>VXBT01009623.1:1425129-1601326 GCA_013400235.1 Oriolus oriolus
AAAAACAACAGAAAAACTGTGAACATAGTGAAATAATGGAAGATCTAGATTACAACTCCAGTGAAAAATGTGGGACGAACTGGATAGGAATATAAATATCAGTTCTGACTGAAGCATGAAACTTAGGCAAACAACAGGGAAAAAACCCCACCCTTTTTAGAACATTTTGAGATGTGTGAAAACTACAAATGCTAGAACTGTGAAGAGGAAACTGGGAATTTGATCCATATGTTCTGGAAATGCCACTGCCCACAGCTAAATTATATTTGGAGAACAGAACAGAGAACAGAAGAACAACTGCTAACACTGTTATAAACACAGGGTCTCCCTGGTGATGCCAAGATCTTCCCATGGCAGATATTAATGAGGGACTCTGACCATCTGGATACCATATATGAAGAAATAATATTTAGTATGTTCTAGAATAATTACTGAGGAATACGATATGATTTAGTCATTATTTATTAATTCTCTGAGGAGAAATCATCCGGCTAGCTCCAAGGGGAAAAAGTGCTGTTCAGGGTGGTTCACACATTGGGGTTTTTTTAATATAAGTGAATATAATTTAAAAGCCTGAACTGATCTAAGTAATTCCACTGTGTCAGAGAAGATCATATTTTAAGCTTAGGAAGCTCTTTGTATATATTTACAAAGTGAAATATTTTTGAAATCTGCAGTGTATAAAATAGCAGAATGACCTGCGGAAAGATTCTGCTACTACTTCTCAAAACCAAAAGCACATCGTGCTGATTCCAAGAAAAATAATTACCAGTTAACTCAGGCTGCCATTTACTTGTGCACAGCAATGTGTGACTGGAAAGGGTGAACTCCATTGCTCTGCTATTACAGACCCAGCCAAGCCCCAATATTTCTACTCTGTACTTTTAGTGAGCAGAATCTTCTTATCGATTGTCACCTTCCACCTCCTACCTGAAGGCTGACCCTGGACGCTTTCTCCTCTGATAATTCAGTAGCCTGCAGTTCTCACATCTCTTTAGAATAAGACAGTCAAAACCCATTTGTACCAACAGAAACCTCCTAATATGCAACATGAACTCTCATAACTGGTTCACATCAGTAACTTTTGCCACAGAAGGGGACAAAGGCCAACCTAAAGAGAGATAGATTTAAAGAAAGTAGTATGTGCAGTTTTCTTGGCCATGGCAGCAAACCCTCCCTGAAAAAGTTGAAACATATCTATAAAAAATGTAGAATGGTGGCAGCTCTATACCATCTGTTTTGTTCTGGTTTAGAAAGGAATTGCATCAATCCATGATGTTCTATATACCACCTCTCCTTCACAACAGCCACTAAGCAAAGCCTAGCAACAGTTGTGCCTATCATATTAGAATAATCGAAAATGTGTTTCTTTGATTACAAATGACATTTGAAAATTGTAACAATATAGCACTTCTGGTTTGATACTAATTTTTACTTTTCTTTGGAAAAAATGTCTTTGCTAAGCAATTTATGAATTCTGAAAATAGTTCTCTGCACATATAATCATCAAGCTTGAACAGTTTTTATTTTTCATGTCTTTATTCATTCTTTTCTACGTAGTATTTGTGGAATTCAGCATCTGGAACGAGCAGGAAACAGGTTGACTCTCTTTGACTCCCTTTATTTCTGCATAGTGACATTTTCCACTGTGGGCTTTGGGGATGTTACACCCAAGATATGGCCTTCAAAGCTGCTTGTTGTCATTATGATCTGTGTTGCTCTTGTGGTGTTGCCCATACAGGTAAATGTGGATTTTTTTTTTTTTCTCTTTAGAATTGTTTTTGACACAAAGGAATAATAACTGAAATAATTTATTGTTGCTATTATTATTGCACAGCAAATGTCAGAAAAAAGAACCATCTATCTCTTTTGATTTTTTTTTCCTTTTTTTCCGTATGTTCTCCTGTACTCTATATTTATGCTAAAAACCAGAGCATTGATTTTCAAGTTTTCAAGTGCTGATGAAAAGTTTTCTGGTCCAGTCGTACCACAGACTTCCTTTATCCTGAGATTATGGGTTTGTTATTAATGGAGCAATTACAAAAAAACCCCACAACAGTAGCCAGCACTTTCTTTATGAGTACAGCTTTTCCCCTGCAGGCTCTCCCTGTTTCTAATCTTGGTTCTCTCCACTTCCTCTCTTACTCTTACAGCTCAGTGCTAACTTGAAAAAAATCTCATTAAATCTGCAACTCAAGCAAATTGGGTTCACAGCTGTGTACGGAACACATGCACACAGAGCCAGCAGCACAGTTAGGAATTTTTCATGCCTGCCTAAGTTTAGGACTTCTAACAGTTTCAACAGGGAAGGAGCAATTTATGAAAATCCAAGTATTTCAAGGAGTCAGTCAGCTTTATTAAATTCCTACCAAGCGTTTTCCAGCTCATTAGGTGAGGCTGGATGAGAGAAACCCCGAGGTTACGTGGGAAACCCTGCCAAGATGTTCACTGTTCTACACGTGGTGATCACCCTGCCCATGTGCCAGAAAAAGAGGATGTGGGGAGACACTCTGCGCTTTTATCAAAGCCTACTGTAGACCTGCTAGACCATGAAGTTCCAAAGTTTCTCACACAGCCACAATTTCCAGAGTCTGCTTCTTTGGCAGTGAACTAAAGCTCAGTGTGGGCAGACAACACACAAACCCTGAGAGGTTGGAAGCTCAAGCTTTCAGCATTAATTTTCTTTATGTTATTTGAACACTCTAATTAAATATTTAATGTATGTATTCACAGCCATATGCACTAACATAATTATATTCTCACTCAGTGAAAAATTAGTAAAATATATATTCTATTGAAAATTAAAATGTATTCTGTTTAAGAAATTTGGAATTTCCTAGGACATAGAAATTTCATCCTTAAGATAGTTCTGATACAAACTTCAGAGCTCCACTTAAGCAGTAAATAACCTAGGATCTACTGGCATTTCACAGAAATTTACCTATTATTAGCTACTTTATTTTATACCTTTGTAGTGATAACGGGGCTTCATATAGTTTTCCATAGACATAGTGGAGTGGGAGGCATTCTCTCCCGAGCTTTTGCCCTGCTATGATACAAAATCAGTTATTATTCACGATCCAGCCTCTCCATCAGTGCAGTGTGGATGAGAAAAAGCAGCTGTCACACATCCATACAGTTAAACTGAGCTCAGTATTAAACACGTGTTACTTCCAAGAAGCTTTGAACCGGTATTTGTATGTTTTATTACAGTTTATGACAGTATTCTCTTTGTTCTGGAGGATTCAGAGTAGTAATATTTACCACTATTTATAACCTGCATTTATTGTTCAGCTGACAAAGGCAAACTTGCTGTATTGACAGCTGCTGTGTATTTAAGTTGGATCTAAAATTATGAGACAAGTAAGAGAGTTTACAGAACATCACCTTCAGAACATTATAAAATCTGTGGGAAGAGTTACTGCCCAAACTAAGCAAAATGGTGCCTCTCTCCAAGTATATTCACAGTATGTGTGTGAAAATTTAATCTTTCATACAAGGGATGCAATTATGTGACATGATACTAGAAAAAGAGAGCTCAGAGGCATAAAATACTTAAAGGAATAAGGCACCAGCCTTCATTCTTTTCTAAACTCCTGTGATTTAATGTATTCTCATGGTATTTTAATGAATTTGCACTGCTGTTTGTGTGTGTTAGATTTTGGCACTGTTGCCGTGGTTTGTGATCACCTTATTAGAGAACATTTTACAAAGAAAAAGATACTGTGGGCTAAGGGCAGCTTTTCACGGAGGCGTGAGATGAACGATGCAACATTGCCAAGTCATTATAGAGTTGTAGTGCTCACCTGCTTGTCTCCATTTCACTGACAATTGGCATCTCTTGCAGTTTGAACAGCTGGCATATTTATGGATGGAGAGGCAAAAGTCCGGAGGAAACTACAGTCGATACAGAGCTCAGACAGAAAAACATGTTGTGCTGTGTGTGAGCTCTCTGAAGATTGACTTACTCATGGATTTCTTAAATGAGTTCTATGCACACCCCAGGCTGCAGGTACTGAGAGTGGGAAAAAAAAAAAAAAAAAGGAACTCAAAACACTGATTTTTTTATTTTTTTTTAAGAAAGGCTTCTGAAATGGTCTTTAATTTGTGAAACCGATTTTGGGAATAGACGGCTGAATTGGGAATCTATACCTGCAATAAGAAGCTGAGATACAGAGTTTGGAGGCATTTTAAATTGAACTCTTGAGGTGAATGGACTAAATAGGTAGAATTAGTGTCTTGTTGAGTTATGCCAGTCTTTTTAGAAACAGGTATTTCCATGCAAATTCTTTAGATTCTACCCTAAAGCAGAAAATAATTGAAAGCCACTCAATTTATTTTTTCCCATTGTTTTGGGACTGGATCAACAAATCCTCACAAGTCAAAGCATCCTTTGGTTTTCACATTTTGCTTTGTTTTTTTCCAGTGTTAGGAATCACAGAATGGGTCAGGTTGGAAGGGACCACCGGGAGTCATCTGGTCCAACCTCCTTGCTCAGGCAAGGTCATCCTAGAGCACATTGCACAGGATTGCAAAGATTAGATCCTCTTGGAATTGTGGAAATTAAGAAGTAAATATATTTGTACTTTAAAGGACAAAGACCTTGACAGAATACACAGATTTTGTTAGTGTACACACGTTCCCTAGCTAATGCAAACTTGTCATATGCCTTATTTGGAACATCTAGAAGCTTATTTCCGTGAGATATCAGTTTGGGTTTATTATCATTGCCTTTGCTGCGGACTCTCTCTTTTACTAAATCTTCTCTATGTCTTTTACTAAGTTACCTGTGGTACCACGCTTCATTAACTGCTGCAAAAATCACACAAATACAATCCTCAAATGGCTGAGCAGCAATTTGCCAATCCCAAATCCAAAATATTCCCCAAAACAATTAGCTAGTAAGAGGCAAAAGCAATTGCACAAAGAAATTCAGTTCTTTATAGATACAAACACAAATTGAAACACAACATTTAGTTAACTAAGCTGAAGAATGAGTCAGGCTCTGTGATACACTGGAGACAAAGAAGAAAAGTCCTAATACTACGCAGGTAACTCAAAAGGGCTTATATACATTCCCTTCACAGCTGAAATTGAGTTGGACTCAATGATCCTGGAGATCTTTTCCAACCTCAGTGGCTCTGTGCACTGGGAAGATGAAGGATACAGATGGTGCACTGCATCCAATGCCATTTTACTTCCTGCAAAGCCTCAGTGTCCTAAGGAAGATTTCTATGACCAGCCTGCCCTAAGCTCTCAGTCTCTCCTCTCATGTTCCATTTATCCCTCCTTTTCATTTGTGCACTTATGTATTCTTCAAAACATGCTTACTTTTCCTAACAAGGACTATCTGTAGCACAGGAAGCAGTTTGGCCCATTAATGCAAACGAAAAAATTTTGAGGAAATAAACTCTGTCAGTGTCTTATGAGAGACATTTTCGACATCCCAAGTCACTGTTGACTCATTCTCCAGCAATAAATAGTAATGTAACAAAACCCATGACTATTTCCCCTTTTTTTTCTATTTTGACAGGACTATTACGTGGTTATTTTGTGCCCTACAGAGATGGATGCTCAGGTCCGAAGGGTGTTACAAATCCCAATGTGGTCCCAAAGAGTTATCTACCTGCAAGGCTCAGCCCTAAAAGATCAAGACCTGTTGAGAGCTAAGTAGGCAAATACTGACCACTCTTTGCTACTTTTTTTTCACTCATACTGTTTGATAAGTAAGTTTAACAAGCAACAAAAGCTGTGCTAGAAGGAAAGCCCTGTGTATTTAGAAGGCAAAGCAAAGCTCTTTGATATAATTTTTTCTTAACATCTGAAATTTTGAACCCACTGTACAGTTTTGTTTTCTTGAGTTCAGCCTGGTAACACTAAGCAACTATTCTGCTATACATACATGAACTCTCAGGGCCCTCCTCTTACCACAAACTTCCACCACTTCTAAGAGATGCTCTCTGCCAGTTAATAGTGAATGACATTTATCAAAACATATCAGTCAAGCACAGTTCCTCACACACTCCTCCCCCCAGTGCTCAATCAGTTGAGCTGTGAAGGAATTCACAGTGGAATTCATGTAGAAGGATCATCTCTTTAAACTCTTCAAAGAGAGGGAAAGGTAATTCTTAGCAAATACCTGACTTAACTCATCTGCATTGCTCTATGTTGTAGACAACTAAAATTAAGCCAATACCTGTCTGTTTGTGTCATTCTTTACCTGAGGGGAGTTACTTCCAAGAATCTAATCTGTGAGAAGCTTCATGAACAGTGTTATCTTCTCAGACTTATGCCACTGAAAAAAACCAACTACTTCTATAGCTGTTTAAAATTTGATGAGATAAGAATGCTTTTTTCAGGATTAGTAATTTTCAGGATTTGGAGAGATCTTTTTTTTCTTTTTTTTTTTTTTTTTTTTGCTTTCCTTGATGATTTCAAGAAGGAATTCATGTGTGGATTTAGCTGACATTTGTTCTACACATTACAAGAATTAAAATTAGGCTGTTCCCTAAATATAATCTTGAATTTCACTTATAATAACCTGGAGGTAGTCAGCTGTGGAACTGTGCTTTTTCCTGCAGAACATGTAATTGAATGTACCTGTCACAGAATAATTTCAACCTCTCCTGAGGGAAGAAGCATAGTGGGAATTTAATAGAACATTTGATATGAAATATAACCCAGTACCCAAGATGTTTGATGTATTTCTTTTTAATGAGAACATAATGTACTGAGGCGATAACAAAGCACTTTGTAAAATTCTTCTAATAAATAAAGTAATGGGCAACAAAATAATCAAGAAGTTCTCATTATCAAAATGTATCCATATGTTATATGTGAACCCAATGTCAAAATAATATGATGAAGGTCACACCAAAAAGTAAAGGAATACCAAAAGTTGGCTGACTGCATCACTAGTGAATAGCCAATTTTGCAAAAAAATCTCATGTGATTGAACTGAATTTTCTTTCCTACAATTTGATAAAGACCTTGTCTTCCCGATACTGCTCCCATGCTTAGCTGAAATTATTCATAGAGCTCCCATGATTTCTTCCTGATCAGACACCATGAACTAGAAGTAGTTCATTTAATGCATACATACTCAGAGATGTCTGTTATTTATCCCCAACACATTATTCTTGCACATCTACCCAACTTTGTGCTCTCACTAGGCAAGACAAGTCTATTATCTGCCCCCTCTTGTTGGCTCTTACCACTAATAACTTGTGCATGTTGCACTCTTACACACCAGGAAGACTGGGGCTATTTATACTCATGGCAGATAAATACTTTGCAAATTAAGTTTGAGGCCACTCTGATTTTTACTTCTTAGGCACAGCTTTTGCTGGCACCACGGTAAGAAACAAGAACAGAGAGACTGAACGTTGTCTGTGTTCTGTTTCTCTGTGCAAGACTCTGACTGTGAGACACGAGTCCAGTGAGTCCCTGGTTAGGGTGTGACAGGTTTGTCTCCTCTCTTGCAGGATGGATGATGCTGAAGCCTGTTTCATCCTGAGCAGCCGCTGTGAGGTGGACAGGACAGCAGCTGTAAGTTGGGGAGGGAGACGTGAGAGGATGTGCAGGTTGTACTGTCCTTACTCCCTCTCTCGGTTCTTTGTTGTGCAACAAGGGCAGAATAGCATAAAAGCACACTCATAGTACCTTACAGATGCATTGATAATTGGTCATTAATCACTTCCAAGAATGGTACTTTGTCAATATTCAAAATACCTGAACTGCTCTAGATACCCAGTTCGATCAGCTGCATTTATTAAATCAGAAAAGAGACAGATGTCAACTGACTGGTATATTCAGAACTAACGAAGTAAAGCCTGAATTCAACTTCATAAATAAATTTGTGACTAATACAAGTAACCAATATACGTGAGGCTGTATGGCCATTTTTCATATTGGCCAATTTAAAAAATGAAAAATGGCAAGATTCTCTGCCCATGCTGGTAGTTATCTGCAGTCAGGTAAGTTCCATCCACAGAGGAACACTGCTAATACAAACCTCTGTGCTGTGCATCTGTGATAAAAGAATAAAACAGTATGAACTAGAGCTCTTCCAGCTAATGAAATTATCTACTGATCACAAATATCCAGAAAAAAAGTCCACTGAGGATGGATTTATAAACATAACTTAAAATTTTTCACCATGAGCACTACAATAAATTATTGAATCTTGCCTCATGCAGTTCAATCTCGAACTCCAAAAGGCAATCAGTGTAAGTCTGAATATCCCTGAAGATGCTTACAAATTGCCTAACAAGACTGGACCAATATTTATAATTCAGTGATTATGTTTTAAGCAATCTCGACTAAAAGTACTGTTTTGGTGCTACATTATAAGAAATAGCAATTATTTTTCTAAATGTTGAAAACAGATTTAGTAAAAAAAGGGAAATGAGAACTTTGCATTATATATGTAGCATCACTTAATATATTCTCTATCACCAATTACTTTATCTGCCATCAAAACTTAGTTAAAAGATCTTAGCTAAAGATCCTATTCTGAACCCATCCATTGCAGAAAGTCACTGAGCTCCCTGAGAAATAAATCTGTGCTCCTACTATAACATTGAAACTTACTGAGGTAAGGACTTTGAATTTGATTCATCAGCAATAGACTCCTGAAAATACAGCAGCGAAGGCCACTGAACTGGCAGCAAGTAATCCCAGAGTAGTCAAGCAAGGCAGACCTACTGCTTGGAAGTGACAGAGGGTACAGGGTATTTAAGGGTAAGAACAAGCAAGAGTTCTTGCAAATACCTGGAAAAATACCTGTAACTTCTAGGAGACTGAAAAATACCAAAATAGCCCAAGTGTCTTATCTAAATTAGCCATGAATTCAGAATAAATCAGCTGCAACTCTCATTTCACATAATGTACCCGGGAGTTGCACAGTGGTTACAAGTGAGAAATCCCATAAAATCAGAGAGTGGGATTTACGCTGCACTGGGAAGGTTTATGCAGCATTAAGGACAGCAACACCACCAGTCAGCTGTTCATCTCTGCTCATAACTGGTTCAGAATTTATGCAAAGAAAAGACAATTTTCAGCTCTGCTGGACTGTGCTGTAGGGCAGGCAGTGAGCTCTGCATGGAGCTCCCAGAGCTTCCATCCATCGTGGCCAGCACGATGCAGGTTTGGCTCTGGAGCCATGGCCAGCTGCAGCTCTCTCCTTTCTGCCCTCAGGAAACACCAAAATGGTACTTGGCACATTTCAGCTGCCACTACAGACTTTGATCAAATCTCATTTCTCTTTGCACCTGGAGCACACAAACAGGCACATCCTACCAGAGACACACTCCTGGTACCTTCCCCCAGGACACAGCGATACTCTCAGGGGCAGTGGGATCTGAAGATTTTAAACAAGGTGTCACCTCTCTGCCTTGTTTTCTCCTCTGCTGTCCCATTACCTTATCACAGGGAATGCAATTAGTAATTCTGCAAGTAGAGAATCTTTGAATTTTTAAAAATTATTTTGTCTTACTGCCCCCTAGAGCTGTGAAATGAAATGTATTGAATTTCCTCCAGTGCTCCAGCCTCGGGTTAGTACTTAAGGCTGGTTTGTCACTGGGCTGAAGGAAGTTCAGCTGTCATCCCAGTATCAATCTGTGTAAATGCAACTGATTTTCCACCCTGCTGTTGTTGAGAAGCTGACAAACTGCTAAAAGAACCTTGGATCCTCTCCTACATGTGACAGCTGTCAAAATAAAATGAGGCGATTCCTGACCAGAACAGCTGTTGTTACTCAAGTGATTTTTTGAAGTCCCCAGCTACAATCCTCAAGCAGAGGATTTACTCATTTGCCGTGGATACCCCTGGCTGTTCATTGCTTGCTATTTTGTTAGTTAATCATTTCTAGTGACAACACTTCTGCTGTTGCTGACAGCTTTGTTCTGAGGCTTTCTGAAAATTCAGAGATGGTGCAATTCAAGCTTGCACCTTTATTTTCCCCTTTCTTTAATCAAATTGTGTGACTGCGCTGTACTGGTAATCTAAATTACACTGCCTGAATGGCATCACAATATGGGTGCAAACATAGCAGGATATACCTAATTTATCAAGTCGTGTGTGACAAGAAAAAGATTCAATTAACAGAACTATTTAAAAATACATATTAAATGCATTTCCTTGAGTTCTGATGATTTATATACACCCACTTTAAAACTTCCAGCTTTTCATACATGAACTTAAATATCACCTCTATATTAATCACTATTTGTATCTGTGGTAATTTTTTGATCAGTGACTGCAGTTCATTGTGTGGAGATCACACAGAAGAGAATATATTTTTTCACTGACCTTCCAAAGAAACATATATTCAATAATGGGAACAGAAGCATAATTTTATTTCAGTTACTTCTGTTTGTTGTGTGTACATCTATACCATATATTGGGAGAAAGGTGAACATTTTTTTAAAGTCACTGCAATATAGCATAGAAATTGCTTCATTTTTAAACCAGAGAGCCACAATGCTCTATGAAGAGACTGAATCTAAGAAATCACTTAAGGTGCCTACCTGTGTTTTTCTTTCTCTCCCCTGGAGTGCTTCTTCAGAGTGGAATTTGGGAGAATAATTGAGCAAAAAACTTGGGAACCAAACAAGCAGCTTTTGCACCCAAACATGTGGATATGCCAAATGGGAAGAGAAAAAAGAAATAATAATGCAAGGTTATTAGATTAACCGTACATACCAACTGTGTTGATCTTATGAAGCTATTTAGGGCATTTAAGTACCCATTTTATATATGTATTACATATTTGTGGACTGCTGGTTCAAAGAAGAGCTAGAAAATGGAAAGCAAGGCATTTGCAGTGTAAAACTGCCAATGTGCCAAATAATCATCAAGAGATTTTAATTTCAAAGAGTCTTTTCCTTTTCTATATAATAATATTAAAAAATATTTCATATTGAGATTCATACTTTTACTTTTACAACTCTCACTTCTATGGGTCTAGGTTTGTTCGAGTTTTTAACAAAATAATGTAATTTGAATCATTTTATAATGAAATCTTCATTCTTATATTTAACAATTGTTGCACATTCTGATAAAACCAGATTTTTTAGACACAATAATAATTTAAAAATCCAAGAAAATACCTAACATAGAGAAAACTATATTTCTAGGCATGTAACATACCTGTGTGACTGCCATCTAGCACCTTACCCAGTCATTTGCTGCTTCTAAGCTGTGTTGGCGTGTCATTACCTTAAGACAAAACAGCAAAGAGCCCAACAGCACACACACAAAAAAACCCCTGAGGAAGGCAGATTGCCATATGTTATAGAAAAGTAAAGAAAAAGTGGCTGCATACAAGGAAAACCTACAGCAGGTTACACCCAAGCTCTTAAATCTCCTGACTGGGCACAGCAATCCTGCATCTATAAAACTGATAATAAGAAAAATGTGAAATAATATATTTTGCCATCCTCTTATGACTCCATTCTAGTTTTTCTAGTAGAAAAAGTACTTGCTAACATCTCAATTGATAATAAAATATTATGGCTTGAAAATGTCAGTTACGCTCTGTTCCAGGCAGAGATTTTGCCTTGTGTTCATGAGTCTGAAACCTTTTTGTACTGCTGATGCTGCAAACATAATGAATCATTCTTTATATTTTATCTTTAAATACCACCAATGTCATGACTAGGCAAGGCATTTCGATCCGGGCATGGCTTCCTACATACAGCTCCAAAATATTTCTTTTTGGTTTTGAAATAAATAAAACCTGATGGATGACACACTGAGATCAGTCTTACTTCACAAAATTCAAAATATGAACGCATTATCACATAGATGACTTTTATGGATAGCAGTATTCATCCTGCCGTTAACTCATTCTTGCCATGTGGTAACAAGAACAGAAACTAACAGCCTGAAAAATCTCTTGGAATCCTTGGTCGGTAGCTGGCTAAATCCTGAAGTCAGTTGTGCAAATGTTTTAGTTCCACAAAAATTCAGATCTGCTTTTAATTAAACTGATATTTTTAGAATTACCCACGATTTTAAACTTTCGGTTCCTGATGTCGTCATTTAATGCGATTTTAATTATGACTCTCTTTGAAGGATGTCTATGCACATCATTCTTGATTAATTAGACATGACTAATCACTGGTGTCGTAAGTTTTCACACAATTATTCCACATCCAAATGCTCCCCCTTTCCAAATGACACAATCATTAGCACTTGCAGAAAGATTAGGAGAGGGTCAAAACACCTTATTAGTGGAAGATTTCTGGAAATTATTATGTAATAGTAATTACATAACATGCACATAAACGTCCATGCCAGCTGGTGCTACGTGGTTGTAAAATGAGTTTTCTTCAGTGGAGCCAGTCTGATAATAGATTCTTTTTCGAATCTGACGCAGTTATTTGTATTTCATTGTCACCACCTCATACTCTTTCTTCTAGGATCACCAAACCATTTTAAGAGCATGGGCAGTTAAAGACTTTGCTCCAAATTGTCCTTTGTATGTTCAGATACTGAAGCCTGAGAATAAATTCCACATCAAGTTTGCAGGTAAGTGGAAGACTGAAGTCATTTGAATTTGGTGTTTGACAGCTTGTTTCATGAACACACAAGCAAAGTGAGAATCCCTGGGCATATTATCACTTAGAAACTGATTAGGAGTCCAGTTTTGTAAAATAATACACATCCTAGCAATGACAAAGACTTGCAGGCACTTTTAAGAATAATATAATAATATATAGAGATAATATAGAGAGTAGAGTTATTTGATGGATAACTACTCCTGAATTACAGATCCAGGCAGGTCTCCAGTTTACTGTACCCATATCTGTAAGTCATTTCTGTCTACTAAAACATAGTTACTAAGGGATATATGAGAGGATCTATTCAGATTTAATCCAACAAACAATTGAAGGAAAAATCTTCTCATTGGACTGCCTTTTCCAAGTGATATGGAAAATATTATTTTAATTACTTGCAAATATTTTGGAAAGAGATGTATAATTTAATTCTATATCCAGTAAAATGGATGCCTTAGAAACCAGGGCATAAAATGCAAAATGATGTTAAGAAGTCTGAAAAAAATCCACTCCTATAAGAAGAGATTACCATCTTTTATTTGACAAACTATTTCTCTGCATTACATAGTTCTCTTTCTTTCTGTCTATATTCAAACAGTCACATATGTAAGTACATAGACATACATATGCTTATGTACAAAACCACACAAATACTTTTGGAGAAATATCTGAAGTAGAAGAGAAGCCTTCCTTTTCAGCTGCAATTTTGAAAATTCAATTTTCTCGAATGATATTCCAAGGAAGAAAAGATTGCTGATTCATGCAAAAATAAAAACAACTCTATGGAAAAATATTACTCTCTTCCATCATCCCAGAATGCGATGAAAAAGTAAATTCCAGTGCAGAACGGCTCCAGAGCAACAGTTAAAGCTGTATAATTTTAAAAGCTACTGCATTTACCACTGGGTTAGAAAGAAGAAAAAACCCCATCAGTAGCAGTTCTGAAGTTATAAAAGTGTAATCTCAAACTATGTGATGGCACAGCAGGGAATAAGGCTCATGCTGTGCCGAGAATGATGGTGCTTTTTCATCTCCCCCTTAAAACCACCCAGCACAAACATAATCCCTGCTCCCTAGCCATGGCCACTTTTCTTTATCAGTAACTGTGTTAATTTGTTGTTCTGAATTGTGCTTTTAAGAGAGTTTCATTATTCCTAATGGCTTGTCTCTGTAGGAGCTTATATATAACTAGAGTTGTAAAACAGAGGCAATTTTTTATGTCTGTTGTAAGTGTTAGAGAATTTGGACCATATTTTTTTAAAAAAACAAAAAAACCCAACAACCAAAAAACCCAGAAAACCTCTTTTGGTAATATTTCCTTCAGCCTAACTTCAGCATCACCAGTGGATGTTACCTCCTGCAAATGGTTAGGCACTGATAGAGTCACGAGAACGATATTTGCTGGCACACATTTTCCTAAGAGGATTCCCCTTTGGTATTAATGTCATCCAACACTTCATCATTCTGAAACATGTACCCGGTGGGGGCTGCAGACTACAGGCCTGTCCAGAGTGTTTACGAGTAAAATTTGTCACAACCATCCAGAACATTTTTCTAAGTGCTTTTCCTATTATGATTCAAGGCTGCTTTATTACTGCCTTAATGCAAAAGCTTCTTTTAAATCTGACATTCCTTGAAAAAAATGACTCCTTTCTTCTGGAGGTTTCCCAAAACAATACTGTGCATTCTTACGAATGTGAAATATTCAGTAATAAGATTTCTTCTTTTTTTTCTTTTCTTTACACACAGGTTTAGAGACTACAGCTGTCAAAAATAAAGTTTTTGAATTTAGAAGAAATACAACCAAATAGTCCTCCTAACTAAAGCTTAACTTTTAACTACATTGAAAATGTGTAAAGCACTGGAAGCCCAGTTTCTCAGCACCTTATAGTAGGTTGACCAGTCATCCTAGGTTGCACGAGGCAGACCTGAAATTCAGACACTGACTGCATTTTCTTATAGGAGGGAAAAGCCTGCTTTTCTGCCTGGAGGTTTTCTGCATCTTGGAGGTTTTCTGCCTCAGACAGAAACAGTTTATAGGAAAAGTAATTGTTATAATGTATTCCCATCCAGTAAACAAGACTTATACATCCTTCCTCTCTTTAATGAGAGAACAAGAACTTATTTTTGTCCTCAAAGCAAGAGAATGGAGGCAGGTTGGCCAGGCTCATATGACCTGTCAGAAAGTCAGGTGTCCTGATTCCATCTGATGCATCCTTGCATTCTGTGCCTTCTGTTATTTTTTACAGTGGATTTTAACTACTTTGTTTAAAATATGAACCCACTTATATTGCTACAGTGGCATGTTTAGCCCAGCAAAGCCCTTTGCAAGTTTAAGGTGTGAACACTTTTAATACACAGCCACTCTTAACATGACAGTTATCAGATGGGCAACTGCCTTATCTCTCAAGATGAAATGCTTTGATTTCTCCCTAGTAATTTCCAAGATAAAAATGCCTTGACATGCCCAGTTTTTCTTTCAGTAACACTGGCAGTTACATTCTTAATGTTCCCACTTTTCTTTCAAACACACCAGGCTACAAAAGGCCGTGTATCCTTGATGCAAGCTCCTGGCCTTTCATTTCAGCACAAATGGGAAAGAAAGGGAACATTGTCCACAGCAGAGCAATATATTTATGCAATTTAGAGACTACTAAGTTCAATATTTTCTAAGCTGAACTTAAAATTTTTATAACTTTGAACTTTTATAATTTTTATGTGTATGTAGATATAGATATAGATATATATCTCACCTTTACTTTGAATATTTGGAAATTATATATAATTACAATTCCAGGAAATGGAGATACATTTTGACATTCTCTATTTATTAAAAATGCAACCATGAATTAGCACAGATTGTTGAAGTCTGACATCAATCCTTCAGTAGTTTATTTCAAAGAAACATAGTCCAGAGTGAGCAAAATGGATATTGAATGCAGCTGATGATTAATTTGTCCAATTACCGATAAAAATAGTCTAGAGGTAATGGATGGGCATTTTTCTCTATCTGATCTGGTAGTGGTCATGTTAACTTATCAAATCGACAAAAGTAAGGTTTCTCAGAATAATTGTGCCAGGTCTAGGTCATTCTTACCACATGGCCGCTGCTGCAGGCATAAATCAGTATTTTGAGTCTGTTTTACTGTCAGTAACATTGCAGAAACCATAACTCACCCCACTGCATTACCACATCCATTTGAGACAGACTTAGCAACAAAACATCTGTCAAAATATATTTTCAACAGAAACAGCAACTTATGGAAATTCTAAATGTAATATTTCTTTAGTATAAACTCAATCAAAATACTTCTTTTTCTGGGAAGCTGATTTGACATATTTAATATTCACTTCAAGATAAACTGCAGTTTCCTGGGCTGCTTCGCTGTCACACTGAATGAGTAATTTGCTGATTCTGGTACCTGCTGTCAGGGCACATGACTGATGTCCCAGACCTGAGGAGTGGGAGAACTGTCATCCAGCTTCCCCCCTACTCACTTCAGAAAGGAAGCAGCAGATAAAGTTCTGTGTAATCCTCCACAATACAAGCCCTGAGCGCCCAGAGAAAACACAGTAACGTTATAGGAAAGCTATAAACTGTCTAATAACTGGAGAAATGAGCAAGGCATCTTTGATCTGCTCTGTGTCTAATACAAGAACAGAACTGCAAAAGGTCAAACTCTCCAACAGGTGCTGAAATAGTCCTACAAGTCCAGCTCCAAGGCTCCTGATGTAAAAACACTTGACAACACCATGTGAATCTCTCACACAGATATGGTTAAGAGGCTGATGTAGGACAGCAATCTCTGTTTGCTGTGTGCTATATTCTTTAGTAACATAATATTTTACATAAACATCTGCTGTTGCCTTTCCCTGGTCTTAAAAGTAAGAGCCAGACACGGTTAAGGGAAAAGGGGTTTTTTACCTCGGTATTTAATAAGGATCCTTAAGGTGCACCACTTTGTCCAGGTGGAACGTGCCGAAATGCACACACACGATAGATCGCGTACACAATTTATGGGCCTTGCAAATGAGCATTTATAGGCCTTGCAATGAGCACATCTATCAAAGACTCCCCAGTGAGAGACTCGAATGAACCCCCCCTCCCGAGGAATTCCCCCCTGGATGGGCCTGTCAGTTTACAGGATGTTCTGGGGAAGACCTTGGTTTCTCAGGATGGCGTGGGGCTTTCTGGCCTCCAGCCGCGAGGCCTCCAGGATGTTTGGCCTCCTGGCTTAGCAGAATATTGGGTCTGAGCTAAGTTATCGGGCTTAAGGAGCTACAAGCATGTGTGCTAAAAGCACTGAGGATACATGAAAGCTATACAAAAGGGTATATAAAAGGTATATAAAAGAAAAGGCAACAAATCATCATGACATCACTGCCAAAAAAGTTCACCATATATTTTAGAGAGTAAAGCGCATCTGGAGGAGTTAAATTTCAGTTTTCATCTGCATTGTGCCATCCGTGATTGATTAACTTTCATTTCTATAGATTTAGGTCAGCATGTACAATTAGGTTCAAGTACAAGATCTGAAATAACAGATGATGAAGCCATTACCCTGTGTATTTTTTTCTTGTATTTTCAAGGTGTTTAGTTATAATGTGACAACATTCCAAACAAAAATTAAGGGGAAGTAATTTGGCAAAATCCTGTACAAATTAAAAAAGAGGGAGAATTCTCTTTCAGTGTCAGGAAGCTGGTATTCACTTTCATAAATCTTTGCCATCTGACTAATGGTAATGGACTGCAGATAATCCATTCAAGCAGTAGTCTATGCCTTACCCTCTCAAAATCTCTGGTTTGAAATTCATGTAGGTTTATTAATGGCATATGGTCAGCTAAAAGAACATATTTCTATCTGAAATATTTTCTGCAGGAAATATTTAATTGCTATAGCTGAAATATATTTACAGGAGGAAAAATCTCATTTTGTTCTATATTTGACAGTATCTTTATATAACTAAATTCATCCCTTCCCTATGACATTTAAATGGGCCCTGATCTTCAGAAAATGGGATAATTAATTTCTCCATTCAGTAGTAAATGATTCTGTTACTGAAATCTTCTAGATATTTCAAAATAAAAGGAACAGAGAAGGCATACAAAATATGCCTTCACTTTTATTTTCAGTAAATGTCATGCTTGCAGCTATACTATAAATTCTGTCAGGAAAGCAGCTCAGAGAGTTGAGGTGGTTCTAAGGATTTCGGTGACACTGGTGAAACCAGAAGCAGATGAACACAGTGCAGATCTAGGTGGGGAGGTTATTTGCCTGCCTTTACTCAGCAGTTTTCATGTGGCCTGTGTTTTGATCATCAGCTGTACTACTTGTAATATTCTTTCTGATCAGAAGCAAATTCTGCTCCCATTGAAAGAACCAAACACTAGATTCAGAGGGGAAAAAACTGACTCGGTATTAAATGCCTTCAGATTTTACAGAACCTCTCTGACTTCATGTTTCTACACTGACAAGAAGTTACGAGTTTTGTGCTTGTCCCTTTTTATAGCCATTTCAATACTGTCACAGGTATATGTGAATCACATTAAAGAATAATTTCTATTTCCTTTTCACACCATCAGCAAGCACTGGAGACCATTTATCTGTGATCTGGATTTAGAAAAGTAGCCATCCATGTTAGACAGAATAGATAGGGAAAAGCATACACAGCTGATTTCCAAGGTTCAAGCACAAGATTAAAATCTTGGGCCAAATTTTGATTGATCCATCTTCACCCTTTCCCTAGACAAGGAAGTCGTAATTCTGTTCAATTGAAAGCATTTTTGTAAAACAATTTATATCCTTTTTTTTTTCCCTACAGATCATGTTGTGTGTGAAGAGGAATTCAAATATGCTATGCTAGCTCTAAATTGTATATGCCCAGCTACTTCTACATTAATCACTCTGCTGGTTCACACATCTAGGGGACAGTAAGTATATTCTACCATAAAAAACCCCCAAACAACTTGGAAAAGTCATGGCTGATATTCTTTGGAAAACAGCTTACCCTGAATTCCCACATAAACTACAGTTTTAAGAAAGAAAATGGAACTTTCTGTGCAATAAAAGCATCGAAATGCCTTACTCAACGCAGTATAATTTTGAAGAGAATACCCCCTCCCCCCTGTATTTAACAGTTGCATGCTGTTGTGCCACTTGCACAAAGTTCTACTTAAGAGCACTAACGAGTCCTAAGAATATCTAATTTAATATGTTAATTTGAAGATCTGTTTCAATGAACTCAAAAAATATTTTTTTGATAACGTATGGTATTTGCTCTTGTGTGCCTATACATTAAAGGCAAACAAACAGATGTGATTTTTAACACGACCGCACTGCCGGAAGGGGTGCAGAATTATGGTGCCTCTGCAGAACAGTCGACCTCTGAATTCACTAAAATAATTTTATCACATCTGGTGTATCTCTGTTATGCTGTATTCTTGATTAAAATGTTGTGGGCACAGTGATGCATTAAAGAATAAATTGCAAAATACACCTGTAGAAATGGAATAGCTGCACATACACTACGCAAGTCTTGTAAAAACACTAACTTGTTTCAAGTAACCATGAACCCAGTGTATATATATTTAATAGTAGAGTTATTTCACCTTCTATATGACATTTCTAGTATTCTAGTATTCCCTTTTGCACCAAATGGGGAAACCAGAAATTCTTCCTAGAACTTTTACTATTGAGAACAGCAAATGTCAAGATTTTAATGGCACTGTCTGCACTAGAATCTCCTAATAAGAAGACAACGAAACATTGTTTTGATACCTGCTGAGCACCATGGTGAAATACATTTTTTACACATTTTTTTATCTGCCTACCTTTCATTCTGTGACATGCACAGAATACAGAGCCTTTTCCAGTTATTTCACATTACATGCCTATAAAATAAGAGCAGTGTTCCTAACAGCAATCGGAGAATTCTGCACTGGCACAAAGCCAAACACTCAAAAGGGAAATGTTTTCTGCTGTACTTAGGAACTTCAGCATTTCATTTTTTAACACAGTCATATTGATCATTTACAGATTCCCAGCTATGATGCAAAGTAACTGTCACAGAATTCAAAGTGCTTAAGATTTCTTTTGCAATCAGAATTAATAGATGTAACTGACATAATAAAAGTAACTGTTTTCTACTCTGGTCATTGTATACTAGGAGCAAAAAAAAAAAAGTTTTTGCACAAATAGTTGTAGCATTACTTTGAATCCAGAAGGATTAAAGTAATGTGTGTTTCTGTAAGAATGTACAATGTATGTTTCTGTAAGAATACTCTTCTCTATTTATACAGAAAGACTGAAAAATTGAAAATGTCTAGTTATTATTTATTTACTGTAGTCAGCAATCTTCAGAGCATTTATTCTCATACAGACTCCAAAATAAGGGCATTTGTCCTTGTACTGCAGACATAAAACTTCTTTGGACTTGACTAATTTATAGTTCAAGCAGGGGGTTTTTGGCTTTTCCAGATGTTTTTTGTTGTTGAACAAGAGGTAAATTAACTACTAATTGTTAAAATAGGTTAAATTACCTTTATTTATGCATATGAAAGATGAAGTCAGATGAGCAGTTGAGTTTGGCTAAGTAAAAAGATTAAGTGAAAGCAGATTATTTAAACTACAAATAAAAATGTTAAGTATACCTGTATTTCTAAACCAAACCCTAAATTAGATCTACACAATACAGAAAATTATGAAAATAATGTAAATAATTTGTTCAATTGACTTCCAATATTAATAATGAACTGCTTTCCTTTACAGTAGTTCCTGTTTAATTATCCTTTTCTTATCGTGTTTGCAATTAACACCTGCATTAAACCTTATGTGGGACTCAAGTTTTAAATACCTGTTAAGGAGGTGTAAATAATCCTGTTGTCTTCCCAGCTATTCATGGAATTCAAAACTATAGTCTGTAAGACACCAAAATTCTACCTCGAATCTTACTTATAATCTCATTATTGATCTTAATTATTAATCTTAACGTTTATATTTAACTGTTATCTGATTATCTGAACTAGTAATACAACTCTATTAGGGTTTGTTTGATGATACAAAATATTGGAAGAAAATAACCTTTCTGACTTGAAGTTAATGTGATCTTTACAGTACAGCCCCCTGGGAAGCTTTCAGACAGCTCACTGGAACCAAGCAGACATTAAACAGGTGACCATTTTATTTTAGGGGGGAAAGTGAAATAAGGGAAAATGTTCTGAAATTACATTTTTCTATACCTAGTACACTGTTTGTACTGGTGCAACAAAAATGGTTTACTTATTTCTATCTTGAAAGAAAATTTCTTCCTGAGGAGGGTGGAGAAACATGGTAAATTGAAGAAAAATAGAAATTGTGTTAGGATACTGAAAATGTGTAAACGAGCATAAAAGAGCATGTCCCATTGAGCAATGGCAAAACACAGAACACACTTGTCAGTTTTATGCCCTATCTGCACATATGTGTGTGTATATATATGCATCAGTTATCTCCAGTAAAACTCATGCAGGCAGAACCTTGTTTCCACATGAAACTTAATAAAGAAGTTCCCAGGAGCTCCAAGGCTACAAGTTTTGGGGTTGCTGAGATTTGGAACGTTTCCACTAACCTGTTTGCATTAAGGGCAGCAGCTGCACTGAGTAAAGGATGATCTGCTTTGTCATTTATTTTCTTGCACTAGAGAAAAGGAGCTATGTACTTGTAATAGTCTACAAGACACAGGAACCAAAAATACCCAGAGGGTAAGGATCGCTGATAAGCAAATGCAGAAAAATCTCTCCTACAGATAAAATGACCAAAGACAAACGACTCTTTCCTCCATAAGTTGTTATCAATGATATTCAGACAGGAACCACAGAGTCTGCCACAAAGCATGTGAAGAAACTGTCTTCATGAACAGAAAGAGCATACTGCTGGTTTTACCTGTCATCTTCAAATTGCCATGGATCTGCTTATTATGGCGTGAATTTAAAGTAATTGAGCCATCTCTCTCCTGACATTAAAGTACACACTCTTATATGTCTATTACTTAGCAGAAAATGCTCTTTAATACATTAAAATAATATCTGTACTCACAATATTACCAAGATTAGACCTCAAATATTTCCTTCAGATTAGCCCATGGGACCTTTTCAATAGATATTTGTAGTTTCTATTGACAAGAAATACCATTCTGATTAATAAGAATTTTACATTAAGTGTTAAATTATTCTCTTTATGTTTCAGGGAGAGTCAGCAATCACCAGAACAATGGCAGAAAATGTATGGCAGATGCTCTGGTAATGAAGTGTATCACATTAACCTGGAAGAAAGTACTTTTTTTGCTGAGTATGAAGGGAAGAGTTTCACATATGCTTCTTTCCATGCACATAAAAAGTAGGTTTATTTTCCTATCAACCATTAAAAGTTCAAAGAAGTAATTACTTGTTTTGCCTGCAATGTAGCTCTGCACTAAAGGCAGAGTAGTACACATTACTCTCTTTCTGGGTTTAAATATCTGGCCACTAGTATGGATATGTTTCTGTGAGTTAGAGCTGGTCAGGTAAAAGCTTATGTGTGCTCTGTACAGCCCACCTCAGTCTAAGAGAATAGGATGTAAAGGATACAAAGGATAAGCTGGACAACAAGAAAAAAACAAGGCACCTTAGAGGGGTTTTCCTAGAACATCAATCCTTTCCCAAGTCCAAAGTAATCTAGAAAAGAACGGGTGGGAGGGTGTGGGGTTTTATTTTTTTAGGACTCAGCTGGAAATTTGGCTTCCTTTGTGGCATGTTCATTTTATGAAAAATGTTCAATTTAAAAGTGGCATATGGCACATTCTGGTGATTGTTCAAACACAAAACTCTTTTTTCTGTTAGATGATAACATACCTGCTTTAAGGTCAGATGATGCATCACTTATCCAGTGCTGCTCTGTGAGATGAACATACAAAATAAACACAAATCATGTAGGTTTGTATATTTTTGATAAAATAAGCACTTATCAAACCCTAAATGCTGGCTTTATTCTCATATTTAATCAAGGAGAGAAAGAGGGGTTTCTACTGTAATTCCTTAAATTCCTTATTTTCTATGACTAATCAAATACATTTCTAAGAGTGAATTGCAAAAATGAATTATGAAAATGGTTTCCATTACTTATAAATAATGGGACAATTTAACATGAATAATAATTTTTCATATCATGTATCCAGTTCTCTACCAATATTTTCCCAAAAAGGACTACTCATCTGACAGAAAATATCAACTCGAACAACATTAGGAGAATATTATGGGCATTACGAAAAACACTCAACTGCCTAGGAATTCATGAGCTCATAAAACTGCTTGATTTGAAGTGGCCTATTTAGCAGAAAACATTTTTCAAACATCTTTGTCATCCAGAAAGCTGCAAATGTTCATAATGTGCAAAGAATAAAAATATACTTGAGGTTCGTTTTTGACAGTGGATATTCTGGTGTTTGCAGGACTATGCAAAATGAACCATGCCTTTCCTTTTCTAATTAAGGTTTGGAGTCTGTCTGATTGGTGTTAGAAAGGAAGATAACAAAAACATTTTGCTGAATCCAGGTCCTCGATATATCATGAGTTCTACAGATATATGTTTTTATATAAATATCACCAAAGAAGAGAATTCTGCTTTTAAGAAGCAAGAAAAGCATAGAAAAAAACATGAATCAAAATTACCTTATCATGGAGCTTCTAGGTTACCAGTACACAGTATAATAGCCAGCATGGGTAAGTAAAAAAAGAATAAAAAATTACATCACAACAGATTCTTATTTAATGAGTAGCACATTTTAAAGTATCTTCCTAAAATTTTAAGAAACTATAATAATGTATGGAAAGAATTAATATAAAAACTTCAAACATTTGCCGACATATTTAAAAAAATCAGTCAAACCAAAACCAACAAAAACCAAACCAAACCAAACAAAAACCAGCAAGCAGACAGACCAAAAACAAAATCCCCAAACAAGCAAATGGAATTTGATTCTCTTTTACTTGACAAGGTGGAATTAAACTACTTAAGACTGTGGTATAAAAAAGTGATAATGAAGTGTATGCAAAGGCAAACAACTGGGTAAATCACATGAGTACTTCTTTGGCATTCATACCTGATTGTTTGTAAGAAGTTTTCATGATCTTCTTTAATTTAAAAACCGCCATTAGTAAAATCTGCAGGTTGTTGATGCACATAAATATGGACTCTGTAAATAAAGTATGATTTTAAAGAGGTAGTTAACAAGAAGACACAGACTGTCAGGGAAAGTGCTCCTTTCCTCGAGGACAGTTTAAATATTTGGTTTATTTTAATGGAATAAACACAATCAGCATAGTATTACTGTCAGTCCTTTGCCATGCATTCAGGGAATCTCCACGAATTACGGGAATCTCGTTAATGTGTTTCCAGCAGCACGGTGAGGAAATGTTTTCCCTTGCCCTTAGGGACCGTGGCCATCGATTTACAGGACACCGGGTGCCGCGGGCCCAGCGGGGCCACCCTGGCCCTTCCTGCCGAGGGGGGCAAGGAGGGCAGGAGGCCCAGCATAGCCCCGGTGCTGGAGGTGGCAGACTCCTCCTCCCTTCACACGTGTGACCTGCTCAGCGACCAGTCGGAGGATGAAACCACCCCATCGGATGATGAAGTCTCTGCAGGCTTAGAGTACGTACAGTAAATGTAAAACAACGTAAGAAGTTAATACGATACAAAAAGCATCAATAATATTTTTTGACATGCAGCTCAATCTGAGGACTTGTAGGAAGCAAGTCCCATGAAGCCCAATTATGGAGTTATTCCCTTCTAGGAAGTGCTAGCAGAATGCCATAAGCCTGCTTTGAAATACAAGAACACCCAACAGATTAACTCTTCCATTTGCTGGAGATTTTCTCCTTGCAGTTATAAAAGCTGTAGTCATGTGCTGCAATACATTCATGCCATATTTTATGCCCAGTTTTTATTACTTTCTATAATTACTAAGTCAGCACTCAACGAAGTTGTAAACAGATAAGTACTCCTGTCATGAGAATGCAGTGATAATCAGATATCCAACAGGCTTTTTTGAGTGCTGGGGCTGGGTGCGTGACTTCAAAATGCAGGAATGACAAAAAAGCAATATGGGACAAAATTATCACATCTAATTCAAAATGCTTGTTAGGGTGTTACTGGAAGTAATGATGCATTATTCAGATAAACCCAGAAGATTCAATCCTGCTGTGCAGATGAGCAATTATGTTTATTGGGATTGCTGACAGGGGTGTTAAAACTGAAATACGCAATTAAGCCAATGCCTCAACCAGCAGTTTCCCATCTCCACCAGTGGCAAGCATGAGACACCCCAGGGAAGATTATCAAGCTGCAGAGGAAAAATTAATAGGAGAAGTCATCTTAAAGGTGCAGACTGAAACATCAGGATTTAAAAGGCCCCTTGTAAAAAAAAACTAAGGCCAATTAGAAATTTCATCTCATCAGGTAGAGGACTTGCCATTTAGAATTTATTTCAGCCATTTTAAAAGTATGTTATTAAAGCAAAAAGGTAATGACTTCACTCATTCTTGGTAAGTGTTTGAAAAAAAATCGGAGAAAGAAGAGCAGAAGTACAATTATTTCTGTTTTCTTTCCTTCCTTTTTTAACTTAGAAGTTTCCAGTTCAGAAGACTATGACAGCATGCCATGATACAACAGACTATTTTGAAAAACCCAAGCAAAATTCCTTCAGTCCTCAAAAGCATGGCAGCTTTCACTAAGTTCTGTTGAATTGGCTGCAAAATACATTCTTTTGACCTCTATTAAACATAGTTCATTTTGTGTACTTGACTCTAAAACTTGGACACATGTATAAACATCCCATAAAATACTTGTGTAGTCAGCTGTGTTTTGGTAATTTGCTATATTGAAAAATATTTTTTTCTATTTTAGGTATGCCAAAGGCTATCCTCCTTACTCTCCTTATATTGGAAGTTCTCCCACCTTTTGTCATCTTCTGCATGAAAAAGTTCCCTTCTGCTGTCTAAGACTAGATAAGGTAAAGGGAGTTTCTCTTACTGGATAACCTTGCATTCTCTTTTGTCTGTTGCATCTGAGCAGAGCTAAATTCTGTTTTCTCCTTAGAGATGAAGTTTGTGCAGCATTTGCTATAATATTATATTTTTTCCTCCTTTTCATCACCAAGTGTTTACGTCTAACCAGATCTGTATTGGGTCATCTGACACAATATTCACTGAACTTGTTTCTTACTTGATTTTAGGGATGCCAGCATAACTACTATGAAGATGCCAAAGCCTATGGATTCAAAAATAAATTGATTATAGTTGCAGCAGAAACTGCTGGAAATGGCTTGTATAACTTTATTGTCCCACTCAGAGCTTATTACCGACCAAAGAAAGAACTAAACCCCATTGTATTACTGCTGGATAACCCGTAAGGAGACCTTTTTTTTTTTTCCCCTCTGCTAAGTTTTAAATCATTTTACAATTACTTCAGTAGATGACCACTTCTCACCAGCTGAAAATCAAAAATCAGTGGCCAGCTGAAAATCAAAAACATTATGGCACACATATCTTTGAGAAAAGTTAGTGATAAAAATCATACCCTATGGTCACTGTCTTATACAAAATGAACCTTTTACTGACTGTAAATGGCCATAGTAAACTTAAATGGCCTTATTCTTCATGCCAATGTTTCAGCTAAGTTTTTCTTAAAATTACCCGCAAAATTGTGAATGTTACTGCTAAAATTAAATAACTTAATAAACACTGTAAAAAGCAAGCTGTGTAACAGTTTCACAGCTACATGACAGCACTAACCTGCTTAACACAATGCACTTACTGGCCTGGACCAGTTAGGGATATTTTTAATAACTCTACACTCAAACAGTTCTTTAAGCTAAGAGGACACCCACAGACACACTTAGTCTAAAATTATTTAAAGCCATGGATGAAAATTAAAACCTGCAGTATTGTTGTTACTTTTATATCTCTCTGCTGATCGCTGAGATTTTTCGCATTTTTTGCTCTTAAAATTTCAGAATATTTTGTCTCTGTCAAGACTAGTTCATTTTTAATCTGATCATGAATTAGTTTTTTTTCTTTTTTTTGCAAGGCTTTAGTACAGCTCAGCTACTTAAAATCACTCTTTGAAGACACAGAAACAGAGGTTAACTGTACACAGAAAAGTAGAACAAGCTAAGAAAGCAAAAATGTCTTGTAGGTTGTGATTCCAGGGCTGACACTTCCCTCTGCATAGATCTGTTGCAGTTTAAGTGATTTTTTTCTACAAAGGCCTGCTGTGAAGTGTCCCACTTTCCCTCAGGCAGCTCCTTAGTCACCTGTGTTTGCACAACAGAAGGTTTTTATGTAGGTACTATGGCATACAGCGAATTACACAAATTGAGAAGCCCAAATGAGGCTGAATCACTTCCACTGGCAGCGTGAGAGCAAAGCCATGGGCACATGGGGCCCTCTAGTGCCAGCTTTTTTTGTCAGCACAGTGCCCTACCTCACACACTTCAATGCTGTTGTGACACTTCATGGCTAAACCTACTTTTGATTGATTAATGTGAAGTAAAAGCTCTGCTTGCTAATTAGACCAACACCCTTAGTGTTGTCTCCCTCTATGCAGCATTTGCATAGGGAAAGGGAGTAGGCTTGAAAGCAGTAGGTGTCACAAAACCCAAATGATGATTTGATTTCCACTTCGCATATTAATTAAGAACTGTTGATGCTTATTTTAAGTCCTCCTAAGACATGCATTGGAGTATAACTTGGCAGTGTGTCCTTGACATCACTCATTCATTCTAATATTTGGAATTGTCCTGTGCCATAACATTTCTGATTTTAGAGGTGCGTTTATTAATATAAGCATGTTAATTCTGATCGTTCTTTATGATCACAGCAAACTGTTGATTCACAGCTTTCTGAAAACCTATCTCCTGCTTAAACTGATATTATAATGCCAAAGTTTAAAAAAGTTACTTTTTTTAAGAAAACCCCAAACTACCAGTTGATTGAAATATTTTAGAAGAGATGCTGCTGTTGTGATACTGTGTTTCATTTTGTAATTCCATCTGCTGCTCAGGCCAGATATGCATTTTCTGGATGCAATCTGTTGGTTTCCAATGGTTTACTACATGGTGGGCTCTATCGACAAGTAGGTGAAACAACTGTTAGAAAACTTAACTTTGTAGTCTCAGTGGTTTGTTGTGTGTATCGTCATTGCATGTTTTAGTGTGTGTGTGTGTGTTGTAGCTGGAGATGAGCTTTTTGCATGCATAGTCTGTGTCTGTGTAATTCGGGATTTCAAATTTCTGATTTATAGAGGATCTCATTAATGAAAAGCATGACAGGGAGCACAAGTTAATATCTTCCAAAACATAAGATTAACAGTTATTTAGGTGAGTTCATATGTTTCTACAAATGAACGGATTATAGCCCTGATTCTAATGTCAGTCTGTACTGAGTTATAACTTGTTGGAATTCATTAACTCAGGTTTTGTAAAGATAGCTACAGAACGTAAACAGTCTCGAATGTGTCCAACAGTCTTCATCTTCCACTACTTAAATTATCACTTACTCCTACATTTCTGTCTTCACCTCTGCTAATACATGTTTATGTATATAGGTTTAGCAACAGAAATTTCATGTAAAAGTCAGGCAGAAACAAGAGAAGAGCAAGGACTCAGGAGTATTTTAGTAAACTCCTCTGTGTAGAATGTAAATTTAAAGAAAACTGTTTGCTTCACTATATAGTGAATACTGACTTGGGGCTACGAGTCCATAGTATTAATTCCCCCTGTAGAAATCAAAAAACTTATTTCCTGCTTGTAATAATGATACAGTTACAGATTTACCTTGGTGATACCATAGTCCTTGTCAGGTTTACAAAAGGTCTACAGAAATGTTTTTTGCTTTACATTTTTTCCTCTAAAGCAAGAAAAGGTCGCAGTTTATTAATATCTACAACTTTCTTAACTCTTAATTCCATAATAATTATAAAAAGAACTCACAATGGCAGAACAATTAAATATACACTCAAGAAGGAATACTCAAAGTATTCACAGTAATTAATAACTGAGATGTTAACCTGTATTATTAATGTGGAAAATTAAACTTTGTTTAAATTTACTGAGATTATTTCAAAATGGAAATCGCCAAATCCCTTCCTAATGGTGTTCTGTTGTTCTTTTAGAATTGAGTGCATTAAAAAAAAATGAAGCATGTAGTCTGGAATAAGTGATTATTCAGAATTCAAAAGTTCACAATAATACCAGCATGAACTTTTGCATCTTTTCTGACACTAAAATCACTTTAACTCCTGGTGCAATAAGCAATCATAGTTTGTAGAAGTTTTTTTTGACATCTGTTTTCATCAATAAGAATACTTTAAAAAATACAGTTCATACATATTCCCTGTGTTTTCCTCAACATGTTTTTAAATCATGTACAACTAAGAGATCTGATCATCTGTAGGTAAGAAATGCATTGTAAAATATGCAAATTTCCCTTTCTTATTTAAGGGGTATAAAATGTGTTCTCAAACGTACTGCCTATAAGTATCTAACATATTTATCATTTGGTCACCAGGAATGAAATATCGTTAGAGAGAAAACCACCATAGGAATGACTCTCATTTACCATTCTTTTTTTGTTAGAAGTAGATGGGTCACAGAGAAACAGCTTTACCAAAACTCATAGCAGAGATGCACTTCGTCAAAATATGTCAAGTAGTAGGTGCCTGTCCCCCAGTCCTTGGGTAGGATTTGAGATGTGTAACTGAACGGATTTCAGAGTTGTGTAGAAATCTAGTCAATCTTGAGAAACCTTTAGCTAGATGTACATGAAAACCAGAATTATAAGACTTCCACATTAGCATTTTTCAAATTCTCCACAAGCCAGCCGAATGTAACTGCTAAAATAAGAATAGCTGTTGAGCTTATGAAATACTGAAATGCAAAAAATCTGGGTATTTCAGAATATGCTGCTATTTTCAGGGATCAACTGAAAGTCTGAAAAAGCAAAAATACAAATTACTCAGAAAAAAGTTTGAACTTCTACTTGTGCACTGCAGTTATTGGCATAGATCATATAAAATCAGTTTTTCTTTTGCTGTAGACTATCATCAGTGATATTGCACAGGTTCAAAAATAATTATATATATATTCTTCCAGAATAAGCTGTTAAAAAACCAACCGCACTTGTCAAAAAGTGCTTGGGTCTGTGGAAAATGTTGTTGTTAAAACACCTGAAACATGCTTCATTTTGGAGGCAAAGCTGCAAGGCATGATGAGAACTGTAACTCAGCTGTCTGTGAGTGTTTTCTGTGGTTGGGCTTCACACAAACATTGTCCAACTGTGCACAAAGTTCTGCTGCTCTGCAGCTGCTCCCAAAAGCATCCTGAGAACACTCCAACTCATTTATTAACATTTTGAAACCAAAATAAAACTGTGGGAAAGAGCAACCCAGAGCATTTATTTGGGTTTTTCTATTGTCAGAAGGACCTGCAATGGAGAAATTTGTTGCAGTGGATAAGGCCAAAGTCTTCCCAAGTAGCTGTTAAAGGGTTATTGAAAAAAATTGGAATAAATCTATCATTAATAAAAAGAGAGGGACTGCAACAACCTGCTGAAGTAGATTCTGCATTCTATTGTACCAATTAATTAAGATGTTTTCCTTGATTGTATTAGAAATTATGATACGTAGCTGATCTGCAGATGCCAAACAATGGCTAATCTTTCATTTAAGTTGCTTGTTTCTTTCTCCCTCTTTCTCTTCACAAAAGCCTAGATGACTTATTAAGGTGTGGGGTCACCTTTGCAGCCAATATGGTGGTGGTGGACAAAGAAAGCACCATGAGTGCTGAGGAAGACTACATGGCAGATGCCAAGACCATTGTGAATGTGCAAACCCTCTTCAGGTAAGGCATTTTTGCAGTCTATCTACACATCCTCATTACTTGTGAAATACTTGATACCTTTTCTACCAAGGAATTATTCTTTTTGTGTTCTACTGAAGTTTTCCCTTGCATGAATTTTTGTCTTACACAGGCAAACTTTTTCCCACCCTGCTTAGCAATTCACTTAGAATTCTGAGGTATTCTCCTGAAAGCTCAGATGGGATGCTTTACATCCCAAAACTGGATGATCATTTTAAAAGTTAGCTGTCAGGTTTACAGGAAGGAAAATAAAGTTACTCTTGAAGACTTAGGATGAAAGATAGTTGAGAAAAGAAAATTCGCAATAATGCTAAAGCCCATAGGAAAAGCAGATCCTTCTAATGCTGAAAGGTAAGCAGTACATCACTATGGAGTTAATAGTAAGTATTCACATTTTAAATATTCAGTTTTGCACAAAAATTAGGTTTTTAGGCACGTATATGCAACATTACAAATGACAGCAACGTGGTAAGAGTCATGAGACCATAAAATGATCAGTCTAGTAAAGAGGCTGAGGAGGCTGTGATGAAAAGCAAAACACTGAGCTTTGCTGTTCCTTTCAAGAACTCAGAACTCTCCTCAATAAAGCCTTCGTGTTAAATATCTTCATTCAGTAAGTATGAAAAAATGTGTCACTTTGAGCTGAGAAAAATATGATTTGCTTAATAAAAACACCTGAAAAATCTCAAACAAAGCAAAACACACTACACAGTCAGCTACAAAATGCCTCCCTGATTTGGGGCTTAAGCCTAGCACTTCCTGGTGCTCATTCTAATAAGACCTGGAAGAAAACTGAGGATCATTCAATGTTCCTTTTATTGCAATTACCTGTTTTCCATGTCAAGCCTTCCACAAAAGACCAGGGAGAGGTGCATAGTAAAGGTCTTTTGAATCCTTCAGTGGTTTAGAAAATGGAGCCCATTAAAATACAAGTATTTCAATGGAGCTTTTTTGTAAATGCAGCTCTGTGAGAAATGCAGTTAAATGCTATTTGCATTTCTGCATGTACTCAAAAGAAGCAAAATCTGCAATGCACAAGAAACTTCAGTTCTGTCTTTTTCTAACAGTCAGTTTCTGAATTGGTACCTGATACTTGCACAGGTGTGTTTCATACTCACACCTAGGAAATTTGGGTTGAAACTATAATTGAACTTTATCTGTGCATCACTCAGATCTACTCCTAACCATACAGTGCTAGGGTTTCTCACTGAGGTTTTTTACATACATCAATTTTTCAGAAATACATTTTACCCCTAAATGGAAAAGGAGTTCTATCAAAAATAAAACTTGGAACGTTCCAATTGTTTTTGCGCATAGTTGTGTTCTACTTTGTAAAAGAGAAACCACATACCATAAGTATCCAATTAGATGTTCTGTACACTCCTTCAGTTGTCTTGCATGATGTTTGCAACTAGATGGCAGCTTTAACTCATGTACAAACTCTTTATCTGGTTCAGTATTAACACTGCTTATTTACAATTAAAGTAAATTAAAATAAATATCTTGGTTTAAGATTTAACAATGCTTTTTCATAAAACTTTATAAACTTTCACAAATAGTGTATTGTATAAATTTGTTTTCTATTTTTTTTCCATAGAACATGTACAATAATTTCACTGCTTTTTTATATTATATAAAAGTTGTAGAAATAAGTAAGCTTTGGGAAGAGGCATAAGGTAGTGGCATTTACCTGTTCTACAGAATAAACTACATTCATTGCACCAAGGTAAACAGTTTTGTAAATGATCTTTAAAAATATATTGACAGCTTTTTCGTCGCTTATGAATAGCTAATAATATCAGAAACTAATGACGAAAAGACTGGACATCACCAACTGTAGTGTTAAAGAGGGGTTTAAACCACTGGATTTAATACGTGCCGTTCTCTATGGTATCACATCATTGAGGAAGACTCCACTTTAGTCTCACCAGGTGAAATCCTTCAGAGGCTACAGACTGATCTAAACATCCCTGATGTGAGTTACTCCGGCCTGAAAAAGCCATGTGAGAGTGCTGCAGTACTGTTTGGCCTAGGCTGGCAGTTCTCTTATACCAGTTCTGTCATTATTCCCCGACTGACATAAATTAGCAATCCTGCTTTGCCAGGAGAGTGTGCTGCCCACCCTGGAAGCCAGATGCATTGTTTATAAGGGCAGGGTTATCGGCACCTTTAGGGCTAGAAGCTGTGCCATCCCAATTAAAACTGTGACACAGCACGAGCTTGTCTGACATAGAAGGAGTACAGAAGTGTGACTCAAATGGGCACACTGACTAAGAAAGAACAAGTTATCACAGCTTAAAAATAAAAGGAGAAATTAATAGTCTTGGACTATGCCTTAAGATGCTTTTCACTTTTTAAAATGAAATAGGAAGCCAGCCACTGAGTCCCTGTGGACAGGTGTGAGTCCACCTCAGAAAAGCAGCGCGTTTCCTCAGACAGTAGGGCTGTACTGCCATAAAGTTTTATTAGCTAACCTCTTAAAGGCTGTGTTTCAAATCCTGCAGGAAGCCTATTGCCAGCAGTACACCTAACAGGTCGGTATTTTGACTGGTATCTAGCTGTCAGCACCAATTCAGAGATAAACCAGATGAGGTGCTACGATGGCATTGCATTGCTTGTTGGATTTCCAAATAACCCGTCCAACAGCAAGCCATGCCTTCCATCAGGCTGATGGGGCTTTCTCTGCCCCATCCAGTCCTTTCTTACTAGAATGGGGTAGAAGAGAGGGTTCTTTGCCCAGAAGGAGCCTGCTGCAGTGCTGAGAGCTGGCAGGCTTACACCCAAGGCAAGAGGCAATCTGTCCCTGACCACCTGGAGAGCAATTTGCCTTAATTCAGCTAACAGGCACTTGTAAGTAAAATATTTTACCAATACCAGTTTTGAAACTGATTTCCTAATATAAATCAGTTTTCGTATCTTGGTGATTAAACCACCTTTAACAGAAGCTTAGCAGCCTGCATTTTTTTCCTGCAGTTATATATATTTTATCATGACATCAGTTTTTAATTTCCTATTACTCCTGATTCTGAATTCTGTAGTGTTAGTTTTCTAATATAATGTGGAATTAACACATATTGGCAGATAGCCTGGATATACATTTCCCCACATTTAGGCTCTGCTTGAATTGCCATTTCAGTGAAGTTTCTCCCTGCAAAAGTGAGGGAAGAGGACAAGACTTGCAAAAAGGTACATTGAATTCCATTTGACACTAACTTACTAAATCCTGCTTCCATGAAAACTGAGACAGAAGCCACATCAATGATATAATTAGTACTACAGTTATCTATTGCCAAGTATAGATAAGTACCCTCAGGATCAGCAAAAGAGGCTACAAATGTACATTTCATTTTCTGACACGAATGTGTAGACAAAATACTCAAATAATAATAATATGAAGTCTATTGCAACTTATTTAGTATTTAAATAGCATAAACTATGGTTTTCTTTCTCTTTCTTGGAGCCCTGAGTGCTGAGTGCTGCTTGAAAATCTGTGTAATTCAGCCAGTTCACAGTTGAGCTTTCTTCACTGCTTTTTGTTACTGGAAGTCTGAATTGGTGTTAAGTTATAAATATTTTGTATATGTAAATATTTCAAAGTGAGAACATAAGTATACATAAACATACATTTTCTCAGCAACTCCCACAAGTGTCACTTTTCATCTATATTGCTCAGACTGTAGTCACAGCATACAAACAGACCTTAAAAGAGAAAAATCAGCTGGAAAGGGTACATAAATCAGTAGTAGTTTACATGCAACCAGGTACTAAGTGCAAGCTTTATAATTTTGCTTTTTTGTTGTTTCCTACAGATTTGTGATACTGTAGCAATCATTAAATAAAACCTCTGATAATGAAATTAAGTGGTTTCTTTCTAGCATTTAAGTATTTTGCAAGCTCAGGGTGTGCTTCTTTGTGAATTCTACAGAGAATGTGTTGTAGCTTGCTCTGCTGTTGGGCCAGCATTTCACAGGCCCCAGACCAGGTTTCAGGGACTTCATCAAAAACATGGACACGAGCACAAGCTGTAGCTTTCTGCAGAGCCTTGCATTTGTGAATTGTTATAATTAGAGGTATAACCACTACGTTCTTTTAAAATGCAGGTTGTTCTCCAGCCTAAGCATTATCACAGAACTAACTCACCCAGCCAACATGAGATTCATGCAGTTCAGAGCCAAAGACTGCTATTCTCTTGCTCTATCCAAATTGGAAAAGGTAAGGAAAATTGCCTCCCCCCACCCCCAATTTAAATGTTATAATTTTATTACTTTTTCTGATTTTGTAACAATGATTTCAAAACAAGTGGAAACAGTGAAATGATTTATAGTTGTAGAGCTGCTGTAAAAGACAATTTTTTTTCAAAATTCTACCCTCATTTAAGAATAAAGTTTGATTTTATTTCATCACTATACAATATGATATTAATCAACCAAATCTCTGGTGGAATTTGCTCAAGGAAAATTAAATATTTTTGGATAATTGAATATTTAGAGCTAATGTAGTTGTCCAAGAGGCTGACACAAGCAATTAACATGGAACATCTTTTAACTGACTAAATGCTTAAAACATGCAGCTTTTATTATAATGTATTTTTAATTCCACTGCATTTTAAAGGCACTATAGTCATGTATTCTGTACACATTTCTGTGTATCTGTGGGAGATACTGGCATTACTGTGATGGTTCAAGAACAGCGATTTGTCAGAGTGATGATGGGGACAGTGACACTACTTAAATGCTAGATAAAACCTTTATATTCTATACACTGACACACACATTTGGCATTTTCAAACTGTGGAACTGTTTGGCTGTATGGAGATAAATCTAATTTCCTTGTTCAAAATGCAGTTACTTAAACAGGTGGAGCACAGGAAGTTATATTGTGCATCATTTAAACTCTCTAAATTCAGGGACAAGCCCCTTTCTCACAGATCTTCACTGGTGATCTGACCTACCCACCTCTGCACTCCCCAGATCTTACAATATTAGTATTACCTTCATGATCTTTCAGGCCATTTTCTGAGTTTGTGAGAGACAAATAATATCACTGTGACAGTCTTCAAGGGCAGAAATCCTTCACTACAATCTTTTCTTTATCTCCTATCGATCTCTCAATCAGTATGGTTGCTGGGTTTTCTCGTGTAGCCTCCCAATCTGTGCACCTCAGATATCTTAAGTATCTTGGTGAATTTGAATTCATGCCAAAATCATTATCATTATGCATATTTAACATATAATTTCTATTTCCTAGCTGTACAGTAAATTTCCTAGATTTTGGGGATTTCAGAGAATTTGCTAATTACTGTATAATATTCACATATGTAATTTTAATATATACTTAATGGAAAAGAGCCTTTTCATAGAAGCTTATCTTCCCAGTCCAGCTTCTTACAGAGGAACTGAATGCTGCAAAAATTTACCCTGAGTGGATGAGACAGCATAAGGATGAGCAGTAAATCTTTTGCTCGATTGAATATCACACTTACATGTTGACCTCAAGATGTAAATATCTGGGTGGCCTTTAGGCAGTAAAACCAGGGGTTTTATCTCAGTTCTTTCTTGCTTTTCATAGGCTTCTTAATTTTTCAAGCAAATGTTCTGGAGATACTTAAAAATATTTTAACTTCTTGACTATCTTTATTAATTTATTGTGCAAAAGTTGTGAATATAGGTTAGAAGCTGAACATTTAATGAACTTCCTATCCAAACTATGCTCTGCTGAAATAGAGGTAGATAAATTATCTTAAAGAAAGAACATTTTCTTCATTGCTGTTGCAGTTACCTGCTGTTGATATTTCCCAGTCACTTCATCTTAACATTTGCAGGGAGAACTTCACAGGTGGTGCTGTAGTTCATTTGATGTTTCAGAACTCCCTCATGCAAAATGAAAGGCAATTAAAAACTCCAGTAAAAATTACCTTAAGCAGTCAAACATACAGTTGCTTGTTATTTCTGCATTAAGCACCTCATTTTTTGGAAAGACTGAGAATGTCAGGCAAGTTGCCTTGAGGTAGCAGTGAAACACACTTGCAAAATTGGCTTTTCAACCTAATGGGCTGCAGAAGACAGATACACAAATCAGATGTCCATCTGCTGTTGCAGCTGGAACTTTTCTCATTTTAGAGATAAATAAATCTGACAGTAATCTCAGCACTGACACAGGAGAGAGCACTGGCCTTTACACAACAGAGAAAAGAGAAAACAAAACACCTACACTCTAAACTTAAAATCGATGTTCTCCATTTGTCTTGCATAAGGAAAAAAAAATGAGGGTTTTTTCTTTTCTTGAAAGAAGAGGTTTGTAATGTTTGGGATAAGATTCACACTTTAGTTTGCTATGGTTTTTTTCCAAGTTAATATTGCAGGTGTTACCAATAACAATTCTAAAGCTCTAAGTGATCATTTTGAAATAAGTACAAGTTCCTGTATCTTTTAATCAGACCAGTCCTGGGATTTTGTGTCTTCCACAGGGATAAGCACACAGATGTTAGAAATCTATCTAGGATGGCCCAGTATATTTGCAGTAATTTACACACAGCCAGGCTGCTTTTTTAACCTTCAGGATGGGGCCTCCTATTTCCTGTCTCCATTTTTCTTTTCTTTAATATCATTCAGGTATTAAGCAGATTTGAATTAAAGTTAAGTAATGAAAATCAATAATGACATATGAGTTATAAAAAGAAATTGGTACCTCTTATTATTGTTGTCTTGGTGTATTTTACATAGAACAAAGACACTGCATACTTGTAGGAAGAAACTATGTTGAGAGTAGGGAAACTATGTTGAAAGGGATTTTACACTTTTGACTTCTTTCAAGATAATATCTATTTCATGGTTTTTTTACAGTCCTTCCAAAACCAGCATTTAAAGTGTTTCCTATTTTTTAATTCCTTAACAGAAAGAGCGGGAGAAGGGATCTAACCTGGCATTTATGTTTCGACTGCCCTTTGCTGCTGGCAGGGTTTTCAGCATCAGCATGTTGGACACACTGCTTTATCAGGTACTATGAATAATAATGTGACTTAACACAAATATTACCACCCATCTTATTGTGCTTAATCACTAGATCACCCTATTTACCGACATAGGATCCATTAAAGTGTGTCTATACTGGGAGCAATCAATGGCAAAAGATAATGAATCACACTCCACATGATGGTACCAGTTCAGTTATCAATCCCAAAATCACCCTGTGATTGCACACGATCTGATGTTACATTATATATTACTGTTTGTGTACCTCTCCACAGTCAAATAGCTTCAATAAGGCCTACATAAATTACAGATTACACAGACTAATAATGCTTGTACTCTGCAACAAAAAGGCGGTGCCCATTGCCACAGCGTAGTGTCCCTAACAGAAAGGAACAGAATTAGTTTAATGTGCAATTTATTAGCCTCCTGCATGTGCTGATAAAGGCCTCAGTTACTTCATAGTGTCCTATCCTCGGACTCATGTTGACTAGACCTCGAGAGACCCGGTCATTACACTGTAAAGTAAGCCATTGCAAGGAATATATTCAGTGGTTACAAAGAGATAGTGGGGAACAAAAGGCAGCGATTCAACCTTGTTGCTCAGAATCCAGGAAGTAGTGGATGACAATCAGGGAGAATAAGGGAAGGGCACAGCCTCAGAGACTTGAAGAAAAAATATCAGAAAATACAGAGTCTGGGCAAATGGAAGCAGTAGTTGCTAGTTTCAGGTGGGAAACAGGCCAGTATTGCTCACTGTTCAGCAGTGCCCATGTTTCTGCATGCTCTGACACACCAGGATGCCCAAGCAGCAGCCCCCAGCGCTACCCTTCAAGGATCAAGGCACACAGCATAAGCAGGAACACCACCATGGCCCACATCATCTGCTCACCAGAGCAGCCTCCTGCTTTGCCTGGACCTAGGGATAGCCTGTGGATGCTTTTGCATTCAGGTGGAAAACACCCTTGTGGGGAAATTAATTTACTTGGTAATTTGGTGCATGAAAGGTGTTCTTTCATCGCAATTCGACTTCCAAATAAATTCCCTGAAGGCAAATCTAACATAAATAGAAAAATTCCTGGAGTTAAACTTTTCTCAAGAAGTCATTAATATCTAAACCAGTTATGTACATGGACATACATATTTTAAGGTTCTAGAAATAAATGTATTTGCATATAAAACATCTTCATAATCATGCCCCAGAATATCAACATCACATACAACAAAATTTAAAAAAATAAACCAAACCCTAAGACACATATATAGAAACATATCTGTCAATCATCAACAGCTCCTGCTAGCACATAAGTAACTTCGATATTTTATATTTGCTCCTAGACATGAATAGTCATGCTATGACTTGGCAGAATAACACCATTCACCAGGAAGTTTTTAGAACAAAAAGCCTCATATGCTCATTCTCACTTAAATTACACCTGTCCTTCCTTTGAACTCCTACTGCTCATAGGTGAACTGCCATTTTTCTGGAATTATCCTTCTTATTCCAAGTTAGAAATTCTATGACAGCAACTCTTTGTTCTTTTTCATGGTCCCATTTTCTGTCTTTTTCTTCTGCAAGAACAGAGCAAATGACGTGGGGAAAATCAGGGTTCAGCTGGTGCTTCCCATTACAGGCCAAAAGAAAAGCCTTTGAATTATCTTTAGGACACTGACTGAAAAATGAAAACTTGGTCTTGCAAATCCTGGTGAATACACTTATTAACCTAATGAAAATTCCATGGCAGAAATGATGCAGCCAAGACAACAAATAAGTTTAAGTTGCAAACAAATTTTCTTCGAGATGCTCCTTGGCGTTTAGCCCATCACAACTGGGAGACTGCCAGTACAAAAATTAAAGTAGTTGAATCACTGTGTATCAAATGAAATCAGTCTAGCTTCTGAGTTTGAGCAAATACAGATTCTATCACTCTAAAGGATTTCTGTAGTACCTCTGTGAGGTATTTCTTTGTGAAAACCTCTTTGTTAGCCATGCACTGGCATGAAGCCAGCAGCGCTACGTGTGTGCTGCGTTCCAAGGACTGCAATGCTGCCCTGCTACACCTGGGTACAGCTGGCAACGAACAGCTCAGCCACAGCTGGAAAAGCACCCACATGGCCCTGTCATTCCAGCAGCCCAACCCAGGAGGAGAAATATTGGTGATTTTAGCTGATCTAATGTCTGTTCCTGGCCTTAGTCTACACTTCTACACTAAACTTAATTTCTACCTTTTAACCAACAGCAACACACTTCTGTTAGCAGAGCAACAAGGCATATCAACCCTTAAAAACCCATCAGATTACTCATTTGAATTAAAATAAAAGCAGTTTCACCTCAGAGGTACCCACTGAGGACTGCAGACCCATCTAACAGATGCCAGCGTTTCTTTTGCACAGAAGAGTTCATTATAATTTCACACCTCATAGGGCTAACACCTCACTTCCACTGACACATTCATCTTTGCTTTTATCGTGCCTTGTTATGCCTTAGTCTCCTGAATCCTGTTTGTACATTGCATGCACATGCAGAGCCAAAAAAATTATTTTATATAAGTAAATTCAGCAAAAAGAAAGGGATAGGTATTTCTACAGTGATTAAGACACTTAAAGAGATGGATTGTTAACACAGATGTATAATTTCTTTGAAATTCACACGTGGTGCTAATGGTTACCTAATCATCTGTTCATTAAAGCTTTTTTCTTTCTTTTCTGTCTCTCCTGTTAAAAAATCTTGCAGTCGTTTGTGAAGGATTATATGATTTCTATCACAAGACTTCTGCTGGGACTTGACACCACACCAGGATCTGGGTTCCTTTGTTCCGTAAGTTATTAAAATAAAAAAAACAAATTAGTATAGAGTACCAGAGAAGATTCAGATTTTCTGCAAAATACTTCAACTTTCTTTGTATGGCATTTCCTTTTGCGAAAGTCCAAGAAAGGCCATCTGTTTCCTTTTCCATCAGGGAGAAGATGAGGAAATTAAACAGAAAACATACCCATGTTTAGTTCCATGGCAAAAAACATCTCCCCAAGGAAACACAATGCATTCTATTAAGCAGAAAATTGGCAAGTCAGGAAAACACAGGAATAGTGCATTTTGTGTGAAATAACAATGCCAGTTCAGCAACCAATTTTAAAATTAGGTATATAAAAACCAGGAAGCACTTCCTGTATTGTACAGCATGGCCAGGACTATCTCCCAATTCCCGTTCCTATGGGCAATGAAGGGCACAAATAGTTTTTATGTAAAGATCAGATGTATTAAATCACTAGGTGTTGTAGTAAAAAGTCATCTTGTTATTATATGTCAGTATTCCCCGATGCAATTTAAATGTGTATATACATACACACATAAAAAAATGAAACAACTGAAGTCATTTCTACTAAAATAAACCTCACCCTTCTGTTTTCTCCCACACCCATCATACCCTGGGTAGTAAACAGATGAATACAAGTTGAGCTATTTCCAAGCTGCTTTGTGGGGCTCTATAAAGAATGGCAGGAAGTCATCAATGATGCTTTAAGAAAGCTGTTTAAATAAAAATTACATATTTCTTGGTCAATCATTAAGCTTCATTACAGTGAATGTAAGAACACTAGAAAGTACAATTGAATCTCTAAAAAGGAACTCATATATCTCAAGATAAAGCTAGTAATGAAATAAGTGAGCTTCATTTAAGACTTCTTTATGCTACTTATGCTTAGTGTATTACTTCCTCCTCACTCCCTTGTCCCCACATATTCAGCCAGCAGTCTGGTGGACAAAATTCAAATTCAAATTCAAAATACTCATGCACTACAGTCTGGCCACCCCAGTTCCTTATTGCTGACAATATTTAGTTTATTCATCTATATTTTAGTCAAATATAAACATTAGGTGAAGGCTGCCTTGTAAGTTTTAAGTAATCTTCAACCAAGACTAGGAGTTCATAATGCTGAACTGCTTCCACTACAATGTCTTCTAAACAGGGAGAAAACAAAAGAAACAGTCTGACAAACACAATAGAAGTTACAGATTTGGTGTGCAGCGAAGGTGCAATACTACAACAGGATAATTATCAGCTAGTGTTTAGTTTTGGGTTTTTTGTTCACAAATAGCATAGTGAACAAGTGAAAAGCCCTCAAGAGTTAAAAGTCCTCCTTCCTATTATCATTTGTTCAGATGAAGATCACAGAAGAGGACCTGTGGATTAGGACATATGCCAGACTGTATCAGAAGCTTTGTTCCTCTACAGGAGACATTCCAATTGGAGTGTACAGGACAGAGTCCCAGAAGCTCACAACATCTGAGGTAGGTCAGTTCACTGTGCTTTTCTGTGGGTTTGACTGCAGAGTGCAGAGGCCTCTGGATGGTCACACTAACCCAGGCTGAGCCCCAGGCTCCAGGGGTGCCCAGAGCCAGTGGACACCTGGGCTTTGATTCCTGTGCTCGCCTGCAGGGAATGAATGGATGGATGGATGGATGGATGGATGGATGGATGGATGGATGGATGGATGGGAAACAAGGGGCAGCTGGGCATGGCCAGGACAGGCTGGGGAGTGAGCTCTGCTCTGACCTCACCTGCGGTCACCAATGGCCATGTCTGTAACAAACCCTGTAACTAGGCCCTCTTGTGTCACCAGTGCCAGCACTGTGGCTCAAAACAGGTGGCATTTCACTGCTCACGTGACCTTGAATTCATTCTCTTGTTGCTCATTTCTAGTTAGTGTTATTCAAAGTATTGTGGGATCTCTCTAAATTTAGCTGCCAAACAGCAGTTATGTTTTATACATGTACTTCTGTGTTTGCCACAGAAATGTCTACATTTCCCCATCTCTCTGCATACAAAGAATGGCAAAAATACTTTTTCCTGACTATTTAACATACTTTTTTTGTTTGGGCAGCTTTGATCTCTGTCATGAATTATCCATTTGTTTACGTGACCATTACTACTGCCATCTCATTAAACCATGGCTTTAAAATGCAACAGTGAGCAACAACTCTCTCCTTTCTCCTGAAATACTCAGACAGTTTACACTAATTTCCGAGACAGGCAATTTATCCTTTATTTTTCATATTGCAGAAAAATACTAGAAAACATTAAGGCATAGGATGCTTAACCGCCAAGATTTGCTCTTGAAGAAGTACAAACTTTCAGCAGAAGTTAATTTTTTAAAAAGGGTGCAAAAACTGTGCAAGATTCCACCCAGATCACTGGGTGTATCTCTATGGACCACCGCTATCCCTGCAGGTGGCTTTTACAGCTTAGCCAGTGGACTCTGTCACTGCAGCAATGTCTGTTGAACTATAGCAGCCTTAACATAATCCAGCAAAATCATTCCTTGCAGAAGAATGTAGTCAGCCTTGCTGCTAATATGGAAAAGCAGTCTGTCACAGCTTTCCACAAAACAGAGGACATACCAGATTTTCAGAATTCATTAAGTTAGGATAAGATAAAATTCACGGCAATTCTTTATTCTCACATTCAGGGCTGGCTATTTAACTTCAGGTCCAAAAAAAAGAATAGGAGTTCTGCTATTACTTCCTACCAACTTTCACAGGTAATCTCTCAAAGAATTTGAATTAAATCAGGCAGAGGGGTAAGGAAGGGAGGTTGGAGAAATCCAGTTAAATTTTCAAATTGTGAGGGACTGGAGAAATGTGGAAGAATGGCATTCCTCATTTATTAAGTGAAGGAAAAGCAGTTGTTGGTCTTTTTAAGCTGAAGGCTCTGAATGCAGACCTCCAGTGGTATTTTCACACAAATACTTGTTCAATTTCTTGTTTAGTGAGTGAGGATTTGTGCAACCTTTCCCCTCTAGAGAGGGGCAGGGAAATCTCCCCTCACATACCTCTTCCCCAAAATACAAAAGAGCAGCATCTAGCTCTGCATCTGTGGCCATTATGGGTAGAGACCTACAAATGCAGAGAGGCTGAAAGCCCTGATCTTTCTGCACAGTGTTTATTTGGAAGTTAAACAAATTTTTGACTAATTTCACCAATGAAATATTAACATGGATTATCATTTTAGCTTTTCAATACATTAAGCCAGAAAAATGTCATTGGGTAAGATCTTTAAAATGGAAATAAGAGAAAAGTAATTCACTCTTTTTACTCAGGAACGATGGGCTTCTAACCATAAATTTGAAGGTTTATAACTCGGAGAACCTTCAGTACAATTGTCGAGTTTAAACAGACATAAGAAACTAAATTTGTACTGCACATACCCAGATGCTGTCTGGTAATGACATGGGTAACATGAGTCACAAGGACAAAATATGCCTATATCAATATTTAATATGTACAGTTTATCCTTTGGCACTCCCTTTTACATTATGCAAATGAGTAGGCCTTACTTCATTGACAGATATTCATAATTTCTTTAAAAATAAGGAAGTTTTCAGTAACCCAGTAACTAAACAACACGTGGATCTAGCCTGCCTCTCAGTGACTGTCACACCTGTGACCCAAACCATTTCCATTATATTCAAAAAAATATAAAAAAGAGATATGAAATGTTTTTTCATTACGTGTGTGGCTGCTTTTCTGTGGCTCCTGTTTAACGGTCCATATTTGTTTCTTTAGATTCGCTTCTGTTTAAATTGTCTTTTGTTTTCTTTTTCCCCTTCCTTTGTCAGTCTCGAGACATGGCTTCACAAGTAAGTATTTGCTTATTGTCTGCCTGTTTCTGGGTGTCCTGGTTGAAGCAAGCCCCACACAGCTGCTGGCTTGCTCACTCCCCTCTAGGTGGGATGAGGAGAAAACTGAGAGGCTAAGAGGGAGAAATCGTGTGGGTTCAGGTGAAGTCAGTTCAATCAGTTAAGCAAAAGCTGTGTGTAAAAGCAAAGCAAAGCAAAGCATTTGCTCACAGTTCTGATGGGCAGGGGGTGGTTGGCCATCTCCAGGAGAGCAGGGCTTCATCAGGCACAGCTGGGAAGACAAATCCTGTAAGTCCACCCATTCCTTCACCTTCCTGGAGCTGTTCCTGTGGAGCAGAGCACCACAGATAAGGGATATCACTTTGGTCAGTTGGGATCAGGTGTCCTGGCTGTGTCCCCTCCCAACTCCTTGTGGTCCCCCCCAGCCCACTCACTGCTGGGGTGGGTGAGAAGCAGAGAAGGCCTTGGCTCTGTGTAAGCACCCATTATCAACACTGTTTCCATCACAAATCCAAAACCTATCCCATACCAGCTGCTAGGAAGAAGTGTAACTCAATCCCAGCCAGAAACTGTACATTAGGTTAAACTGTGGGAGTAACTCGCTGACAGAAAATGGAATTATGCAGTGCATCATCCATGAGTAAATGGATCTTAAAGCAACATTGTTCTGGACACAAAAATCTTGCTTAAAATCTGAAAGCTGACAGACTTGGACTTTCAAAGAAGCCCAGTGGAATTCTAGTTCCTTTTGGGCCTGTTCCTATTGAATTCTGAAGATAAAAAAATCATCTTTACAGTGAAAAGATCATCTGGTGAAAGCCTTGATCTTAAACACCTTAAATGGTAGTGGAGCAAAATCCCCAGGTTTATAATAAATTTTACATAAAAGGAATATGTAGCTGTACTTAGCAATGATTTAGACAGCTTTTGGAGCAGAAAAACATTTCTAGAACCCTGGATGCAAGGTAGCATTCTTGGCAGGCAGAGCAGTAAAGTTCAGTTAATACAGAACTTGCAGTAAGGTAAAAAGGCACTGCTTCAGAATGGAACAGATGAAACTACACATTCAAGCTATTTCACATTTTACACACAGCTCCCAGGGAGCAGCAAGGCAAGGGAGCAAAAATCTGCAATTAATTGATGTCTGGTGTTATTGCCACAGACACCCTCACCATCTCAAATATGAACACGGGTGTGTCCGTGACTACATTCCCATTCCTGCCACGTGTTGGCCCATCTAATGTTTAGATTTTAGGGCATGAAACATCCTATTAGAACACCATGCCTGGGTGGGTCACAGATGTCTGGCAGCACAAGTGAGCAATCACACCCTTAGCACACAGTGGGATATGTGAGACAGGAACCTGCCTTTAAAAAACAAAAAAACAAACAAAGCAAGAGTTTCAATGCAAATGTTTCTTCACTCTGTGGCACAGGAGTGACACCATGTCATCAGTCATGCTTCTCAGGCACCAGATTTACCTGCTATGCCACAAGGAAATGAAATTCAATGAAAACAATCAAACCTCAAAGCAATGATCGTTACAAAAATATTTTTAAATGAACTTCAAGACGGGTTAAAACAGAGGGGGACACACAGAAGTACTTTGCACTGGAGTTTTATCTTCTGTGTGTTTAACAGCTGCCACTGGCAGACACACTTTTGTGCTGCTTTTTAAAGAGCGTTTGGGCTTTGATTTTGCTTTGTCTTTAAAGTTGAATTTTTTCCTCTTGCATACAGCCAAGGGCCATTCTGCACAGCTTTCTCAACAGGCACAATAGAAACTTCATAGTTGCTGAAGTAAATATTTAGCTTTATCACCTTCCTTTATGGTTTCAGCTTACCTATGTCAGTGTTTCAAAAGTTCAAGCTAAGGATTTACAGATTCACAGAAACAAAAAACTTGTTTTTTTACTTGGCCTCTCCCATTTAATTCTGGCTCAAAAAGTGACTTACCCTCCTGTAGGGATGGTGATTGGAATTGGTCTCTGCCTTTCCACTAATGTTGCCAGCAAGTCCAGTTATTTGTTTTGTCAGGAGCTTGACAAGGAAAGCTGCCAATGCAGGCAGGAAGAAAGGCAAAACAAGACCATCCTCTACACTCAATTTGTATCAGATTTGTTCATACCAAATAGCTCCTTCCTAGCCACGAGTAGCACCTTATTGTATGGAATGTACTCTGCCTGCCTTAGTCCTTGCTGTAAAATGCACACATACCCAAAATGACAGTCTAACAAACAACAGAATCAAATTGCATTCCTGTTCAATGGGATCCAGGTTCTCTCTTCTGCCCTAACATCAGGAGAGTCAGTAACAAAACTTTAAAAAATCATGTAGTTTAAAAAGAAAAAAAAAATCCCTTTTCTATTGCAGACTAAGCTGAAGAGCCTCAGTAAATTAGCTGGTCTTTACACAAGGCTTATTGCAAGATCCTAGTCTAGAATATTAAAAATGTGATTTTACTTGAAGTGCTACAGCATGAACATCTGTAGGGTTCTTTTTAATTACGGGGTTTGATTGTTTTGCTGTTTGATTGGGTTTGTTTGTTGCTTTTTTTTCCCTTTTACACAGATAAAGCTAGTTTGTGCAAAAGTGAAAAATGTAGGTATCTTTCACGCTGTATCCAGCTTACTCATATCAAATACTATTTCATGGACTCCAGAAACATCAGATTCTGTGGTGAGCCTCTTACAGATAGGTTGCATTCAGCACTGATGAGGTCAACAGAATCTTGCTTTCAGATTTCTTCTTAGCGGGAAAAGGCCATTCAGTAGCTCCTTGGTTAAATGTGCTTTAATTGCCAATCACTACCAGCATATTCTGTTGGAGGGGATTCACACGAACTCAGCCTGTTCATTTGCATCATCTTTGTTTTACACTTCATGTATTTATTTTAAACACTCACCACACTGACATCAGCGACCAGTAACTTGGTAATGTGTACGTACTGGCACCAGCAAGGTCTTCACTATTTCAGCATCAATAAAAGACATTCAAATAGCACAAGAGTAACTCAGGATTGTAAGGAAGTGGTTTTGAAACTAGAAGCTAAAACTACTTGTTTAAGATATAGATTAAAACAATCTACTAAGATATAGATTGAAACAATTTTGAAGCTATCTTTTGAAATGATTCCTCTTATGTTCCCTAGGAACTTTTGTCTGTTAGAAATGCACCTATACCCTATCCACGTGTGTTATTTCAGTACTTGTACATGCACAAACTATTGGTCTTATTTGGGTGGCATAAAGAAAACACAGCAACAGAGGGACAGATTTTGGCTTGTAATTATGGGGGGGTTTTGTCACTATATGAGTGAAATAGCATCGTCACTATTCTTTAAGGTAGGAATCAATTAGCTCTTTCACAAGAGGTGTCCTGAATCACACCAAGGGTTACTGCATCCTAATGTCATGTGTGCTGGAAGGTCAAGAATGCCTGGGAATCTGACACACAGCTAACAGGCACATTTCTACCTGTGGCCTTAAGAGAGTACTGGAAACAGTGCACCCAAAGTTGAACCGTTACTTAATGAATCCACAACACACATCTAAACAGCAGTTACATAGCTTGAATTTCGGAAAATACATAGACCGGAAAGAAAGTGGAGAAGGCATTCTGAACTGATTCCTAGAAGGATTCAGGAAGGGCAATAGCAGAAGGCTGAAGTTGCTCTTCTCAGAATCACAGTGCAGTTGGGCACAAAATAACACTTATGTGCTTTTGCACTTGACAAAAGTATTTACAGTATAAATGAGCTTTTAACATGAAAAGTCAGTCTAGTCAAGGGTGCCCAGTTCAGGAACACTTGCTAAGTACAAAGAGCTGAATCCCCCCAGCTCCATTGCAGCCGAACCCCATGTCCAACCGCACTGTTGGAAAGAGAACATCTTCATCTGCTTCCATCTAATAAAGCCCTTCATCTCTCTTGTCATTTTCTTTTCAAGTCTCAAATCTCCATCAGCGTGGAGGAATGGGAGGACACCAAAGACACCAAAGACCAGTTCAGTTGCCGCGGTAATCACCGGAACTCAACATCCAGTGACCAGTCCGACCACCCGCTGCTGCGGAGGAAGAGCATGCAGTGGGCGCGCCGCCTGAGCAGGAGGGCCCCCAGGCACTCTGCTAAAACTGCTGAGAAGATCAACCAGCAGAGGATGAACCTCTACAGGAGGTCAGAAAGGCAGGAGCTTGCTGAACTCGTGAAGAACAGAATGAAGCACCTGGGCCTTTCTCCAGCAGGATACGGTACCACTGTTACAGTACTTCAATAGCAGCATTAGCATTGTGCAAGATGAACTTATTTGTAAGAGATGATGGAGCCATAAACAAAATAATAAGTTTATGATAATGGTTTTTGTTTTGTTGGTTTAGGACTGGGTCATTTGTCTTTTTCATTTACCCAGAGTAATTTGGAGTGTTTTTAATGCATTCTATTATCACCCATTCCCATGCTGAGATGGAAGGCTCAGAAGGCAGCATGTCAGTCACATTTATATTTAGCAGATGATATGTGTATGCTGAATATATAAACATTCCCCAGTCACTGAAAAGCTGCACCATATTTCCACAGATTTCCTCTTGAAATAAAGATGAAGACAGGGCTGTTGTGAAGTTCACTCATATGTCAGAGCACGGAGTTTAGATGGGAAGGATACTGCCTTTTCCCCCCAGTTTTCAAAAATCATGCCAAATTATCACATTAAGGTCATTTTTAGAAAGCATGTTTCACTAGGTCTTTAGATGCCATTTTTATCCATCAAATCATTCTCCAGCAAGGCTGATGTTGGGTTGCTTTTTAGTTTGTAGGATTGTTTTGGGGTTGTGTAAGCTACGGACAAGAGCTCTGTAACACTTTTTAACACATGCACCACAGCTGGCTGGGTTGCCTTTCTCTGGCCTTGGCTCTGTAGCATGTTGGATGGAAACCCCAGGACTGTGGGTTCTAATTTCCTAGAAACACCAGGAATTTCTAGATATGTAAATACAGGGTCTTTATTCCACACCCCATCTGGATAATTTCTATGCCTTCTGTCTTTGATGTTTCTGTACAACTCTCTGCAGAATGATTCAGGGCTAAATATTTTCCAGGGGTTTCACAGGCCACAATAACATTTGATCAAACAAAAAAAAGTTTTGTAAATTTAATTTGTATTTATACTAGTAACAACAAAACTTTATTGCATTCCTGCTTTTCTTTTCAAATCCTAGTTAAAAGCCAAAAGTAAATATTCATCTCATTACTCAAATTTAGGACTATTAGATACCATCTACAGAGCAGCAAAATCTTGATAGTTAAATGCTTTACCTGATTACATTTATCTGATTCTGAGTTATACATTTTCCTAAAAAGCTAAAGAGGATTTAACACAGACGCACTGCCTCTCCTTTTGCCCCTCCTCTTTAGTGTGATCAGATTAAAACCAGTCTCACTGCAGCAGCCCAAGGAGTGTGCCAAGAGAAAATGTTACAAAGATGCGGCAATGGCAGCGATGAAAGTGTAGCTTAAACCTTGAAAAAAAATTGTCAGCCTTCATCTCAGAAGGTTCCTTGATGAGGGGTCTCGCTGGAGTCCCTCATTTGGGAATCTCTGATAGATATGCTAATTTTTGCAAGGCATATAATTGTACACTCATCACATCGCGGGTGGCCATTTTCTTCAGTGGGGACTTGGGTGCATTTCATCGCATCTAAGGATCCTTAAATAAATACCAAGATAAAACCCTTTTCCCTCCTAACTGTGTTCAGCTCTCTTAATTTTAAGACCAGGAAAAGGCATCACTTGGCACAGGTGATAAAAAGAAAGTGCTTCCTAAATAAATAGAAAAAGGGAAAAAAAGGTTTGTGTTGACCAAATGTGGAGATGGATGAGAATGCCATACACCTGCATTTAACCTTGGTCATCATTTGAACTTGAAGCCAGCCAAGCACACGAGTCCCTAGTTAGCACAATCTTACTAAGCTGCAGGACAGATTGGTAAATCACACTGAAATTGGGTTACAATTGCTATGACTGAAAAAAAAGCAGAAGACTTTTAAAACATTAAAAAACAGGATGTTTTTAGAGTTGATAACTCAAAAGATAATAATGTCAGGTAGTTTCAATTCAAGTACAGTTGAAAACAAATTGCTAAATTTAATTGAAATCACTCTGACACCAGACACTTTTTTTACAGCTCTGTGAACTTTCATCAAATTAATTTGTCAGAAATAACGCTTTTCACAATTCATTTTTAAACGTAATTTATTTGGTACTTTGTTTTTCCTTGTTCTCTAGATGAAATGAATGATCATCAGAACACCCTTTCTTACATCCTGATCAACCCTTCTCCAGATACAAGATTAGAGCTGAATGATATAGTGTAAGTTAAAGCACACACATAAAAAAATAAAGTCACAAGACCTGCAAAAAAATAAAATATGGAGACTTCTATTTAAAGAGACATCTAATTATACTATTTATGTACATATTTAAAATATACGTACAAATATATAATACATATACTTGTAATGTTCTAAACCTATCAACTTCCTATTACTCTGTATTTTAAATTGAAAAAAATCTAACCAGTGGCACCACAGGAACTAAACTAAGCACCTTCAAAGTAAGTCTCTAAGTCTTCCCCAGATCTCTTCAGCATTACAGCTCCATGCACTTACCCTGGCTTGCATCACCTTGTTTTAGTAACAGCTGTAATTTCTTTCCGTAGATACTTGATCCGACCCGATCCATTGACTTATGTTCCAAATGCTGCGCCCAGCCGAAAGGACAGCTTCTGTAATACAGTGGGACAAGACACCAGGGAGGAGACACAACTTTGATATGTAACTCACCACACAATTCAGAGACAATTTTATACACATGTTGTTTCCACTAACCATTTTGCAAACCAAGCGGTACATTTTATTCAGATTTTGGAAACAAAATGACAGTGGGTAAGTGACCAAATGCAGAAATGTGGTGCCTAGAAACTCTGATTTCAGGGATTGTCAGGCTTGTGGCCTGTTCAGTATGATAGTTGAACTTTGTCAGCCTAACAGAATGATGATACCTGTTGCTATTTAACGCATATGAACAAATGTCAGATTCCACCACGTTTTGCTTAGATGCTCCTAAGCGTATTTATGCAGGTGGCAGCATGTCAGTGACCGAGCTTCTGACCTACATCAGATTATCTGATGCCCATAGAGAGACAATGCCTATTTTGTAGTAGCAAATATGTTAATACCTAAAGCTGCCAACAAGGCTTTGCGTGTCAAAAACTGTCTTTGAAATAACTTTCAATCTCAGCCTGTCGCCCATTTGTATTAGTACAGATTAGTTTCAGTCCTATTGTAGCCTCCAGGACGTGAGTTTTTGTTCCTTGGGTTTACACAGATCAGGTTGAATGACACAACCTGGTCACAACCAGAGGTTGAGATTGAGACACATCAATGGAAGAGGAGCCCAGCTGCAGTAAAGTCCCTCTCATCTCACACAGGCAGCCCCCCACAGTGGCAGAAAACTGGGAAGTTCTGTGTGAAGCTGCATACAGTGGTAGCTCAGGTGAAACACAACCCTTTGAACCTTGGTGAGTTTTTCTATAGAAGCCTGAATAGACTATAAACCCAAAAGTGAGAGCATCCCTCTAGGGAACGATTCCTACAACAAGCCCTTAACATTTTCATGAATATGCCAGAACTGCAGTTGTCCAAAGCATTTCATGCCCAATCATCCAAATTACCCAAAAGTGATACATTTTCACATGAAATTATGTATCTCATTGAAAATTAAAGTAATTTATAACCCATTTCACAAAATAAATGTAATTCTATATAGTGTGTAAAAGCATTATGGATCTAAAAACTACTTTGGCATGAACTACGCAAGAAAGCATCTGCTTGTGTAGGAAGCAACCACAAATGGTCAAGCTCTCTAGAGAATTAAGCATGTCTGTCCATGCTCTTCCAAGATCACTGTCACAAATGGAGAAGAACATACTTAAGGTTTTAAAACCCCCACTGTTACAATTATCCACAAAGAACTGGTACAAGAAATTTGGCTAGTAGCCTAATATGGAAAAACTGATTATTCTCTGAACTCCCTTGTACAAGTAGGACTACTTGTACAAAAAAAAAAAAAATCAGTCAAAACTGTTTATATCCTCTTCTATATTGATTAGTAGAAGTACCTTCTATTTCTGAAACAGAAACCACAACCAGGTTGCCCAGCGAGCAGCTCCTGGATGTGAGCATGTTTATCAGCATTGTAAGGATACTGAAATCAAGTCACATTCATATTAGGAATGGCAGCAAATCTGCTCTTACTTCTGCCTTCCTCTTAATGATTCCAAGGTTTAACAATTCAGTGGTTCTGCTTAGAGTCCATTATTTTCCAGTGCTGTTCCACACAGTAGGCATTCATCAGATTATTCACAGGTAAAGTATTTCAAATGGGCACTGCAGGAAACAAAGAAACAACTGAAGCAACTGCACAGACTGAAGTCTTCATTTTCTCAAGAAACAGTATATGGTAAAGGATCTTATCCAAGACCTGTCACAGAAGTTACTCAGAAGAGTTTGCATGTGCAGTGTGAATAACTTTTCTATTTTTAATACCTTCAGGGAGAAGACTCTATTCCAGTTGAATATTTTTTTAAAAAATACAAGTTTCTTAAAAATGTTCATTTCAAAATGTTAGGACGATCTGTTTTTTTCATACTGAAGGCTTTTCTAATGGATTCTCAAGGAGGCAGAGAGGATTCCAAAACCATGGCTATCCTTCAGCAGGCAAGCTGGATACTCTGCTTTTAGTGGGAGTCAAGGTTCACAGGAATTCCCTGTGTGTGTGTAAAGTACACACCACTGATTTAAGGACTCTCTGCCAGAAGGATCCATAGCAAGGGCTTGAGTCCTCACATTTAACAGCCCATAAAGCAGCAGAAATAAGCAGTCAGGTGTGTCCATTTCCCCACTTAACTCAGCAGAATTGCTGCTCAGCTAGATTGGCATAGTGGTATCTAATGTGACCTGGTATTTCTCCAGGCTTAATGGATTTCTAATTGCTCATTAGCCCCAGAAGATTTGCTAAAGCAAACACAAAGACAGCTGGAGACACTTGGAGGCCCTAAAATGAATGCAAGGCAATCTTTGTGAACAAAACACTTAGTTCTCTTCAAAATCTGCTGGAAGACAAGCAAGGTAATAAAAACTAACAGCTTCTGATGAAGCAGAAGTTCTAACAACCCATGAATAATATACCACAAAGTTCAGCTATTCAGAATAATACTGTCTTTCATGTTGAAAGCAGAACAGGTTTGCTTCCTCTGGAATATCTTCACAGACAGACTGCATTCTAGTGGGATTTCGGTCTTCCAAGACCACTCTAAGCACCACTACGTTAACCCTTAATGAGACAGTATGCACAGTCCCTCAGTGGCCACAGACGTGATTCTGTAATGCTCATCCTACAGGAAATCTTATGTTCACACACTTTTTTCTCATCATCATTATCAGAAATGTAACACAAGCGTAAGTGGACAGGAGACCAGGCTGAGGAACAGGAATCTCAAGGCTCAGTGCTGGAGAAGGGATGATGAAGTTCAGAACGAGCAGGGTCAAATGACTGTTTAACAGAGGAGTTTGAGCTGGCAGCAGTTCAGTTGGTAGACAGAGAAATGTAAAGCTGTGAAAAAAAGATTATTTCTATCTATGCTTAACTGTATGTATTTCTCCTCCTGGCTCACTTCTATCAACAACTCAAAGATGCCTCTCTTCCTCAACACTGCCTTAGCACAGCCCAAGCAGTTTGGTACCCAGAGTCACAGACCCAGAGAGGGAAGTGCTAGCTGATAATAATTGCTTCATTCTCAAGGGAATGTCCAGCAAAGCCAGGCCTACCTATGAAAATGTGTTACCTAGTCTGCAATAAAAAAGTCACCAGAACTCTTTCAATGGCATGCAGTGTGTTTCCTTAACTGTTTCACTCCAATTCCACAGCACATGTGAATTCACATACAAAGGAAAAAACAGAGTTTTTGAGTTTTTAAAATCTGCGGTGGAATGAGATAGCGAAGTTGTGATGTTTTGGCTCAGAAATTAAAAGAGCCATTATTTCCCAGCATCAGTATTTTTTCTTCACAAACAACTTTGTCCTACAACTACACTTTAACAACTTCCAACTATACAAATACATATTACTGAATATTACACATCTGTATTTACCAATGCACCAAAAAGCTAAAGAACAAATAAATTTTAGGCTTCAGCATAACTGAAATGACATCAAATGCAGCAGAAGTAACACACAATTCTGTAGTTTCTAGAGGGCTGACAGCAACCACTCTGTAATTTTGGAACACTGACATATGGGATTTTGCAACACTGAATTCCACTTGATATCCAATGGAAACCAGTCACTAAATTCTGGAAATGAATTCATTATATGAAGCAGTTCTACGCAGGTACATCAAGGTTATAAAAAGACTTTTTCCAAGCAGTACTATAAATGTAGAATTTTTAAAACAAAGCAATATGCATAAAATATGGTTACATATTCTTGATATTCTATTAGAAGCAACCCTACCCACCTTGAAACAGATGTATAATGAATAAATGTCTAAAGAACAGCACTTCAAATGTTCAGCCACTGTTCCTTATGCTTGATACAGAATATGCACTGCAGGGATACAGGAAAAGAGTTACTAACTCATATTAAGTTATGAGAGTTGACCCAGACTTTGCTTCTTTTCATCTTCTGAAGTTAATTGAAAATATTAATGATAATGTTGTTATATACTTAATTATTGCCTCCACTGCCAATGCAAGGATGTCAGTAATGGTAATTCAGCACAAGCATAAACTCCTGAGAGGCTTAAAAAGGCAAATATTTCTACTTCATTAAGTTAAAAACAAGCATTTGACATTTCTGTGAACTAAATGTTCTGCAAAATATAGACTTTAAACTGCTACAATTTGCAACTGGCCCATGCCAACCAGGAGAGAGACTGGGAGGCAAAGTAGATGAAAGAGTAAATACTACTTCATGTTCATGAGGTATCTCAGACAAGTTGGGGCACCCTGAATGGGGTTGTGTGCAGGGCTCTGGTACCTTTAAAGCACACAGGTACCACATTAGTGATTTACCTAATGATTAACACCCATACTACCAATCACTGATCATAGGAAAACTTCTCTAGATCATATCCTATTTCTCTTCTCCTTCCACCAGTATGGGCTGGCTGATAAACTGGTTCATTTCGCTGGCAGTTCTGTAGCTTTTAATAATTTTAGCTTTGGTATTCATTCCTGCTAGGAGTTACAAACACTCACTTCTTCCATGACTACAGTGGTGTGGCAGGCTCCAAACAGAAGTGGGAATTTCTATCTTTATTACCTTTTGTTTGGACAGCTGGCAAGTCTCTGTTAATGCAACCACTTGTGCTGCTTGTGCATTCAGCTTCAGGCTGTGGTGAAGACTCTATTACCTTATCTTATACGGTCCTCGAATCATTAGGGTGGGGAAATGCCTCCAAGATCATTTAGTGCAACCTTTCACCAAGCACCTCCATGCCAACTAAACCACAGCACTGAGTGCCACATCCAGTCATTTCTTGGACACCTCCAGTGATGGTGACTTCACCACTTCCCTGGGCAGCCTGTTGAAATGCGTGACAACTGTTTCCATGAAGAAATTCTGCCTGATGGCCAACCTGAACCTCCCCTGGGGCAGCTTGAGGCCATTTCCTCTCATCCTCTCTCTGGCTGCCTGGAAGAAGAGACCAACCATCTTTCTATATAACCTCCTTGCAGGCAGTTGTAGTGCGTGATAAGGTCTCCCCTGAGCCTCCTTTTCTCCACACTCCTCATCAGACTTGTGCTCCAGGCCCTTCACCAGCTTGGTTGTCATCTGGACTCGCTGCAGCATCTCAAAGTCTTCCTTAGACTGGGGAGTTAAGAACTGGACACGGGATTTGAGGTAAGGCCTCATCAGTGCTGGGTACAGAGGGACAATCCCTTCCCTGGTCCTTCTGCCACACTATCCCTGATAAAAGCCAAGATGCCCTTGGCCTTCTTGGCCACCTGTGCACAGCTGGCTCTTGGTCGGCTGCTGTCAGCCAGCATCCCCATGTCCTTTTCTGGAGAACTTTATTGCCATTCAGGTAATAGGAGAACATGTGAGGGTTGGGTTTATTTGGTTTTGCTCACCTTCATGGGTTGTTATTGCACCACCATGACATAGTGTTCCCCACCCCGGTAAAGGGAATGGACTTAGGAGTTTGGCTCTCTACGTTGTTTAATGTAAGGCAAAGGTGTCAGCTATACAAGATGTCATGGCTACTTGTCAAGTAATCAACATCTTATGTCAAAAAAAGACCCATTTTTTAAACATAACATCCTGTAAAACTTCTAAAATATTGGAGGGCCCAGGAAAGCCCTGAGGGAGTGTTGTCCTTGTTAGCTGTCTTTCCTGAGGTAAATGCAAAAAGGTCTTGAAAGTCTGGATGAATAAGTGCTGATTTGAGACAGAAAATGTGCCTTGTGTAAGTATTGGACGAGTAATAATATTCCTCAATCAAAAGGTTTAAGACCAAATTCCCATAAGGGGGAAAGGCCTTGTGTTCAGTGGCTGCACGACAGGTTCCCACTATCTGTCAGTCCTGGGTAGAATGGAACTGCACCGAAAGATTGCACTGCAGGGTTCAGGGGTATCTTTACTAAACACCATATTGTATGTTTATAAAATGTCATTGGGGATGCATATAATGTATACTCACTTTACCTGCAGCTGAAGTATTTGGTGTTTATGTGATTGACATTTTGATTCCATGTGCATCTGATAGGGATTTGGACTGAAATTTTTATCTTCTGAGGTTAGTAAGCATCATCTTATTTTTTACTTAACTATGAGGATATTTTGTACACAGCTGAATGACATAAAATGTAATTTAACATATTCCTACCAAGACGCTTTATCAGCATTTAATTCTCCTCTTTTTATTACATCTCCATGGTGAGAAATAAGTGATATCTTGTGTGTGAGGGGTTCTTTGTATATATGACTACAGAGAATGGTAGCCACTGTGGGCACTCATTGAGATCTGGGAAATGCTAAGGTTAGATTTCCTGAAGAAGCAGTTTCTGCCCACATTTCTGGCACTAATTCTCCAGCACAGGATATCACATCTGCTTTCTTCTTTAGTCACACTGGAATGCCATATGAGTACGTTTAATGGTACATAGGCAAGTTACATCTGAGCAGTATCAAATTAACAGGTTAATTTATTAGTTGTTAATGTAAGGTAAAGGTGTCATCTATACAAGATGAAAAAATAAGTTTCATTACATCTTCTTTGCTTTTTCTTCACTAGGGTTGATATGGCCTCTTCCTGTATTTTAAAACAGTATAAAAATTAATTAATGCTTCATCCAAAACTATGTAAGGTACCAATCAGTATTCACTCAACAGAGAAAGGCTTCTTTATGAAGAAAAAATCCTTTGAATTCAACCTAATACAAAACCTAGGCATCTGATTCAGGATGTCCCTGGACCTTGAAAGTTATCACCACACAGATGTACTGTTCCTACAAAGAAAACATGTGCAGCTTTGTCCATTGTCAAAGAAAGTTCCTAGGACGTTCCAGGATGGACCTTTCTCTTCTAACACGTGTATTTCTTCTCTTGCAGTGTTTCCCAGTAGAGTATGTGCTCATGTGGCCAAATGTGATGAGATGTAATTATTTTATTGTACACACAAGGAGAAAATGGGACCTTGTGTATGTTAAACAGTGAATGAGGTGGAGGTACTATTTCTACTCCCTTGGCTTTAAGACAAAACCCTACGTAAACATCTTCCAAATGTATAAATTTAACTGTTGAAGAAGCGTCGATGATTTTTGCAGCCAGGTCTCCAGAAAAGACGTAGCCAGTTCCTGAACAAAAAGGGTAGTATCTGTTACCTGGGAATTCTTCTTCTGATATGTACCATTTACTGTCCTTATTCCGAATAGGCCTGCTCTCCGTCATTAAAAAGCCTGTGAAATAATTCTCTGTGGGAGGCGGGAGAGGCTTGAGGAGCTTTTCAATCAGGTGCACTGTATTGACAAAAACATCAGTGTCTGCCTTCATAGCAAACCTCGTGCCACTGCAGTAAGACGCCACCCACCTCATGCCCATCAGAGTTTTAAGAGTTAGGTTGTTGTAAGTGTCCAGGAAGTCTTGCTGGATGATATCGTGATATTGCTCGCTTTCTCTCAGCAGTACCTCCTCATTTGCACCCTTGGTCTCGATGCCAAGCAGGAACAGCCGAACAATGTCGGCGCCTGGAACCGCAGCTTCATTCCCCCAGGTCTTTCGGATGGCATTTCTGTGCTGAAGTTCAGTTGCTGTTGTTGGTATCAGCAATACCAAGAAAGGTGTTTTATCTTTGCACTTCTCTTCTTCATTAATAATGAATGTAAATGACTGTGTTGAAGTGGATGTGTTTTTATTCCCAGATTTCTCATTTTCAGGTGGTAGTTCTCCATTTTCTTTCCTTAAGATTTTTGTGAACGCTTTTTTAAGTAAGCTCCCTTCACTTTCCATGTGAAGATCATTACTTTTAGCTAGAGCAGCAAGGCGACCAGAATTATAAAAATAGGAAGTCAAATATATTGCTGTAAAAGAGATGGCAAACACCAGGAAAAGATTTCTCTTGGTGCATTCTGTATGAGAGAAGAATACACTACAGTAGCTCATGTTGGCAGCCGTGAGAGGATGCACAAAAAGCACAGATATTTTGTCAGAAGAGCAGCTAATTTGTCATTGTTTTCCTCTGTGACACAGGGAGATAAAAGCCGCCTTCAGGATTCCAGTCCTTTAGGATTCTTTTCATTTTGTTATTGTTAAAAATATCCTATTATTTCCTTTTAGAATGAATTGTAAAAATGTTCATCAAAGGCCAAAAAAAAAAATCTAAAATTTCATTATTTAGTTTTCAGGCTTTTCTTCCTAAGACAAATGCAGTATGATAAAAACAGTAAGAAATAAATGAAACTAAATAAATACACTATTAAAAGTAATCATTTCATCAGATAGAACAGAAATTATTCAAATCTGTATTTAAATATTGAAATATATGTCAAATATAAAGACAGCTTAACTTCCTGTAGGCTTTACAAAAAGTTATCACATAACTGAATGATCCAAAGTTAATGACATATTATGACTGATTATGGATTCACAGCATTGGAGGCTATAATGATAAATCAAAAATTTGATACATGGCTGAAAGTGATTGTTTAGGCCCTATAAAACATTCATGCAGACAGACTTTGAGATGAAGTGCCCCCTGCCAGCAACAAATTCTGCAAAGAATGCTTGAAACAACTGGCTTAATCTAGATCCATACATTTTAAATGGCTTCAGCTGAGGGGTCCCATCCTCCCAGACTGCAAGGACATGTAAAGTATTTGCACTAGAACTGTGCAAATACTGTAACTTTGGGTAGTTCTTTGGGATTCCCATAATAGCCAGTGTTTCCCACTGTTTCCTTCAATGAAACAATACAGAAATGTATCTAAGCCTTGGAGATGCTCCACAGTTTGCAGGGAGAAGGAGATAATCACATGTATCCCTCACACCATGAACTGGTAACACCCAAGAACACCACCTGGAGAGAAGGGCAAGTTAAACTGTGTTAAAGTGTGTTTTTTTGGTCTCTGAAGGGTTCTCTACATGAAAGGGAGCTGCAAAAGTATGGTAAATCAGGTTTTTTCAGATTTTTTTGTGCCAAAACACTACGTAACAGATGCAATGTGTAGCTCACAATCAACAAAATTAAATACTTATCATCTTTGAAAGTGTAGGTTCATCCCAGTCATACAACCATGGTATTTTTTGACAGATTCTTTGGTAGTTTCTTGCTGGTCCACAAAGAAATGACAGATTTAGGAGGACTGAAATAATCAGGAATCCTACCTCTGTTCCCACATAGAATCTGAGGACAAGCTCACAGGTCCTTGGATTTCTGTTCTAAGTCTTTTCCAGAGGAATTGTGTATTAACACAAAGGAAAATGCAGCAGGACATCCACTTTTCTGTTTGATAAAGTAAAAATACTCTGTCACTTGTAGCAATGAAGAGACAATCTATAAAACAAGATTGGACTTAATAATTTTAGAATATGCTAAAGAAATGCTAAGTAAGAAATTAATTTCTGCTCAACTATAATCTGAATGTAAATGTGTGGTGGATAACCCTTGGCCAGAATCCAAACACTCACCCACGTGCTCACCCCACTTTCCCTCTCCTCAGGAGGACAAGCGGAGAAAATAGGATGAAAGAGTTCATGGGTCAAGATAAAGGACAGGAAGATCACTTTCTGGATACCATCTCAGACAGAACAAAGCTGGCCAAGATGAATTTAAATGTATTGCTATTTAAAATACATGTGGATAGTGAGAAACAGAGACAAAAATAAAATACAGTACATCTTCCCCATCTTCTCCTGTGCTCAACTCAACTTCTTTTCTTGCCCCTTCAGCAGCAGAAGTGGGTTGGGGTTAAGATCCTTCCCTCATCCTCCTGTTCAGACAAATCTGCTCCAGTGAGAGCTCTCCAAGGGCCACAGTATCTTCAGGGAATGTCCGGCTGCTGTAGGTTGAGAGGAAAAGGGCATAAGGATATTCTGTGATAAACTGGGCAGTAGTTTGATGCAACTCACGTCTATCACACACCTATAAAACATTAAGAACACATCAAGTAATAGCTTAGCTCTAGCAATCTTCCATCTTAGGTTTTTAGCTTTTTAGAAACTGTATCTTTTGGCATCATAACATTTTAAACAGCCAGGATCCAAAAACCAAAGTAACATAGGAAAGAACATGGGCAGTAGGACATCAGAAGTCGAGAGGCATTTCTGTACCCATTAATTGCTTTACTGTTATTTGAAATATAAGAACTTCAGCACATGGAAATAAAAGAGCAAAAGGTAATTTTCAATGTTCTAAGTGCATTCAATATTCTAAGTTTTCTTGATTAAGCTAAAAATATTTTGTCAAAGTCTTTGACTTCTGTTTGTTTTGACAGTGCAATTCCATTAGATGAAATCCTGGTTTCATTGTGCAAAGAACAGAAACTTCTAAGAAGACTTTTCTAAGAGGCAGCTAGAGTATTTATTGTTTCAAGTTTGATTGAATTACTAGAAGATTAGTAGAAAATTCATGCTGCTAAAGAGCAAACAGTACCTATGTCTTCAAAAATATAGTTTATCTCCCTTATGACTTTTTAAAATGCCAAGAAGCTCTCAAAATACAATACTCATTTTCTATTATAATTTTTCACAGAAAAAAGATAAATGCTTTAGAAATAAATGCTTACCCACAATAATTACCCATTCCATTAAACCAAAACAATTGTAACCATGAAAACTATTTTTCTAAAACCAACTGTGTAGCAAAATGCAGTGTATATTAGGTTGCCTTGGGATACACTGATTATTCAGATGCACACACATTTAACTACAGTTTTTAAAATTACTTCATATGTGCTAAACCCCCCCCATAATTAGGCACTATTAAAATAATAAAAAGGAAGAAGATGACTGAAAAGTAGAGAAAAACAGGAAAGGAATTAGAAAAAAAGGAAAATTAATATGGTACTGTTTCTTTACACTCCTGTTTATGTTATCTTTTCCTTATTTATTAAAAAAAGACAGATTTGACAGCTCATGAGTGAAAATCTACCTCACTGTGTTCTAATTCTGCCCTATCTCATCACAGATTTTGGAAGGATTTAAAAATAAAAACCAACTCCTCATATTGTAGCAATGCTTTGATATTTTCCCAGCTTCTTGAAGTAGTGAGTTTTGAAGTCAGGCCGTTCAAGGCACTCCCACAAACGGCAAATTTCAAAGTAATCTTTTGAGGAAATACTAGGTGTGTTTGAAGGTGAAAACAGCAGGCTGCCAGAAAATACAAGAAAGCTGATTTAATCTCAAATTGCCAACTGACTAACACATCAGAACATCTTGACTACTTAGTCTTGGTTCAGTTAAGCCAGCTTTAGGCATATTGACTAAATGTCTGTAAAAGGATGAGCTGGAGAGTGGGGAAAGAGCAGGAGATGCACCCACCTATACTAAAGGCAGCGTCTCCTGGAGAGTGGCTCTGTCAGGGCGCTGCTGTGTCCTGCAGCCCTTCGGGCTCAGCACAGACTCACCGGTCCCTAGGCAAGAGCAGGATGTGCAAAGTCCTGGCCCCACCTCCTGCTGGCTCTGTAGGACCTCCCAGGGATGGCCCTGGAGTCACTGAGACACCTGCTCAACCCCTCTTTTTTGAAACCTGTATTGAACTTCAAACCCATGTTCCACAGTATTTGGAGAATTAACTTGGGCATCTCAGCGAAACATTTTCTTGGTGGTTACAAAGAGAAGCAGAGATTGCAGCTTCTGTCTGTGCTAGTTTGTTGTTGGGTTACAGGTGAAAAATAGCTGTCTTTAAACCACACAAGGAGCAGAGAGCTGCTTGTACTCCCTTTTACCTGCATGGTTTGGCTTCCCAGAGAATCCAGGCAACCCTCCTATGGTTTGTACATAGAAACTCATTTAAACATGCACTGCTGAGGAGTGACATGGATCGGTGCGGGAGAGAAGAGAGTGAGGAAATAAAATTATCTTGATATGTATTGTTGGAAAAGTCTACATTCAGTTTTTCAAAATTTGAAATAGGATTTTTTTAAGAGTAAAAGACATGGTATGTGATCTTTAAAACCACTGTCTGTTACAATGATTACAGCAATTTGAACAGCAAATGGCTTAATTAACTGTGAAGAGAATTAAGCACTTTGCATAAAGCACTGGAGAAGTATATTAATAACAATTGCACATATTTAAGGAGCATACAGAATTAATTTAAAAAATGTATAAAGTATTTATCTGCTAGTGTAGTGTAAAATCTTTGTATATGTCCTTTTCTGATTTAAATTATGCCTAGACTGAGCTACTCTCATCAAAATGCTACTTCTACACAGGAATAGTACGTTTTTTTTTCCACTGGAATATTTATAATTTAAAAAAAACCCCAGAAATGTGTGAAAAACTGAAGAAGAATTTTAGATTCTTTTTTTCTTTTACATAAGTGTAGTGTGGACTTAAAAACAGTCTCCAAAGAGAATTGAACAGCAAAAGCTATCCTAGAATTTGTTTGTCTCTAGTTAGCTGCTATATAATTTTTTCTTAACGTACACACAGAAATATGGCTGCTAAATACTTAATCACATATAAACAGCACAATTGCCTTCCTGGTTTTATGAAAGTTTATTTCCAAAGACATACCAGCATAGTGGTCTACTTATCTCTCATCATCTAACTTGGCCAAAGACAGCTGCAAATCCAGATGTGAGGGTGTTCGGTCCTCCAGCGTAACTGTTTCAAAACCACAGCGTCATGTTTTAGTTCTAAAATAATGAGAAGATGCAAAGACCAGGGTTAAATAAAATTTAAAAGCACCTTTACTTTCCTGAGTGAGAATATCTAAACTACACCCTTCACCTTTCTGCTAGACCCCCAGGGATTTACTCTCAATCTCGACAGTCAAGAAGGATTCCTTTAAGAGCTATTTAGCAAGTTGTCATAGTTGTCACTCTCAGGCAGCTGCACTGTCACATTTGGACAACTTTCAGCAAAAAGGGCCATAAAAGGGCAAAATTTTGCCATGCAAAAGGCACTTCAAAACAGGAACTTCTTACAAGTATTCTTAAATCCAAAATATCTTCTCAGCCGATTTGTTTAAGAAATTCTGGGAAGGAATACTTTGCTGACTTTACATCTTAAGGAGAAATGTGATTTTGTGCTATGTCTTAAATCCTCCATTGGGCCAAAACCAAGCATGCACTGGAATGATCATGTTAATCATCCTGGACTGGAGGATGAGTACAAACAGGACTCGCTTTGCTGGCGCTCATGCAAGTGTTCGGGTCACACAGCGGAGAGAAGTTTTCACTGGTATGGAGTGCCAGTGGACTGTGGTTATACACAGCTAGGCCAAAGAATTTGTATGTGTTAGTTCAAAGAGGAGCTCATAACTATTCTGTGGGTGTAACTGGTATTCTTTTATTGCAGCTTACTCTTAGCTGGGCCTGTAGATGGTGGTGTAACCCCACTAATAATAGCAGGGGAGCACTGTAGTGGAGTATGAGGATATTCACTTTTGTCAATGGCCAGTACCCAGCCCTTGTTACAGAGTAGTCATAAAATCCATGTTATCAGTTTCCATAAAACTAGCTGGTAGCACCAGTTCAGGTTTTATTGGAAAACTGTCTGGTTTACAGCATCTGAGTTTTCCTTCTTAATGCCCAAGACAACCAAATCATTATTTCCTAGAATAGAGTGTACTGAAAACACTCCACTGTAATAAAATAAGAAATTTCTTTTATGTTCCTGTAGGAAAAAAAAAATTAAAATTGTCATTTCAGTCTGGTGCCTAAATAAACATTACTTTTATGTCAGCAAGCTTTAAAAAAGTAGCCTTGTGGGAAAACAAATTCTTAGAATGTATCATGCAGTCTTTTCAGTACATACTTTTGTAGTACTTTAAACACCAAGAGCAGAACAAGAAAGTAAATTTGGAGTATTTACCAATAAACTTCATCTGTTCAGAACTAATTTATGCATAAACTGCCAAGAAAAATGAACGTGTCTTCTATGTTAAACAATGGGTTATGATGACTGAGCTGATTGCATTGAAGTGATTTAATGGTTATTTTTGATTCAAAAGAAGTTTCACTTCCTGTGGACAGAGGTCCTGAGTTAGAAAACTCAACTGTCAAAATCACTTCTACAAAGCTTGAAGAAAGTGTACTTTCCTAGTCATTACAGAGAGCACAGGAAGAGACTGAACCTTTACCAAGACACTGTACTCAGTACATTGTACTAAACATAATGAGATATTTTTCAGTTCTTCCATCACCTCTCAGACTGGATTTTGAAATGAAGGATAAGATACCTTTCCCCTTATGTCATGGTATGTGCCATGGAGTAGGTTCCTAGCACACTGTTTCGTGGGATCCTCTTGACTGGATTGGAATTCACATCACCGGAATTGTGTGAACTTGTTTATACAAGCATAGTTAGTTCACATCATTTGTGAATAAATGAAGAGGGTTTAATCTACAGTTTTCTCAAACACAAAACATGAACTGCAAAAGTCACTCTGTTTGTATCTAGAAGGCAGATTCAATGCTTTTGGAACGATATATGTTATTCCTATACTCTGTAAATGCCTTGGGTTCTGTGCTTCTGAAGCAAACCAAATATCAAGTAATCACAGTCCTGAAAAACACATTTCAGTGCTACATAATATAGAAAAAACTTGCGAAATCAAGATAAATAGCAACATATTGTCTGAAAACAAAACCTTTTTCCCTGAAGACAATAAACAGAAAAGCAAAAGATCAGCCACTAAAAATATTTGGCTTTCAAACATGAAGTTAAACTGTTACTTCCTTGTCAAAGACTCAGAACCTTTTCATCACAGTTCTGGATTACACTGTTATGTTTCAAAGACAAGATTATGATGGCTGCTAAGAAATTCTGTGAGCAACAGAATTGGAAGTTATGAAAAATTTATTACAGCATATTTAATGCATATGGCTGACCTCGGAAAGCAATGATGTCTGCAATGTTCTAAAATTAGCATACGAAGTAGTAAAAACCTATGACTTTCGTGATGACTTGCACTCTTCCTCAGTAATACTCTCCCTATTTCTCTTAGTGATTTCAGCTACACCAAGTAATGTAGTAGCTGAAAAAAAATGTAGTTAAAACTTGTCTCAAGGCAAGTACAGAAAGAAGTGTTTAGACTGGCACAACTTTTTTTCCACGGACTTCTAATGTTCTTCCATTTTCCACCCCACCTTGAGCTCCTATATTTTGTTTACATGGTCTATAAATCAGTTTTGTACTGCAGAACACTTCATATATTACAACAATCATAGTTTTGAACTGTAGGAGTTATTTGTCATAACATGGAAGTAGCAGCAAAAGCGAAGCTACACGCAGAAGCAAAAGCAGCAGAAAGCAAAATTAGTAATGCTGCACAGAGATTTTCCCAGTTCTCAGAATAGCACTTTGTTGGGTATTTCCCTCCTAATCAAAAGTTCCCAAAGGAAGAAAGAGCAACTGCTCTCTGCTATCCTCAGGGGGCAGTCATCTAAAAAGCAACGGCTCCAACTCTAGAACTCTGTGACTATTGCTAAATTTCTTACTTAGTGTGAAAGTAATGAGATATTTTGTCTTTGCATGGCTATCTGAAATACAACATTGTGTGGTAATAGGAAGGGGAACAGAGAACAGAGAGCTGAAACAACGCTAATGTGTCCTAAATTTAGAGATAAGTAGGTCATCATAAGCAAAGGACCAAGACCTTTGAAAAATCTGACAATATTTTTAATATAAACAGGTTTGTTCTTTATGATTAAAATATTATGGAAGTATTCCATTGTTTTCTATATGGCAAAAATAAGAATCAATTGGAAGCTTCTAACTAAATTTTGGTGAAAAAAGCATATGCTTTTTACAAGCTGGCTGTTCACTTTGCCTGTGCAAGTAGGAGAGTCCCTTAATTTGTCTGTTTTGGTGCTGGCTCCATGGTCTTAGAAAATAATTTTGCCCTCCAAACAAAACTGACCAGTGAAATGAAGCCAGGTTTCACACATCCCAGAATATTGCTTCACTTACTGAACCAACACACACACTCTCACGGAGATTTTTCTCCTTTATATCTTCTACTTAAGGGTTGCAGAGGGGAAAACCATCAATTTTCAAATAAATTGAAAAGGTTTTGATTGTTTATTGGCGCAGTTGAAACATTTTAAAAGTGGGAAAGTTTCCAGGAAACTGTCAGTACTAGTAAATATACTTAAGGCATGTTCATGAAATGCTGTTAAGCTAAATTCCCTCTAAGAGCATGGTGTGAAGGAATGCAGCTTTTGTCCCTCCTTTCCTTCATATCTTGTTTCTGAAGAGTGGGAAATTATCAAATTCCTAACACCACCCTCCCTAATTTCTTAGGCAAAACGATGCAAACACCACAATTTAAAATAGTGCTTATGATTTCCTTCGCTATAGGAAAGTGCCATAGTCACTTTATTTCCTTATAGAAACAGTTATGTCCTAAGTTATTTGTTCCCTTTTTTGTAAATAATAGTAAATGGTTCTTCTGCTAGACAATTCAGATTATTGCTCACAAGGGCCATCAAGTTATGGATGCACTAAAGTGCAGCAAGAATAAAATATCTGCCACCTTAGAGCTTATGATGTGTCCAAAAATCTTGGGAATTTCAGTGGGCTGTGATATATTTTGCCACTGCAAGTGACTTTCACAACTCGCTGTGCAACAAATGATTTAACTGTTGCCAATCTGTTCTTGGGAATGAAAGGCATTAATTAAAATGCACTTTCTTGATATTTGCAATGCCATCCTCCTATAAGAAGAAGTGCCCGGAGAAGAAATCCCTGTTCAGTGGGAACTTCGGCAAGCAGGGTGAGAACTAGTTTGACAAACTTTTGAAACAGCTCTGAAAAAATGTCACAGAAGCATTACTTCAGCATTAAGGTGGTGTCTGTGTGTGTCTGAAGATATAAAGTAGGCTATAGCACTACAAAACTGTTATTTGAGTCAGCTACCATTTTACTTCCCTCATGCTTCTGTTTCCTTTTCCTCATCCAATTTTAATTTAACCTTTATGACTTGTGTAAGAATATTTATTTGAAACTGAAACCCTGCTCTCTGTTAAGAGGATACATCCCGACCCAAACCCAATGTTCTTAGCAGCTTTAAATTTGGTATGGAAAAAACCAACCCCAAAGGATCTTCTCTGTGCACATACAATAAAATGTGCAAAGCACTCTATAACATAATACATAAACTTTATTTCCTACCTGTCTAACTGCACTGCGACATGATATACTTTACATTAGCTATTATTTCTGCAAATTCTCATTTTCTCTGGCAAATGATGCATGAAAGCGAGAATCACTACAGCTTAATGGAATGAGCCTCTTATCAGTGCTATATATCAAAGGCATCCCTCTATGAACACCTAAGGACAGAGGGATCATAAGTTCTAAAACAATTTCACTTGAATTCACAATAGGTCACAAGGTTTGAGGTTTTGTTGCTGCTGTTTATTTTTCCCTTGCTGTGGGGATGAGGACCAGTGTTACGATGTTATTTGTTCTTTACAGGCTTACATATGCGGGAGGTCAGCAGGGGGTTACAGATAAGGAATGATGTCAAGAGGAACTTCTCTGTCTTAAACAAGCGCTCAATTTGTCTCTATTGCGCAAGGTTGGAAAAGAAAAAAAGCATACTTGAAATAATTTATATAATAATATCTATGTTTGGTGTAACAGCATCAAGACAATATGAATAATATAATAATTAATAATTGATACAGCAGCAAAAAGGAGGCTGGAAACAATTTTTTACATCCAAGACCATATCACATAGGCTATGCCTAAAGAACAGGAGCCCAGGTTTGGGGTAAGCTACAAGGAGTGACGAGGCAGGAGAGGGGAGAGAAAGAGAATTCAAGTCCATGACTACTTGACCTGGGCTGATCTCTGCATCTCTTCTGAGCCTGTGGTAACAGTGTTTTGTAGCTGCAAGACAGACAGGACGATTCAAGTACCATCCTAGAAGAGAGGCAAACAGCGTCTTTGATTAATGAAAATCAAATAAAAAATATTCCCAACTTACCTTTGCGGAGGGCAGTCCAGGGTTGTGCAAAAGGTTTCAAACAGCATAGTAAGAATTAATTCAGAAAACTTTTCACACATGTCCTCTTTCTGCACATTGTTGAAAGACAGACTTCAGCTTTCATTTTCTTTAATCATATCAAGCTTATGATGCTGTGGGAGAAAGTGAGTCTGACTGAAAGTGTTCAGCTGGCTGCCTACTATTACTTCCCTTTCCCACTTTCATTATCAAGCTGCACCTTAGGTAGAACTTCTAGCTATTTGGAGAATGAGCTTATACAATCTCTGCTCCATCTTAGTTGCACCCTCTTTTGGATTCAGTCAAGTGGTATTGGATTCTTTCTTCAAAGAGTCTGATTATGTTATTACATTGACTTACATATTTTCATGCTTTATAGGGCGTGTTTCTTGTCTTGAGAAAAGGGCTGTGCCCACAACATAGTTTATGCTCCACAACTTTTGACTTCAATCTAATTTTTTTTGTCATTTCCTGGTTGTTCCATGACATTGCATTTATCTGGGATGATTTTCTCTGTCTTAGCAAATTCCAGCAGCATCCAGACAAATCAAAGAATGAGTGAATTATTTCAGTGAAACTTAACAAAGTTTCAAAAAAGCTAATGATTATTTGCCTTTTTTTTTTAAGAAGCTGGACAAACAGATTTCAAAAAGTTTCTGCCTTTGCAGCAGAAGAGTCACGTAACACTGTGCTGAGTATTCAGCTCACAGGTGAAGCAGCGTGAGCAAGAAGGGGACACAGATGGAAAAGTGCTGGCAGAGGCAGGCGTACAGCTTCCTAGGTATGAAGGGGCAGTACAGCTGGAGGCACAGAACTGATATTAATTCATTTTTTTTCTTTGTGAGGCCATGAAGGTTTTATTTTTCTAACCCTTTACTCTCAGTTCAAAGAACATTTGACAAGGGCTGACTCGGTGAACCAATCTTTTTAGTGTGATTTATGGAATCAAGTAATGAATCTTTAAACCTGGTGATATAAATCATATCTTCAAATTATCACGAATTGCTGAAGATTATATAATTTTCCAGTTTTACAGGTTGTGGAGCAGAGAGCAAAACCAGCACAATGTGATGAATGCTCTCAATACACAACACAAAATCAACACTTGGTCCTATAGGTTATATGTGACTATGGACCCTAAGTAAATAGGATCTGTAAACTGCAAATTCAAGAATAGTGCAACCAGATTAATAAAAACGGCTGAGTGTGATCATAGACATTAGCAATAAATACTGAAATATTCCCACCATGTTTAATGATCATACTTTGTCTATTTCAAACACTTCTGAACTTTGCTTTTGTATTGAAAATGGTGAGTTATTTCCTCTCTTATACACATTTACTGATGTAAAGAAACGGCCAACAATCAACTCTCCTTTCAAAAGCCACATTATCTCTCCAGGACCTGCTTCCTCTGCAGGTGAAGTTGCCTTACCAGTTCAAGGACAACAAGTGAGAATGCTGTAACGAGTAAAAGAACTGGTGCACTTAGCAGAAACCATGGAAGACTGGTCAAAAATACCGGTATGCCCACTGCATTAAACAAAAAAATAGATATATTTGGGGAAACATGCAAAACTACTCCATCCTCATCAGTGTCTTGGCAAAATCCATGCTTGTCTCAATATCTCATTACAACGATGACCTAGCAGACAGAGCATAACTCCATAATCAACCCAGCTGTTCAAAGGCAATACTCTCTGCTCACACCCTATTTCCTTACTCGTGCAACTCTGCTTCCAAGGATTTTACACTGATAATGAGATCAGAATCTCACTTTCTAAAAAAAAAAAAAAAAATTAAAAAAAATCCAAAGTGATGAAATCCATAAAATGCAATTTATGGGGCACCAAATCACCAAATTGCAGCCACAAGTCTGTTGAATTAGCAAAGTGTGAAGAAAATGAAGCCCATGTTTCCTGGAGGATGTTTAGTTGCCTTTCACTGTCAACAGATAACTGAGTCTGTTTTATTCTGGTTCATGTGTCTTTTCAGGAACCACACAGCTGGATCAGCTTCTCAATGCAAGTTATCAATTTTAGCTGGCAAATAGAATAATCAACACATTTTAAAAAGACAAAGAGCATCCTAGTTTAGATACCAATTTTAGAAAAAAGAGTAAATCTCTGCCATGTTTCTCTCAACTGACAATAAGAGGAGTGAAGAGAACAGAAGTCTGGATGTGGACAAATGTATCTATGATACTTTTTGAAATAGATCCCATCCCTTCCTAGCCCTCTCTTCACTGATGCCTTACTCAGGCTCCTTCCTCTTGCCAGCATTCTTTTCCATTGTGATCTCATAATTAACACATTATTTATGCTTATTACTTGTACTGTAACAGAAAGTCTGCAGTTAGGTGTAAACTGATCAATGCTCTAAAATGTTAAAATGTATTTTCCACCTTTCATTTAATGTCAAATAACACTTTAATTACATATAACATAGTAATACCCAGAAATAAACAAGAATGTCCACAGAGATGTTTATTTGCATTGATTTAACTGAAGTATCAGTTACATTGCTGTGTGTAAGGTCCAGGTCTGATTTTAACTGGAAATAGATAAGTTACGAGGGGTTTTGGTTTTGTTGATCCATGTGATAATTTGTGGGAGGAGGGGGAGAGCAGAAGGAACCTGCTCATATATTTTGTGTAATAAACATACGTGATCAGAAAAATGTTTTGGAATTCAAGTAACAAACCAGTCAGCAAAAACTTTACAGGAGGATAAGCCTAAGGTCCAAATTTTTTTCTAGTTATTATTGCACGTGGTAAAAGAATCCTATGTATTAAACAAAAGTTTTGTTTGAAAATGTATCACAACTCCTTGGGATTTTCAGCTATAACTGTGACACCAACCCTGATTAACTGTCTGTCCTTTTGTGAGAACCAGGCCCCACTCACAGCGGGTGATATTCCCCAGTCCACCAAATCCCCTGTGCCAAAGGGACTCCAGATGCTCCAGCAAAGCCTAATCCTGGTTGGTTTTTTGTTTGTTTGACTGCCATCTCTACCAGCCTGAATCACTGTCAGACAGTTGCCACATATGCCCTGTAGGATACCTGTAACCCCCTATTTTCACTTCTCTGCTTTTCAATTACTTCTCCATCCCTTCTCCAATTACTATCAGCTACCTTTTCGTCCTCTTTCCACCTTTTTTATCCACTCTGTCTCCTAATTTCCAATCAGCTTCTGCCTCTGGTAAAGGCCACTAGAAACTCTTGATTCTCAATCAGATTACAAATCTCTTTCCAAAATTTCAATCAGATGCCCCAGGACTGTGTCTCCTCCTGCCTGACTTGAAACACACCTGAGGGAAGGTGTGTACCTGCTCTCAGCGGGGCTGCCGGATTTCACTTGTAACTCCAACAGAAAGACATGAAAATCAATAGTTTCGAGGAGATGTAAATCTTTCTTGTCAGGAGCTTCCCCTCAGCTGTGCCCAGGTCTCTGCCTGGTTCTAACCAAAACCTTTTATCCTCGTGCCTTGCTCCAGGCATGCAGACAGTGCATCTAGCTAGAATCCAGAAATAAGGAGTATGGAGGTAACAGCTGCTGTTCCTTTCCTTGACTCGCTGCAGTGACTAAACACTGATTATAAAAATTAGAAAGAAAAATAGAGATTTTTTTTCTCTATCCCTCTGATTTCAGTAGGTATTTATCAGGGGTTAGAGGATGGGCAATCAAGCATTAGTGTAAATTAACCAGGTTGAAGTAGGAAAAACCAGTTACAGGCTAATAACCTGAGCCGATCCCAATCTGATCCCAATCTCGCTGTAAATCAAAGTAAACAATAAATAAATAAAACTGAAGACAGAGAATTTCCATCACTTTATACTGGTGGATTTGGTCTGAAGCACCCAGTGCCTCACTGGTATCACAGTGTGTGATCACTTCGTGCCTGTGCGTAGAGATTGGCAAACAGGAGGGTTTTGTTCACCTCACAGAAACATAAATCGGCATTTGGGATGGAGGGGCACTGGGCAGTCAAGGCTGAAGGGGCAGCAGGGTGAGAGCACCAGAGGAGCAGATGACAGTGGGAAGAAGAGAAAGCAGCTTGCTGCAGTCAGGGGTGTTGCTCCCTCGTGCTCCTCTGCAGTCCCTTTTTTATCATCTCACATAGTGCCTCCTGCTGTCTTCATTATTTGTATCTGTCACCACGACTATCACTCTTTTACCCCAATATATTCTCTGGCTTATCTGAATATGAGAAAGATCTACTTTTCTCCTAATGAGTTACCTGAGTGTGGAGCAGCCCTGGCTGGGATGAGAAAGTGGAATGTACAGTTAGTTTGGACAGGAGAGAGCTTTCAGTGGTCACTGAAAACAGCACAATCACTCTATTAAATAAAACATGATATGACTGAATTTTTATTCCTATATTTGATTTGTATATTTTAAAAGCGTACAAACATGAACGTCTGGCAAGCCAGGACAGTAATTAATAATATCTGTAAACAATATTATTTGTTTTGATTACATTCATAACTCAGAACCACCACTGATGGAATTGCCAAAGTAAACAAGTTTTTTTTTAAACTCTTCCTCCATGTTCATATAGCCCTGATTTCTTCAGCTGCTGACATTTTATAAATGTCATAGTTTATGAGGAAATAATAAAACCCCAGGTAACATCACACAACACCGTGACCTTTTGCTGAGGGATTGCTCTAAGTTCTTTAGTAAGCTCAGTAAAGAAATTCGGAGGTGAAAATTCAGGTTCTAGGAAGTAATTGAAGACTTCAAAGGTCACAGATTTTGTGTCTGAGTCAGACTCAGAAATATCTATTTCTTTTAACTTGATGCTTGCAATTTGATTTTGCAAATTACCTACTTGAGCAACAAATGATGAACAGCTTTAAGTGAAAATTTGGAAATTTTCATTACTATTTGGAACTGAATTTGTTTACAGTGACCAGTCTAGTTGAACCTAAAGGCATTCCCACTATTAGGATTTCTGCCTAGGAAGTAGATCTTGTGAATATTTCCACAACAGTATTTCTGGTAGATCCTCTTAGCAGGTCCACATTGGCATTTAATGAACCATTCCCAAAACACAGTTAGAGAGAAATGGATTTTGCAGATATTTAAAAAAGATTGTCAGAATCGCTTTGAAGATATTTGAATTCTTTCATAACTTCAATAGGTGTTTTGACATTTGAACGTGTTACCATAACTTATCTGTCGTGAAATTTGAGGAAGAATCCCTCCTCTGGAAAGAATGTCTGCTCCTCTTCCCGTGGGCCTATGCATGTGTATCCCAGCAGAATTACACAGATTTTTAATCCCCAGGCTTCAAATCAAAACAGAATCAAAGAGAGTGAACCAGTTTAGCTTATCCTGCCTAGAAAATGGGACTGGATGCAAAATGTCAAGCTCTTTAGATTTTCTAACAGGACAGATACCACATTTCACTGCTCAAAGGGTTCCATCTGAAGCAGCATGAAATGGGAAGCTACAATAATCAGAAGCAGTAGAACTAAAAACCAGCTAAACAATTAATACTTAGCCAACAAATCACTGTGTGTAGAAAAAAGAGAAATACAAATTAGCATATTTTATGTAGGTACTTGATAAAGTAAGCCAAGGCAGCACAGACTTATAATAACAGCAGTGACAGTGCCACAAAGGCAAAATAGTCACAGTTTCTCTGTGTGCTGCATTTGAAATAAAAGCAGGAAGAAGCAGACATCCTCTGGGAAGCTGTGGGAATGGGAACTTTGTTACAAGTAGCACAAGAGACACAGGACAACTTCTTCCAGAATGAATCATTACTAACCCCACAAAAGGCAGAGAAGACATCCAATGCAAATGAGACAATTTTGTTGCATTGACATAAAATTTTACAGAGACTGGTGACACTGGAAAACGAGAACAACCCACAACTTGTGCTTGAATACTCCTGGGATGAGAAAACATAAATGGTATCTTTGGGATAGAACAGGAAGTCTGAAACACCCTCAGAACTTGGCCTGGACAATCACTTCAGCGTGAACCCATGCCAGAGTTGTGTATTTTAAATCACTGAGTTTCTGAATACACATATAAAAAGAGATATTTTCTTGCCTGGATGCACAGATCCCTCCTACTCCAATCATGACTTCCAACAGATTAATTCCTCAATTTCAGAAAAAAAGTGATAGTACAGGACACAGAACAAGAAAGTAATTCACACTTGCCTTAGTCTAAAGTTTAAATGACTCCACTGGGCTCCTAAAGCATCTTGATCATGATTCAAAAAACCCCACCAATTGACAAGTGGTGGAAAGGAGTTGTTTGATCAAAGTCTGAAGTCAGCACTTTGTTGCAGAGTCTGCCATCTGTTCATTACTGCCATGCAGGGAACACACCAGCTTCCTGCAGGAATGGTGTGAATTGTGATACTCCTGGCACACACACTTCGGAGCGCTGTTAAAATATTGATAATTTTGTAATAGAAAAGGAAGCATTTGAGCAGTTTGCCATTCATACTCCAATGAGCTAGAAATGTTACTGGTGGTCTGAGCACTGGGGGTCTCTGAACGCTCAAAGCAGTGCTGTGTTCAGGTAAGAATTGTGAAGTCAGTTCTAAAATAAATGTAAAAAAAAAATTCAAAAGTATTTTTAACACACGGAGAAACATCTCAGTAGTAGGTCACTTGTAATTCCATATACAGATTTTAGTGTTTTGGTGAATTAATGCATCCTGTAAATAGTGCAAAAAAAAAAGTAACCACTGCCTCACTGTAACTGTCTCTGAATTGTAGTGGTACCATTTTGTAACACCATTTGTTACAAAATATCACAAAGCCATCAAATTTGCCAACTTTTTGTGTCATTCCCTATAATCTCCTAATGCCTGGACTGTAGGAAGGAATTTCTGTATAATCTCTCACTATGCTCAAAATTCCACTTCTAAGTCCTTCTCCAGTCACATTTTATGAGTGTCATTTTTTTTACAGCTCACACTTTCAAATTTATTAATTCTACTTGCATTTTTTTTTTGTCCAAACCCTCAGTTTGTGCTTAGAGGGCTTTTGCATGTCACTGCTGCTTGAACCTCAGGAAAATGATCTATCACTTCATCTCAGTCCTCTGCTACCTACACATATAATGGGTTTTAGAATAAAAGATTCATCAGAAGTAGCTGAAAGTCAGAGTAAATGAAATCATAGATTTGCCTGTTAATAAAGGGAATGCTTGCACTCACATAGAATAATTTTAGGAGAAAGACTATTTTATATCCAGATGTAACTATCTCTTCCTTAAATCTTGAAAAAGAGATTTGCTATTCCAGTTACCTACTTCTAGATGTAAAATCCACACAAAATTATGATTATGATTGTACAATAAACAACATTACTACTGATAAAGAATTTGCCAATGTAAAAAATGCATTTTTTTAACTCAACATGCAGTGATTACGAAAGACAGCATGAGATTTATCTCTACAGATTTTGCAGTGTGACTCATTCATAATAACCTTTAATACTCTCCAACAAAAATCTGCTAAAAATCAGTCTGTCATAGAAAAGTATATTTTAAATACACTTTGCACATCTAACACCAATTTATAAATTCATTTTTTCTAGAATTGTATTTTGCACTTGTATTGCACATCTTAAAAAAAATAAATTTGGGATGTCCTCACAGACACTGCTGATGTCAAGATCATGTCACAATTGTGGCTGAACACAATAATTTCTGGGTGCTGGAAAGGAGTAAGGCATCGGATTTCCTATGCAGAGCAGCATGTGTAAAGTGTTAATTAGAAGTTATTAGGAACCTAATCTGAGGGTCATTTAGGAAAGGTCAGGTAAAACTATTTCAAAGAGGAAATAGAATATGAATGCCTCTCTGCTTCCCTCTTCCATCATTAAGCACTCATTACGAGACATGATTAAGCAAAGTGTTTGAAATCCTGCACCAAAGAGCTCCCTCAGTCTGTGCAGCAGCTGCTTAAAGATTGTTCTGCTGTAGATTGAGCCATCTAATGAGAGGGTCTGATAAAGATTTCAAGCAGTAGAAATTGTGTTCTTCAAAAATCCCCAGAGAATGAATTTTCCTCTGTGTTCATTTTTTTCTTTCTGTGAAGAGAGAAAATGATGAATTCCTATACAAATCCATTCATCTCTGAAGGAAATTAGCCTTGTAAGGGGCAGGGATTAGGAAAGTGGAATTCTCTATTCAAGATTCACTAGTAAGAGAACCTGTTCAAGGTATTTCGTTATTGCTTTGGCAAGAATGAGGGGGAAAATACACCTGGTTCTCATTCTTGAGGAAATCTTGCAAAGATTTGCTGCAACAGCAAAGCAATGCTCTGAAACAGCATCAGGGAGGCCTGAATTTTTCCTGAGAGCTGTTGAAAGGTCGTAAGGCAGAGAGATGGAGGTCTGATAACACAGTTCCTATTCAGGCTCCTGTGTCAGGAGGCTGTGGGTGTCAGTGGGAATCTCTGCTATCTCCTCACTGATCCATTAAATCCTTCCCTGGTTCACTGATCGTCTTTGAGGGCAACTTCAAAAAGTTACTGTGGTTTGTAGGAATTCATGGCTTTGATTCCCCAGTGCATGGGAGGTTTGGGGTTTTTTATCACAAACGAGGCAGAAGCCAGCTGCTATGGGATCCAGTGTGGGGAATATCCCCCAGAAGTCACTTCAGTGACACTTCTGGCTGTGGCTGTAAGAAACACAGCCAAGGAAGAAAGGATGCACTTTGGACTCCTTCCTCAAGAAACCCTTTTAAAAAAGGATGCTGGCCTGCTACAGGATTATACAATAGACTTCAGCCTACTTGGCCGATAGGGACACCTGGTTCCCATTTACCAAGCCTTTGGAAAGGGGTCACTTCATAAACTCCACGTTCTTGATGGCTCCAGTCACAAGTCTGACACTTCAAAGCCTCCTCAGAGCTGATGCTGCCTTTCCTCTCCAAATCTACTCTGTCCTTGCACCACACCAGAGATTTAAACCAGCTCCTCCAGTCCCCTGGTGTAGATGTAGTTAAGTTACTTCCCTTGGGAGTTACTAATTCTATTCTAAGATACGTAAATATTTAGAAGGAAAGAGTAATCCTGAGACGGGAAATCTGTGCTACTGTCCTGTCCAGCTTCCAGGTGCAAGGGGAAATTTTTAATCAAGTTATTTTTATTTTCTATTTTATTTTCTCCTTCTGCTACATTAAACAAACCAAAAGAGTTCAGATTGGCTTCCAGTTGGTACCACATACTTGTTCAGGTGTAAAATTGAAGGAAACTAAAAAACAACCACTTAAGCTATCGGCTCAAAATAAAGTTCCTTTTTGTAATATTGTAAGCTTTTCAAATCACTTCATTATAAAAATATCATAAGTAACTGACATTAAAAGTTTTGTTTTTAAAAAAATTAAATTCGAAGTTTGAAAAGATGAAAAAAGTTACTTTGCATTTCTTCCCATTTTCCTCCAACTAGGACAAAAATACCTGTGTGTTCAGGTCTGTAAACTCATCAATACAAACATATGGAAAAAAGGTATTTAAGGAGCAGAAATTCTCCTGGTGCATAACTTCATTTGCAGCTTACTCATAATTTATGAACAAAAGAGCTGTCACTGTCTCACAAATATAACAGCCACTTCAGTACACATCATTTTGTCTGAAACAGTGAAATTACCCAGTCTCAAATGCACCACTGAAACAGCCACTTCTGCTAAACATCTGCAACAATTATTTTTTGAATGACATTCAGAGATAAACCAAAAAAATATCAATGTCCCAAATCAATACAAAAATTTTTAAAAAGCCTCAGACTTTGGTTAAGAGTTTTCAATTGCTGGCAGCAGTAAACATTTTTTTTTTTTTCTCGAGAAGTACATCTGCCTTACTCACAATTACCTTAAGAGTTGTAACCCATCTTCCTATCCAAATGCTATTCACATTTCCAGATTTTTCCTCAGAGATGTTAACAGAAGCAGAATTCCACTTGACTAAGACTCTTAGAATTTAAAATATGGTTTTGCTCTGATTCTAAAAGAAAACAGTATAAACTCCATAAAGGAAACACACTTAGCTGAAGGCAATTTGTTTTGCTCCAAGCAGATGATTTTTTAACCTTATATTTGCTATTATAACACAAAATACATCCTATATAATATTATACTATATATATAATATATAGGAAATATATAGTATTGGTACTATAACCTAAAAATAAAAAAAAATTAAAACTTGTTCTAAAAAGAGGTTATACTGTTTGTAACGTGAATAACCTGAAGTTTCCAGGCCCTTTTCCCATTTTTAGATGTTTATTTTTTCTTGGAACACAGTTCTAAGAATAAACCCTTTTTTTTTAACTGAGGATTTTGATTTAATTTGAGCTCCCAGAAATAGCTGTGATGCATTTCCTACCTGCCCCAGTGAGAAACTCTTGCTGCTGTGGGGTTGGTGCAGTGAAGTGTCCAGTTTAGGGTGGGCTGTACAGACACAGCCACACCAGATGTGCAGTTGTGCCCTGCCAGACTGGGACGATTTTCAGATTTCCTATCAGAAACCTAGCTGTACCCTTAAAAAACATCCTATGATCTGTCTGAATTCAGATGTCCGGCAAGAATTCCCAGGTATGGGATCCCTGGAGAGGCTTTCACTTAGAACAAGTCATTGAACCAGCCTGGCATGCTGCATGTGGACAAAGTTACTGTTAGTTCTTTCACATGATTCTTAAATATTCTGGAGGTATCACTGTGTGAATGTCACAGCAAAGTGCAACAAGAAAAATGTTTGTCTATTCCACACAATGCTGTTATTACATTGATTTTTTTCCCCAATTTCCTCTGTTTCGGAAATCACTTAAATTCCTTCATGTTTCAAGCATCACACTCCACGCTCTCCTGACTGACAAGTCCTTCCCCCTCACAATGTTCCTTGTTTGACTCAATACAAAAGCATAACCAGCACAAAGATACTGATAGTGGGAATGGCTTTTCAATAAGATATCTTAATGCATTTAAAGCATTTTTAATGGTTTGTTTGGTGGAACTTATCAATATTTATGTATAAAGTAGATATTCTAAAAATATCTATACTTACCCTTTCAAAAGCCATCTTGGATTCTTTGTCATTCAGGGAGCATCAAGCACTGATGTAAGTACACTTATATTTACTGTGCTCCATCACCACTGCACTCAGGTACGCTACACTTTTTATTTATTTGCAAACCTCGTGCAAACTCAGTAAGTCCAGAATAAAGGATTGTAGGAAACAGAGCCTGGTTCTGTACAAAAGCACCAGCTTGAGCCCTTATCCAACCAAACAGGGAAATAAAATGCATGTTCCGTGCAATACCACACTCATCTGTTTGCCCTAGAATGATACATGAGAAGGGAATTATGAAGTTACAGATTTGGAGTAAAACAACAACAAACCCATTTTTTTCAAATGATGATTAAGCATCCTCCTTCTTCCAGGAGCTGCTCGCTAACCGTGTGCAACCTGCCCTTGGGAACATTCCAAAGATCACAGTTCTCCCAGTGCCATACCCCAAACCTTACATATTGCAGCAGCAACCTATATGTCACCCTCCAGGTCTGCCTGCAGCTGGCCATGCATGGAGTGCCAACAGGAAATCCAGCTTGATCATTCCATTGCTTTGGGTTTTTTCCTTACGCCATTGGAACTTTGCTAGTATCAGTTGTTCTGCCTCTCAGAGCAAAATCTTTACACCAGGAGAGGATAAGATCCATCCTTGAAACATTAAATACTTGGAGATTCTATCGTGAATCAGGAAAACCTTTCCTTCCTTCACTGCCCTTCTCATAAAGTAAAGATTTATAATGGGCCACTAAAGAGAGCATGAACAGAGAGTCTATAAAGGGACAGCTCCCCACAGCAGCATTAAATGTTTACTTCTTTATCCACAGCAGCCTGGACACAGAGGATGCTATGTTTCCATGTGCAGGCACCTGACAAAGATGAACATTTCAGTCCCAGGGTCACATTCTCTACTTCCACTGTTCTTCCAAGACAATTTTTTTTTTTCCATTAAAATCACTCTTTCTACCTAGTGCACTTCTATCTGTCCACATAATTCTCTTCACATGCCTGCCTACCCCTTCTCCAGAAATACAAGCTGCTTTTTCATTTGGCTGCTGTACTGCACTTTGGGAACGTTCTCCATTCTGCCTGAAATGTCTTGGATTTTTGCAGAGTGTTCTGTTGTGCCGTGAAGACAAGTCTTGACACCATATTACTGTCCCAAAGTGAACCATTAGGAGCCTTTGAACAAGGTCTCTCTGTGTGGCATCCTCGTGTCTGCCACAAAACAGCAGCCATTTGCTGGGTAGAAGATTCAACCAAGCGTACGAGGAATGGTTTGTTCCATAAGATGTCACAATGTGACAAATTCTGTCAAAGTGAAGATAATTTTCAGTTATTGAGGTAACACCTGTAATCCAAGTAGTGATTAGGCACTCCAAAGAGAATGGCTCATCAGTTACATCCTCGGAGTTAGAAGCAAATTTGGAATGGCTTTAATAAGGTCCAGTTTTCCACTACTTGGGGGGAGAATCTCCCTCTATTTCAGGACAATGAGAACACTCCATGACCACTCATCTTAATTATGAGAGGCACTCATTGCTTCAAAGCCCCAAGAATCTTATTTCTCCACAGAAAACAAGGCAAGTGCTCTATCAGCTTCAGGAATTGTAATTCTGTCATTAATGTCTTTATCTACAGAGTTTAGGCTGCTTTATTTTATTACACATAAACCAACATATCACAGGTTTGACAGTGGCTGTATTGAGCAGACAGACACACATCTTCTTTTAGACAGATTAATGAGAGTTTTTATGAAGGAGAGAGCTCATTTAGGAATTATGTCTGAGGCTGCATTGCAAAGTCTTGTCTGCACGAGTACATTAAAGGTGATAAAATATTTAGAACTACTTTAATGAATCTATTCTTATCTCTAAAAGAAAAAAGAGAGGGGGGCAATTCATGCAGTTAGTGCTTAATGGAAGAGGTTTATGTGCTGATGTGTACTGTTTTGTTAACCTCCCTGTAGTTAATTCAGTATCTATTACTGAAAAGGCCTCTCACACGATATGGTAAGAGACTTCTCCCTGTAAGCCAGGCCCAGTAATTAACAGAGCGAGCTGCCCTGGGTTGATACCACCACCAGTATCAGCCACGCTTCCCTGTGTCATCTGCTGTATACTCAAGATCTGACAGGTGCAGCCATTTGTCAACTCTTTCTTTTGCAGAAAAAAAACTAAAGTGGGAAAACCGCAGATAAAGTAGTGCAAAAACTGCAGATAAAATAGAGGGCACATTTAAGTAAAAGGGTTTTTCATTAGCTCTGCTAAAAATATAAGAGTTTGTTCATTAGCTTCAGTGACAGTGCTTTTATTCTAACGCAGATCTTACTGGAACAACTTCTGCCAAATTCACCTCTATTTTAGCTGAAAAAGAGTGGAAAAAAGCAGGTCCTTTTCCTCTCATTTGGCTCATTCTCTTCTAACAACGTGTCTTCTGGTGTTGAAAAGTCATACTTTTAAAAATTTACAATATATTTATGCCCCATTTTTATTAATTTTCACCAATGCAGCATGCTACACTGGATTTTTTATCCAAATATTGCTGGATTCTCTTCTATGAAGAGAACTGCTGGATTCTTTTCTATGTGACAGAAATGTCTTAATGGCAATGAAAACCATCTTTTTTTCACATTAGAGCGAAGCATGCTGTATCATTAAAGCAAGGGACTGAGAGTTAAATGATCAGGGTCATCGAGCAGCTGTGGGCAAATCATTTAAAACAGCCTTCCCCAAGTCATTAAATCAGACAGCCAATTCAGATTTCACATACACAACACCCATGAAAATCAGGTCAGTCATGTGAAGTGCCCAGATCCCATCTTATCTATCACACATGCTTTGTGAGATAAGTGTTAATCTCTGTGACAGATTTTCTTCCTATCTAAGATTAAACAATGCTTTGCGTCTTCCACAAAGGTATATCATATGGGTTAACTCATTAATTTAATGCACAACTATTACTAAGTAATTAAACCTCTTAAAGATCCACAGATGAAAGCTGCTAATGAAACTCTATCCTTAAGAGGCTGGTGCTGAGAAATGTGCAGTTGGTGGTGCAAGTAGCAAGTAGTTCTAATGAGGTCTCAGCATACACCCCTCCCTTCTCACTGGGTGTAATAATCCATTTGGATTGGAAAAATAATGGTAACAGGTATTTCTTCTTTCATGATTACAAGCAAAATGGGTGAAAAGGTACTGCTCATCCTGTTGCTGCAAATTGTGACACTGAATGGCTGACAATTGCATTTCTGTGTGAAAGACGGCATTAAAGGTTTAGAGAGATGAGAGAAGAAGCTGATTTAGAGTGTAACATTATCCTCTGAGCTACTACATATAATGGGTAACGTGTTCCAAAATTAGAGAGCATGTCCAGGCAGGATGTGGAAAGGTTATGTCTGAATGATGCAGCATTATTCATTGCTGACTACTCGAGGCAGACTCCAACAGAAAGACACTTCCTGTATCTTTTAAGTTCTTTGTCTCCCACTTCCTACAAATATGCAGTTATAGAGAAAAATATTTTCTACCACTTTGTTGAAGAGTCACAGGACTTTACCTAACTAGTGACTTAAAAAAACCATAGCTAAAACTAGCTGCTGTCATAAAATGTCTGGGTTTGCAGGTTTAAAATTCAAAGTTGAATACTGTAGGTCCCCCTTTTACATGCAGCACTCCTCATTCAGCCAGCAGAGACCTCATCTGTGCCCTACAGATCAATGTGGCCTCAAGCAGGCTGTGCTCACGAGTTATCAGCGTAATCATGTCTAATTATTTCACAAGTGCCTACAAAACAGAGGAATATCCAGGTTAAATCATATCAAAGATAATGACCCTGACCAGAACCTTGGAAATACATCTCACACTGGAGAACCTTTGATGCACAGGCCAAAGGAGACTCCAGTTCGCTTTTTCTCCCCAGTTGAACTGTCTTTGCTAAACCAAGACAGCAGAGAAGCCACTCCCCACTGCTATTATCAACCAAGAACTCGAAAAACTTCAGGCTTGGAAAACAAATGCCAAAGTTGCAGCAGCTTCTTAGAAGTATTTTCCGAACACTAACCAGCATTTAATATCACAATGCATTAAACGCTGTCTCTGCTCCCTATTTCCTATTATACCAGATACTTGCAAGAGCAGCCCTTTAGAAATCAAATCTTTTCGAAAACTCTCTTTTTCCTCTTTGAAATCAAACCCCAAAACTTTCTGTCAAACCAACTCATTAGCATAAAAAGACTTTCCACAGCTAAAAGCTGTGTGGTATATTTAGCACATCACGAGGGCACAGTGTTAATTGTTTATAGCAGTGGAGATGATTTTTGCTGTTTGCTTTCCTGATCATCACTTCCACAGAAAATTCACAATGACTACTGCATTATGTAAAACTGTGTTCAATAAAGCCTTTTTTTACCATTTTTTTTCTAATGTACACTGGATATATTTAATATGAAATCTGCAAACTAGTGTCACATCCCTAGTTATGTTTCCATGTAATTAATTCAAATATAATATGTAATTAGAAATTATAGAAGTGAAAGAACATTATTCTTCCTGGTTGAGGTAGGTCAGCTCTGTCTCAGCTGAGCCATCTTAACTCTTCTGAGATGCAAATAATATTTGAGGATCCTTCCTTTAAAAGAGTTATAACATACAAGGATTTTTCCCCTGCACTGCATCATGCAGTACTTAGTTAGAACTTCTGTAATTTACCACATTATATAATGCAGTCTTGGAAACCATCAATGAGACAGCAGAGGGAAAATATGCCACTGTTTCATGATCCTTTAGCTGACACGGTGGACTGGCTTCTCTGATAATTAACTGTGTGATTTTGTTTTAAAAGACACTTGAATGGAAACATTACTCTGAAAAAAAACACCCACAGAAAAAAAAGCAGCTGAGAAGGAAACAGTCACCATAAAGCAGCAGCTGCATCTACAAGGCAAAGGCATCACTAAGACTTCAGTATCTAAACAGGCAAGGGCTTCAGAACCTGCCATCCACTTCAAACCCCCACAAGAGACTGGAGTACTTTTGTACATTAGAACAGTGTAAATTAGAACAGTGATAGCTTTAAAAATGAGCACAGAAGTGTGTAATGCAGGGAAGTGCCTGCTAGCCTTGGGAAGCACAGAGAGGATAAACTGCAGCAATATGATGACTTCATTACTTAGCGATATCATTTGGTCCATAGTAGTATCTGAGTTGGGCTTAGGTTTTCTTTCTTCCCCCAAACTGAGGGTGGGGTGAATGTGTTGCTAGCTGTCATTCACTGCCAGAAGCACTGGAAAGCAACTAATACATGTGCTGTTGTCGGATACAGTGTGAACAGACATGAAACACATTAAACAAATCCCATCAACAGTTCATGATCTGAGTTTCCAAGGCACAAAATCCCTTTGTTTCCAGTCGAGAACTTTTTACCCTGACCTTTGCATTACAAATATTCCAGAGAACAAAGCAGCAAGGATCCGGTACTGCTTGGAATGCTCAGAGCTGAGGTTTTGCATAAGATGAGTCCCTGTCACAAAGAAAACCCCATGCAAATTTCAGACAAAACAGAGTGAGATGAACTGAAATCCCCGGGAGGTAAAGCCACACATGCAGCATGAGGACACCCTGGTGGAGATTCCCACCTGCTCCACTCAGCAAGGAGTCTTTTACAAAGCAGTGCTGCCTTGGAGGATCAGCATTTTATCCTCTGACCTGGGCAGCAAAGCCGCAGCAGAGGAGTGTCCCCCACTCTGCCCAGCACGAGGAGCCTCTGCCCAGTGAGGGGGTGAAAAAACCCAGCACCCCCATTCCAAATGGGACAGAGTTGGAAACAGTCAATTGCTGAAAGCTGGAAAAGGAGTCCCGTGCAACAACTGTCCTTGCCTCAGACCGAGCCCCAGCACTGACATCAGTTTGTTTTACATAAGGCAATGCTGATATTCCCTGTCAGTTTTTATTAAGGCATAGCACACTTGAAATAAATTACAGCCAGTATAGGATAAGGAGTGACAACTTGCCTGTCCCCAAACATTAACCAAAATCTTTGACTACAAAAGGAACAACGAGGCCCATTTTGTAAATGTGGGTATTAGTGTTGGATGATTTTCAGTAATGGCCAGCTGACTCTGTCCATGACTTCATGGGATGGGTTCCTAACCCCCACTAACACCTACAGAGACACAAACAGAACTGCACCAGTGTGGGAAGGGATTTACTAAGCAGAGACCAGAGTTTAAAGTGTTGATACCACCAAAACCCGCTCTGTGTTCCTGATGGGCCAGGCCCAGCACTGACAGCCACTTCCTGCAGTCAGGTGATCACTAACTGCCTTCAAATCATATTTGTCAGCTTAACACCCAAATACAGCATGACAATTCCACAAGTGCTGCATCTCTCAGCATCCAGACACTGGTTAATGGTCACATCTGACAACCCTGAGATGAAACTATTAGTTTCACACAATCACAGCTGCATCTTTGCATTGCTTTAAAAACACAGAAACAAACAACAAAAAAACCCCACAAAAAGCCCAACCAGCCAAGAGGAAAAAAACCAAACCAAAACAAAATACCCAACTCAACCAACTAAAAACCCAAACTCACAAACCAAACAAACCAACACCCCAAACAGCTCCAGAAAGAAACTGCTCAGACAGAAAAGAAAGACTGATGGTAATACAAAAAAAAAATCTGTGATAAGGGAGTGCCATAAAGCAGGAATTGCCATTTTCATTCTGGAGTGCAAACAAACTTTAGGTCACTGTCACTGAATATTGGGGTTTTAGTCCCATGGCCACATAACTGTCCAGTTGTGCACTTGCAGACTGTTACAAAACCCCAGATGAAATAAAACAAATGCAATTTCTTTGGATCATTCATAATCCACAGAGGATGCTTCACGCTGTGCCAAAAAATTTAAGGTTGAAAGAAAATGAGATCCATGTAAAAAGAAATTTATTAGTACTAAACAATGAGAACCTTGATTTTCACAGCTTTATCTAAAGAATGTTCTAAAATGGTGATAGAAAAGCCAAAGTCCATAAATCTGGATTCAGAACAATAAATCTCCTGGCAATGATCCACAGATAATTGAAAAAAACTCTCATCAGTTTCAACAAGCTGTAAATCAGGCTTGAGTATATTTGTGGATAATAAACTCCTTTATATGTATTTCCATAGATATGCATCTTTTTTATCTGTACTTTTATACATTCAGGAGATGAAAGAGGTGGGAAATGCTACCTTCTAGATATTTTCCCATTCATTTTCTCTCTCTTGCTAATCAGTTCCCAGGGACCTGACTGTGAAAATACCACCTTATTTTTCACCAATGAGATTTTATTTCTGCATACAGCATCACAGATCTGGAGCAGGTGGGGAAAACTAACTGAATCACCAGTTCTGAATGCAAAAGAAATCTCAGACATGCCAGGTCCTAATAAGGACCCCCCAGCCTTAACAGGAATGGAGGATTCTTCTGCCTTTCACAAATTTTTTCATTAATTAAACACTCAACCCAATGGGTCACACAACTCTAGAGGCGATTTTTTTCACGTCTACTGCCTGTTTTAAATTCAAAGAACACAGAAAATAGTATTTTTGCTTATGAGTTGGCAAAGCTCCTGGCATAATGGGAATATAAAAGCGAAATGTATGCTCTTCCCCTGTGCACTGGCGTTTGCATAACATGTTTTACATATTAAGCAATATTGACAAAGCGATATTTTTAATCTCCCCACAAAACACAAGCTGGAGTTCCCAGGTGCCCCATGAGCAGCCCTTCCTTGAGCAGTTCCAGTAACGTCATTGGAATTCTGCACGCATAGCTGGGCATAATTCAGAGCAGCTGATCAGAGGCTGTTTTTCTAGGTGCTGGGATTATGAAATCCTCCCCATAATAAGAAAAAAAGCGCCCTACATTGAAAGCCTGAAAGATTAGGTCCAACTAGCCAATAAAACTCTAACTGAGCAAGAATTTAGAGAGAAAGATAAAGGATGCCATGAAAATCAGTTTGCATCTTGTTTTTAATGTAGAAATTCAACTCTACTTCAATTAGGCATTCAAACAGCTGCTCTGATGGCCTTCTGACATTTCTAAACTAACAGGAAAAATAGAAAAAATGGGAGCAGTATGACTGTATTTTAAAGCATAACTTCCTAAAATCCACCTTCATGCAGTTATTATTTGGTCTGTTGTTTTAGCTTGGGGTTTTGTTTTGTTTTTTCCTGCAAGAAACATTTTATGAATAGAATTGATTTCTTTAGAAATATGCCACTAATGGCAGTTTAATTACATTTATAATATAGAACAGGGCTAATTAAAGATGGCAAAAATTGATTTTTACCAGTGCTATCTTTATACAGCAATAGATAGCTGCAACTTCACAAATGTGTAATTTTAATTTACTACTGTCCATTTTATCAAGCGCACTTGATTAACAGGAAAACTGAATGGATTTCCAAATTTAGCTCTCAGTTGCCAGTTGGCAATAATTTTGTGGGATGTGATTTCCAGAGCATTTTCTGCAGTGTACAATAAACCTGTTATCACGGAGAAGGTAAATGGCATGCAGACTCACAAACTGGAAGACACTTAAATCTTTGGCCCTAAATATTTGCATTTTTCCAGATTTATTTCGTAATGTTATTAGGGGCAGGTAACAGGGTTACTCTGGAGATAAGCTACCACCACTGCAGGTTCCCAAAACAGTTCTAAAAAATAACTTCCCAATCCATTTGTGACGGTACGGCCCCAGAATATCAACACGTTGGATAGAGAGGTATGAAACAGGTTTTTTTCTGCAAGTTTCACATAGCTCTGTCTCCTTCAATAATTAATAGGGAATTTTTCATTTGTATTATTGAGTTATAAGGCATCTCACTCAGGAAATGAGTGGATGACAAGCTCAAGCGGTTTGCCACAGAGATCCTGAAATCTTCAGTGTTGACAAACGTGGAGCTTTGCAGGCTCGAACCTTGACTGTAGGTAGAAGCATGTAATATTCAACAGGGAAATATTTTAAAGTTCCTGTTAGTTCTTACAAGAATCAGTAGTCAAAATAAATTCATGTCATCAACAGCATAATCCTGCCTGTGTCACTGCATACAACACGAGATCCATGTTCTGAACACAGCATTTTCAAAGAATGCTTTCTTTTAAAACACTTGCTATGAACTTTGTCATAAATAAGGGCAAGTCTTGATTAAAATTAAAATCAATTTATTAAAAGAAAATTAATTTAGAAAATCACTGAGTAAAAAAATCAAAACCTGGGATTACAGTGATAAGAGACGCTTGTAGCCTAATTGGCCTTCAGCCCAAGGCAGAGCTCTTCAGTGCTGGGCCCTACTTCGGCTAAATCCAAAGTAAACGTCTTTTAAGTAAGTCTCCATAGAGACAGGCCTGAGGACCACAGCACTGGGCTCCACCAGCAGCTAATCTGAGGTAGAGAAAAAGAAAAAAAGGAAAAAAAAGGGCCTTCTCTAGCTCCTGCAGGGTGTTTTATACCCCCCTGGCTCCTCCCCTGACTGCTCACTGTCCAGCCTCCAAGGCACCGGGTGATTGGTAGAGTTCAAAATGAGGTGAGAGTTCTCCAGCCAGTGGTTCGCTGCTGCCTAGGGTTCAATCTTTGGATGATGTCACTGGATTCAAAGGTGGGAAAAGTCCTCATTAAAGTTCAGCTTTGCCATGGAGCCCAGGTGCAGGCCAACTGCCAAGTTACTAAATTTAGCTCAGGGGTGACTAGGGAGGGTCTGCTTTCACTGTGGAAAATTCAGCTGGAACTGGAAAATTCAACTGGATCAAAAGGGTTTACAAAACTTTAAAATGTCAGTTAAAAAGGGGAATAAAACTGTGACATCGGGAAATTAACAGAGAACAAACTTCTTAACTTGGGGAAACACTTAGCAGTTAACTTTCACTTAATCATTAACTTTAACAACTTTTAACTTGGTCTCAGGACAAATTAACATGTGAAAGCCAATTTAATGATTTTATGCATAACAAACTTGATCTCAGCTAGTTTAGAAAGAGGTATTTGGGAAGGCTTTTCAGCAATCCACTTGAAACTGGAGGAATGTGGAAATTAGGTATCAGCAGGAAAATCCAGTGGTTTCTGGATTTGCCCAGTGTACAATAAGAGGAAGCAGCACATCTGTTATGTTAAAAACAAAGTAAGGCAAAGATTCAGCTCATCAGCACACACAGCAGCCTTGCTGTGACTGGGGGGGGGGGGGGGAAGCTGTTATTGATGAAGCAATTTATTTCTAAGAACACATGTGAGTTTGCATTTCATAGATAGCAGGATTTAACAACAAATATATCTCCCCACAGGTAATCGAACATAATTCTGTCATTTTTATCAACAGGGGTGTAATGCTGTCATGTTCCAGTTCCAAAGAAAATAACATTAACTTATTATTACCAAATAGTTACATCAAGTTAATTAGGCCTAATAGCTGAGTTAAGTGATAGCACTGCCATTAGTATTTACAGCATCATGCACTTACACTCCAGTTCTGCAGGCTCTTCACTTGCCTGTAACTGCTTTGTTTGAGATACTCTGGGATTTTCTACTTTACTGCTAAGAGGTGGATCACAGTTTCCTCAGGCCTCAATGAGTTTAGTCAGTTTTAGTGAAGCTTTTTGCCCTCCCTCACATGGCCTGCTGTTGTTTAAGGACCAGGTCTGTGAAATGACAGCATTTGCCACTTCAGAGCTCTTTAACCCCTCTCCAGCACACTGTTAATCCATCACTCCCCAGCGGATCACATGAAGCTCGCCAGCCAGACATTCCCAGCAGCACAGCTGAAATACACCTGTAGGAAATCAGGCTTTTCTGCATACTACAAAGGAGACAGAATGAAAGCAAGCGGTGACTTTTCCTTTAGCATTTATCACCTCTAAGGACTTAAGCCTATGCTGTGGCTGGACACTGCTTAGAAAAGTTGTCCTCAGAAGCCAGGCAGAATTCAGAAGAAACACGATGACAGAAATGTAGCTAACCAAGTCTGCCTGTTCTCACTAGCTACACAGAATTATTATTAAAAAAAAAAAAAAAGAAAGAAAAGAAAGCTCAATACAATAAGAGGGCACAGAATGGGAGAATGGTTGAGGTTGGAAGAACCCCCTGCTCAAGGAGGGTCACCTGGAGCAGGTTTCATGTTGAATCTTATGTGCTTTACAGCTGATAAAGTATCAATCCTGCAAACCTCTACACTTGGAAGCCTGCTAAAGAGTTTAGGATCTTTGCAGCAGGCTTCACCTAAGCTCATCTCACCCAACCATTTCCTGAATGAGGTAACTTTATAACTCAGGCCAACACTAGAGGTAAATCTGAGAACAACATGCTAAAAGGAGGAAAGAATTTTTGTGCAAACCCATACATTGCTTTATCTGGATGAGCAAGAACCAGTTAATTACACAGCTCCCAGATGTGATCCTCCTGGTGTTTCAGACTGCTTTGTAAGAATGTTGGATTTTGCTAACAGACTAGAGGTGAACGGTCAGGCTTTGTTATGCTCCATGTGCTCATCAAAGAATAAAGGATAAACACATTTCTGATCATCACTGTGCACTTGGGGGCTACAGGAGATTTGTCTAAAGCACTACTGGCTGCTGTGAGGGGGTAGTGAAGCCACCTAAAATCAGCAGCTCTGGTGACCTGAAAGTCAGCATTACAACCCTTTGCCACTAACTGCAGCCAAGGACTGACTGAAGGACGGTGTTACGCAGTTATACATAAGAACTTACACTCTGTGCATGTCAAAACATCAGAGAAGCTCAAAGGCCCAGACATTCTAGAAAAATTCCTGTTAACATCTCACTTCCAAAATGTGAAATGGAATAGTTTCCTGCAAACTATGGACATCTAAACCTGGTTTTCTGTTCTAAGGGGGCAGCAACATTCTGCACTTATTTTGTACTCATAGGGTTATGACAAATAAGCGTCTTCATTTAGATTTGCAACAGTGAATATTCCCACAGGCCTGTGTAAGGAAAAATCCTTAGGATAATGACACCATTCAAAAATTCCATTTCACTGCAGATATCTTCTATTTCCTTACTACATGTTTTTTCAGATATCCTCATCTGCATACCCATGAAATACCCAAGTCAGAGCCATTTACAACAATTAGGCATTATAAAGACAAAATTAAATATTTAAGTCTCAATAAATAACCAGATGTATTTAGAACATGCACTTAAATTTTCTTGTCACAGGGTCTCCAAAAACTGCAGTGATAAGAACAGAACCAGAACAAAGCCTGAAAGGCCAGATTGATTTAATCTGGAAAAGTGAGGATTTCTGCCTTTGATGCAGTGTCCCAGTTATACCTACCTTACGTCTACTTTCATAGAATAGTTAGCTCAGAGTGATGTGTCTGTGGAAGTTTCTGACACATGGTGCTCATTTAGGACTGCAAACATTTCTAAAACCTGTAAAGTAACAGGAAACTGAGTAACCCTCTGTTTAAAGGTTTAGATTGAAATTCAGAAATAAACCTTATTATACAAATGGCTAGGAAATTTGTTTTTGAAATAAGTGAGGATTTAATATTTTAAAAATCCATTATGTTTATATCAAAATAGTTTTGGCATGGCTCTCTGAACTTCAGCAGTGATGTACATACATCAAAACAGAAATCCACATCTCTTCTTAACAGCTTGCCACTCAACCACTTGGTGCTGCAGATGGTACCAGAACGTTTTCCTAAATATCTAAGTTCCTCTGAGACAGAAGAAATGAAACAGCCTTTCTTCAACAGGAATCAACCTAAGTTTAGCTTTCAATTGTGACCTTTTGTATTTTCAACAACTGAGGAATGGGGAAAATTTGTGTTTCATCTCTGTGCTTTTTCATCTCCATTTCTGTTTTGAAGTATAAAGAAAACTTCCAGACAGTGCAGTATGCTAATGGCTCATTACATCTCCAGGCTAGGAAATGTTGCAGCTCCAGCTACACAGCATTATATGGGTCTGCTAGTTCCCAAATCAGTGGAAAAATTTTGATGTGGAATCCTGTAATGGGACTTTGTTCCCTGAGTGAAAGCTGTGTTGCTGTCTCTAGTGTGATACTCACTCAGACCATCACAGAAATACAGGCACATTTAGGTCAGAAAAGAACTTTAAGACCATCAAGGCCAATCATTCCCCCAGCACTGCCCTGCTCACCACCAAACCACATCCCTCAGTGCCACAGCCTCACCTCTTTGAACACCTCCAGAATGGTGGCTCCAGCATGTCCCTGTTCCAACGCTTGACCACCCTTCTTGGGGAGAAATCTGGGAGAAGAGACCATGGGGTGGCAGTGACTCAGGAGCAGGACCTGGCACTTGGCCTCGTTGAACTCCATGGAGCTGACCTTGGCGCACCCTTCCAGCCTGTCCTGCGGCACCTTGGCCTCGATATAACAAGACACAAAGCAGCCCCTCGGTATAAGACGGCTGCTGTTCGACACCTGCTCGAACACACTTGGAGAATATTTTATAACTCCAAAGTACTCTGGAAGCTTTAGCAGGATTCACTACATGAGCCAACCAAATGTGAGTGGGAAGGGGGGGATTTTGCTGTGATATCTGCCAATATCCGAAAATAAGTAAATCCCTTCAACATTTCCTTTTTCATCTGAAGGATTGAGAAAACTGACCAGCTTCAGAAGTTTGTCAGCTGACACTCAAACACAGGTAACAAAACGCAGGATGACATGAAATTTGTTTTGTATAAGGAAGCTGGGACTGGCAAAGGTATTTTGAATGTAAAATGTTCAGTTCACTGGTTAAAATTCACAGGGAAAAACATTACAATCATGCAGGGGCTCTTTGATGGACTGTGTGATATGAATAGGTGTTAGCTATTGATTTATGACGGAAAACAGTTCTCCCTACTGAATATCACAACCTAGTTGCCACTAGTCCTGTTCTGAATTTTAATAGAATTGACACAAGTTTAAAGAGCTTTAAACTTGAAATTAAAAAATAAATATGTATGTATAAACATGTACAACAGTTTGATTTATAAGACTTGAAATGCAACAGAAATTGTAAAATAAGAACTTCTAGCTTCTATTTGCAGTAATAGGACAAAATTTACTGCACAGCATTCATTCAGAAAAAAAATCTGAAATAATTTTGATTATCAACCATTAGCCTTAAGTTGCAGTAAAAGAATGATTCTGTAATGGAAGCAAAAAGCTGTGATCTACTTGGCTTCCTGCCTAGTCACGATGGTCCTTTAAGAGCAGAAATGCTATGAAATAAATGAATCTCTGATTTAATGGCTCTTAGATACTGTGTCTTCCATCTCTTTAGAAGAAATGAAAAACAAAGAATGTTATTACAGAAATGCTATTACCAAGTAACAGTCTAGAACAGCCCCTACTCTGTCAGGCATTAAGGACAAACAGCACCACAGGGAGTTAAACTTCATCCTAACTTTGGGCACAGTTCAACCACGTGGTCATCTCTGATGAGAATTGCTTCAGCATGGCCACTCTTGCATGACAGGAGAGGAGGGCAAGTAACAACCAAGACAAAGAGTGTCGTAGCCGAGCCGGGGTTAGTCACGCACTGGCTGGCTTCTGCGACAAACCGACGGCAAAGAGACGGGAAGGGTCTCTGAACAGGGCTCCACAGAGCACGTTTATCCCAACCACCCATGAAGGGTTCTAGCGGCGAAGACCACGAACAATGGGGAGTCCAAGGTTTTTATACGGGGGCGGGGAGAACATCAGGAACCAATGGTCTGAGGGCACAGAGACGGTACAGAGGCGGGGCTGGGGGAAGGGGACCAATAGGGAAACTGAGGCAGGGACAAAGGGACAGGGCCAATGGGAGGGTGGGGAGGGAGGAGCTTTCTGGACTGGAGTCAGGAAATGGGCAGGGAAACCCACGGACCAATGGGGAGAACAGAACTGGGGTACATCTGCACAGTCAAACAAAGCATCCTGGGAGAGGCTTCTTCTCTCACCATGACCTGGGAGATCTGTCAGGGTGGACTGTCTCAGTCCCCCGATTGGGATGCTCACTGGCTCCCCGGAAAAAAGCACAAATAGGATAAGCTATGCAATGCAAAAAATCTGGATACTCCACGGAGAAAATTACAAAACGATAACCATGTAGTCTGTCAGTCTGGAAGGCTCAGAGAGCCACACACAAAAAATGTATGAAAATGTCTGGCAGAACAGTCACTCATATCTGAAGTTACAGTCCTCAAAATATCTAAACACTTTCTATTTAATACTAGAGACTAGGTGAAGGTATCTAAAATTCCATCAAATTACTTTCTCTCAACGAGCATCAAAAATTTTCCTTCTAGGCTTGAAAAGATAGGCACTATGTTGATACAGATGAGCAGCTTCATGGAAAACCAGCATTCAAAAGAAAACTTAGGCAAATTAAGGCCATTTTTAAAAAACAGCTAAATTAATCCCAGATATTTTAAAGATACTAGGAATCTTTCCAAATTAGAGGGGACAATAACATTTTGACACAAACAGCCCGAAGATGTATGCTTCCTCAAAATGTTTTAGAAGAAAGACAAATTGCTTGTGTCTTTAATTGCATGGAGCATGTGGGGAAATCATTAAAGAATATACAGGCAATTATCTGGAGTATGGATGAGAAGACATTTAAATGTCAGCAATTTCATTAATTTTGTAACTGAAGATTGAGAGCTGGCAGAGCAGAGGGTAACAGAGCATGAATGGCTGTCATTAGGGGCTAATAGAGTGCTAGGGTGGTTCTGATTCTATAAAATTCTGTAAAGCTGGTTGGTGTTGAGGTACATGCAGAAACACAGCAATGTGTGTGTACAACTTCCCAACATCCTCAATTCATCCCAGTCTGGCCCACTGCAGAAAATTATTCACGATGTTGTGATTATTGACTCTGCTGCCTGAGCGCCGTGGTTTATGGATAGGACACAAAGACTTATCAAGACAATGGAAGTGCTTCATATGCTTTTAGCAGGACTGTAACCCAAAATATACTTTTGAAAATAAGAATGCTCAATTTGTGCAAACCCTAAAAGGGAGGCATATGGTGCATTTCAAGGCATTAAAAGGATGAGTCAAAAATTCACAATGGTACTATGGTTAAGCACAAACATGCTTCAGCAATGGAAAAGTTAGGGTCAACTTGGACGACTATAAATGACAAACTAATTCGTTAACATCAGGGAGGAATAATTCAGACACAAGATTCATATCAGTAGTCCAAACTTTCCATCTTTCCTGAAGCCCACCTTTCTCCATGTGAGGGGGTCAGTCTGCCTATACAGAGCGGTGTCAGAAAACCAGTGATCTGACAGGCCCTTGTTCATATTTTTTTTTCTTTCTATAGATGGGTATTTCAGTCACTGTTTTCAGAGGACTCCAAATTCCAGTTGCAGGTAGATTCTACGGAAATCAGTCTTAAAGGATACAGGAGTCACAGTCATCCTTCCTACAAGGAAATACCCCCTTATCAGTGCGATGGGACAGCTTAAAAGTGACCAAGGGATATTTCATTGTCCTCCCTCGCTAGAGCAGAAACAGCAAGACTGGCAACCATAATTCTGTGGAACAAACTGAAGTACCATATCCTATGACACCCAAAATTTAGTTTAGGTTCTCTCACAGCAGTGCTTTTATATCAGTTGGTTACTATTAATGTAATTAATACATTTTATACAGATTAGCAGTTCTAATTGTGTTAAAAACATTTAAGATTTGGTGCTTCAATGTATAAAATTAAAATATGGAAACAATGTGTCTTGTTAGATTTCTTGAAAGGAAAGACCCTGCATACCCACCTAGACAAGAGACAAGAAAAAGTGTTTTCAAGGAAACAATATTGCAGGTGCAGTAAACACAAAATCAATTAGATTTTGATCAACTTCCTAAACAGTTTTTCAAGAAGCATGAAGACAAATCAGCAATCTACCCACAATGACAATACTTCAAGTATTTTATCCACCCTGTCTATGAGAACAGACAATGAGAATGGCAAGCAAAAAATGAAATGAAAAAATCTAGCTCTAGTTCTACTGAAAAGAAGAGGATGCTCTTTGTGACTGGGATTTTAGTAAAAAACAGACCCCAGAATGGTGTTGTTTGTTTCATCAGCTTGTTTTTTCCTGAAAAGATAATAAAAAAACCTAATTCAATATTATTTATTTGTCCCTGTTATTCAGTTCCTGGATAATTAGAACAGAGTTTTCATCCTTTGTCAGGCAAAATATTATGTGGAAGGCTAATGATGCCACCCCCAAAACATCATGAGGTTACTTGATGGAGAACATGATTTATGTATGTTATAGAAGCATTTACTCCAGGGATCTTTTTCAAGTCAGCAAGAACAAAATTTGGTTCTCTGATAAACAGAAATGTAATGACAGGCTATTAGTTTTGGGTGGCTGATGTTTGATTTCCTGCAGCTACAGAGATAGTCTGCTTTTGTTCTAATGCCATTATGTATTTCTGTGGTGGAAATAATTAACGACTGTGCAACTTTGGTCAGCGCCACTCTGGCAAACCCTGTTCAATTGTACTCTTACACATGGGTTTGAGAGAACAAGTCAAATTCAATCTATATTTTCAGAAAGCAGCAAAGAAAACATATCTCAAATTCCTGCACATTCACAGGCCTTATACCTAGGCAGAAAAAAAGAAGTTTTACTTTTCAGATCTGTTGAAAAATTAGGTTCCGTTACTACTTTAGTCATAAAGAAGTGCAGCCAGAGAAGTATTTAATTTCTGAGAAAAGATGAAGGTAGAGAAGTACCTTCACTCACAGCTGCTATTGCAGAACTGTGCCATCACACACTGAGTTGAACAGCACCCTGCAAAGGAAATTAACTGGATGAAGCTGTTCTTAAGTACCAAACGAAAGAGAAAACACAATGATCAAAGGTTTGGAGGTTTTTATCCCCCTTCTTCCCTACCCCATTCTCCTCTCCCTGCCAGTTGCAGCATCATTTGCTCCACTAAAGCTTTAAATCTAAGGGAAGTATGAATCCAGGCATCTAATTTTTCCAAGGACTTTACAAGTGAAATACTTCAATTGATAATCACAGAAAAAACTCCAAACCACTTGCAGATAAAAAAAGCTTGGGACTTGCAGATAAACTGAGCTTGGGACACCTGGAGTAAAGGGCAAATCAGTTCTAAGGTGCAGTTTACAAATTCATACCGTCCATGAGAGGGCAGCCTGCTCTTTTTGACTCAAGGCAATCAAACAGGTAAAAGTTTCCTTGTTACTGGAAAATAAGTGAACTTTTTAGGCCCCAAAGATGCAGAGAACATGGACAGTCCTCACCAGTCATGAGGTGGATACAGTTTAGAGACATTTGCTCCTTACCTTGCTACTATGGAAGCAGTTCTGATATATGGAAGAGAACATACATACACAAAATTTCAATGTATTATTTTCTTCTACTAGACCATGTAAGCAGTGCTAGAACTGCCTGCTTCACCACATTAGCTACGAACCACCCTTCTCATTTTTTATGACCCTGGAGGTTTCTCCCTTCCCCTTGTCAGGCTACTACACATTTGCCAGTCTGAGTGATGGGAAGAGTTTCTGGCACAGAAAGTGTCACTGTCAGCAGTAGTTGAGGCTACATAGGTATGACAAGAAGAGGAGTACTAACCACAGTAAAATATCCAAGATATGTAAAGCTCAGGTAAAAGGCTGAAGTGACTAAAGCCATCTCATAGACTCCTCCTATCCCCTTCCTCTTTTGACCATCATGTATCAAAATTCTTTGGCTTGCTTAAAATTCTCAGTGAAAAGTGACTTTACAGATAATAACAACTGAACGCTTGCACAAGGTATCTGCAGAATTGGTTCTGAAAAAAAATTTAGAAATATTTAAACAATACTGAGCATAAACATTTTCTTTACAAACAGCACTGAACCTGTAGAACCAAATTCAGTTATATTTGCATTTGTTCATTTCACTCCTTCATCAAACTGATGTTAATAGAAGTAACCTTAGGGTATGAAGGAAATGAAATTGCTGAAAGTATCCAAAAGCATTTTGGTAACCTCAAGCTACTTGGGAAATAAGGTGCAGCTCTGCAGGCTTTTATTGTGAAGTCATTATCATAATTTACATTCCGGGTTGTTGCAGGTACACCTTGTAGCCAAATGCTTCTAATCCCTTGGGTCCAATTACCTCATGATAATCATGCCAGTTGGTGCTATATTTAGTTTTATTCAAAATACAATGCTCAAAGTTAAAATTGATACTTTCTCAGTCCAGAGAGACTTCTAAGCTTATTTTTCCTGGTGGGTTACTATGTGGGATGTGCAATCCTTAATAAACAACCTGTCAGCTGTGATTTTCTTTCCAGAGGTCAAAAACTCTGAGTAGTTCAAACTGCTCTTAAGAAAAAAATCCCAAACTTACTCCTTCAAAAGAAAAATCATTCCAGAGCTGGTAACTACAAGTGGATCAGAGGACAGGTGACAAGTAACTTGATAGCATCAGCCTTTATAAAAGATGAGGGATCACTCTTGACCACTATAGTATTTTCTTATTACATGTGAAAGGCTAAATTTGGCTCTGTTCAAACCTCAGTGCAAGGTGAACCCACTGAGGGATGCACGCGACTTTTCAGATCATTGAAACAGCAGAACCTTCCTCAGCAAAATAATTTGGGACTTTCTTCCTGGCACTCTGAATTTCAAGCTGACTTGCCATGCCTGCAATGGCAAAGGTAAACTTGTGAGACCCACAGGAAAACTGTCATCGCACAAATCCTTTGGTCCATGGTGAGATGTGGCAATACATTAAAGAGAACCATTTCCACATGGCAAGTGAAGGAACTTCACTGACAAGTGAAATAAACTCACAGAACCAATTATACGAAGTCCCAGATGCCTAAAGAAGTACTGGTGTAAAGAATGCTGTTATGTAACCTGAATAAACAATACCGTCACACCCTCTACCAAAATTCACAGCTCCTGAGGGGATGGCTGTCTGGAAGCTTCACGAACAATTACAAAAAGCTGCTTACATATGCATTTCCCAGCAAATAGCAGGTTGCATTGTAGTGACTTTTTATTCTGAATTTTTGCAGTGTGCCACATTACCAAGTACGTGGCAGACGGATTTCCTTGAGGGGTAGATGTTTAGGTATCTGGATTACCAAAAGTGGAATACAGAGATTTGAATGTGGAAATCTCATCTGTAACAAATACTGTAAAACTCTTCAAGAGAAAAGAAACCCCAGCATCCTCAGTCTGCATGAAATGATGTTATACTATCATCCCATTTTAGCCACTGAAACTAAGAAGCATTTTTGCTTTAGAAGTTACTGAGTTTTCCGTAACTTGATCTTTCATACAATAATCTGCTTTGCAAACTTCAGATATTGCAGCACTCAGTCACACTGTAACAGGTGTGAGATGTGGTATCTGTATGTAAAATAAATTGAAATACTTTCTCTTTTTTCTTTTTAATTTTTTTTGTTTTGTTTTACCTGGATTTATAGCACATGACCAGCTAAGACCCTTGAAGGGTACAGAAGGATAACAAAGAATTCTACAAAATAGTCACAGATTAAGTGTGCATGCCTAGGTCTGGTTCATCACCAGATAAACAATGCAAAGCATACATTTAAGAGGTTAGAACTACAACTTCTTGAAACTTGCAGGACTGACTTGCCATAAAAGCATTAAAAATGTATATATATATAACAAAAGAATATTTTAGTGCACAAAATAATCTATTTGTGCTATAGACTGTAATCTATTATACCAGACCGTGTTTTCACTGTAGGAATCAGCCACTGAGAAAAAATTTGTAGGCTAAAATATCTTTTTCTAGAAGTGATCAGATTCCTGCTGTCTTTTGAGGAAACAGATTGCACATGGAACAAGAAAGCTCCTGGTCATTAATGTTTCTGATATACTCCAGCATAGAGAGCAAAAAAATAATAAAAATGTTATTTTTTCCCCCCATATCCTGTTCCAAATGTCACTGAAACAAATAGAAATACATCAAGGTGTGAGAATTTGCAAGAATAACCTGTAAATTCAGGAAATATCCCAAACTCATGCTCTTAGGAAGCAACCCAACTGCAATGGCATTTCTATGAGAGTTCCTACATATCATACAACAAATAGAGTTACCACTGCCTATCTCGGGAAGTTCAGCAGCTCACAAACTCATTGTAGTTGTGTTGCATCTGTCATATTTTTAAACTACTCTTTAAGTGAAAATTAAATTTTAGCCGTTACAAAGCTTAGTCTCTTCCAGTTTTGGGAAAGGGACTTTTAGTTTTTCATATGAAGTTCATATCTCATTTCCTTCAAAAGGGCAGAGGTGGAAAATCCCCATACACATCTCCTCTTCCACCCACCATTTCCTCAGCCTTACAATTGCTCAACGCTTTAAAGAGGGCAGCTTCTTAAATACTATCAGCTGAATCATGCTTTCATTTTTTACAGGTCTTTAATCTTAAAACACCAAAATTGTTTCATTGGATTTAACTTTGCCCCTTAATCCTGTAATCTCAGCCCTTAACTAATTCCTCACATCGATGGTGTTCTTCACGTCCTCAAAAGGAAATTCCTTCTCGCACCTTGAAAATTGCTGCATATACGAATTATTACCTCGGATCCAGATTGAACTGTTAAAATCCCTCTACTGAATTAATGGAGAATTTCAGAAAATACATGAGAACCTTGTTACTGAAGAGTTTTAGTATCTCATCAACCAACAGTAGCCTAAAACCCATCCCTCACGTGCAGAGAGACAGACTAACAATATCTTAACAGAGCACACAGTTCTGACCAGCTCTGACATTATTTATGCTGAACTGTAATTGGCATAGTGGTAGCAAGCAGAGGCTTTCTGTTATCTAGAAAAATGAGAGCTCTTCCAGTGCACGGTTCTAACATATAAAAATGTTAAATTAAGAAATCAGCATCCAAATACATACAGTTTTTTAAAAGTATTTAGGTAGTAGGACTACTGTAAATTCAAACTCTACTTCAAAATCAGTGGAGTAGTAACAAAATTAATATTTTTTCCTATGTCCAAAGTATTTATTGTGGTTTACCACTGCATTAAAATAGAATAATTCTATTGAAGTTGAAAAACAGGCATTATTATTTTTACTGGATATTTTCATACCAAAACATTATGCAAAACACATTTTCCTCCCATGCCGAACTATGTGATATAATACTGGAGATAAAACATGCCAAATACTGAACCTAAGTTCAGTCACTTTGGGTAAAGTACGAGTTTATTTGCATGGAAGGATGGAAAGAAAATGTAGGCTTTTTTTTTTTTTTTCTTTGAGAAGCCTTGTGCTTTTCTGCTTTCTATTGATAAATAAAAAGAATAAATATAAATAAAAAACCCCTGCCCACCAGATTTCAGTCGGGTTTGGGACAAACCCTGAGTCTTTCTAGTAAAACACCTCAGAAACTCACTCATGTACCTAAAGCACGTTACTTGTTGACACCTATGGCAATAGAGAACACATGTCAAAGGTTTATAGTTTGGAGCGTAGAAAAACAGATCTGAGCACCATTCCAAATTATCTTTTCCTTAAAAACTTAGCCTAGGTCCCAATGCTATAAGGAAAATAAAATCTTTTTTAACAGAAACCAATTATATTTTGGTTCAGCTGATGAAGTACAGTCACAGTTCCTCTCCGGATAAGAGGAGGAAAGGCTAACAGCCATTTGCTCACCTCCTCTGATGTGATCTAAGCAGTTTCAACATCTTTTGAAATTATTTCTCTATGGTTACTTTGAAAAGTTATGATCACTGAAAGAAATTAATAATAAATTATAAGAAATATTGAATCCTGTTAAAAACAAATAGCTTTTCCCCAAAGGGTAATGTAAAAGATCTCAGGTTTACTTTGAACATTTTTTGAAAAATCAAAAAATATTGGATAAGAGGGAATGTAATGGAAGGGGAAGCAACAAAGTGAATGTGCTATTCCTTTTACTTTTTATCCTTCTCCAGAATTCATCAGAAGCAATTTTCAACAGTTCAATCTCCTGCTGTTCTGACTTGCTATAAGAAAAGTCATAAGAAAGGTGTTATTTCTATATTCCAAAGCTAAGCTGATCCTTTCCATGGGCAATCCGTGCTTCCCTCCCTTTCTGTCAGCACTGGGTAAGTGCTCGAAAGGAGACCTGGACTGCCACAGAGCACTGGAGCCGTGCTGAGGATTGTGACCCCTGCACTCCAGGCTGGATTATCCCTGCGGCAGTGCCAGGGCAGAACAGGCCGGGCAGGCTTTCCCGGGCAGGAGGAGCTGCAAAGCAGCTCATGGGTGAATCCCCTGCTTTGGAAATCAAAACAGCGTGTCAAAGTCACCCAGAGGGGCTACAGAGTCCGTACCTGGGTCAGCTTATTACATAACCCTTTCAAATGCTCAGGGATTACCTTTTTTCTTCCAGAAGCTCAATCTCACCTCTTCTCACTCTTCAGATAATAGTTCTCTCCCAAGTAGCAAAGTTCGCATGGACTTAATAAACAAAAAAAGGAAACTTGGCATATAAGCAGAGCAGCTACTTGTGACAGCACTGCTACATGTCATTCAGAATAGCAGGAAAGGAACACCTTTACATCATTTTGAAGAAGATGCCAGAGTCAAATATAAAAGACACACTGTATAGGTAGAAAGCTACCAAGATGAAATTTCACTTTGGGGAGGTAGTTGCACTGACAAGTATCTTAAACTTCTTGAACAGATAAAAATAAAGGTGATGAAATCTAAAATCAGGAGCCTTCCCTCTTTAAAAAAAAAAATGTTTTGTTCAGGTCACAACAGCTGAAAACGTAATTTTTCTAAATGGCTGTAGTACTCACCAGCACGCAGGTATTTTTACCAGAAAAAGTTGTATATGGTGGTGTGCCTGGCAGAAGAGCAAAGTTTCACCTGCTATGAATTCATTTAGTTCTGACTGTCAAGATTTTCATTTACATCAGCTGTATGTAAATCTAAACAGCTGAATTTAAATCTAAACAGGTTGGGTTCCAGCAAGACATGCCTAAAACCCAGACAAGGTATCTATAATCAGAAAAAAGATTATCATTTTATTAAAGATCAACATTTGTGTAAGAATATAAATGTTCATTCACGTCAGTTTTCTATCCTTTGGATTACTCAACATGAACTATCAAACAAGAACAAGCCAGTGTTTTTGGGGCATCAGAAGAGATCTTTGCTCCAGTAATTAATCTCTTTTGATAATTTATTGCTATTCACCATACAGTGATCAATCACCATTTGCACTACTGTGAACACTTTCATTATATGTAACTAATGGAAAGACTTATTTCCAGAATTTGAGGGAAATCTTTAACACGTTGTCTTTTGGCATGAATAGAGTTTTCAAAAAGTAAACAAAAGAAAATAAGATGCATTTGAGAAAGAGCATATTATGCACACTAAGAGGAACAGACAACAAGCCTTGGCCAGCTTGCACACTATTATAGTATTTCTCTCAAATTTAAAAGGCAAAGTGTTAGAAGGCCCTGATTGAAAAGTCAAACAACAGGTGATTTCCTCAGAGCAGAGAGAGATCAATCACTTCTCTTTTTATGTGTTTTTGGTGACCAACACTTCTAACTGTGTAAAAATGTGGTACCTTTCCTTCACTCGAGCTGCCTTCCCTACCTACAACGTGATTTTATGCCAGATACTTTTTGGTCGTTACTTCATAAACAAAGAACAACATGAAGAAAGTACTGAAGAGTATAAGAAGGATTTAGGTAACAATTTATCCAAGGTGTCTTTCCAAAAGTGGTATCAATTATCTCAGCATGATCAATTATCTTGATCATGTTCTCTCACTCAGCTGTGCTTTAAGCTCACCACTGTGTTCAGGTGATACAGGAGGGTTTGTGGTGAAGAGCAAGACAAATTATCATTCTGAGAGCTTTTAGGCAGCTAAAAAACCCCCAAACCACCTCCACAACAACCAAAGCCAACACATTTTGGCAAATCTCTTTGTAGACAGTAAAAATAAACCTTATAGTTGAGGAGGAAAAAGTGCAAATTTTGTTGGATGTATTTCTTATATTTTCAGCCAATCTATTAACTGCATTAACAGAGATCCCCACCACTAACAACTGCATAAATAGGTCCATAATAAATTCTGTTTTACAAATGTCAAACAGACAAAGGAAACATTCATGTAGGGCAGAAAAGGACAGAATCTGTTCCTCAAACTATTAACAGTTTCCATGTAGAATGACAATGAAGATGGAGGAGAAACAATTTTCATTACATAAACTCGGAGAGTTACTGAACTCCTGAGATATAACGGTTTTTTTAAAAAAAATGTTTAAAAATGAAAATATTGTCCATAATTACAATAATATCTTTTCAAATTTAAGTTGAGTTGCACAAATTGAAACTGGGTAAATGGAAAGGCTTTGAGAACAGGTAACGAGCTCTCATTCAATAGCAATTAACTTGATGTAGTTCCAGCAATTTAGCCTGTAGCCTGCACTGAACTACAAAGTGAATTTGTCTAAACATGATTTAAATGTATTTTGCATATTTTTTACTCTGAATTTTAAAGTGGAAAAGAGATGCATTTAATTTTGTGCTTTCTTACATCAGGAGATAATTTCAAAGTAGAGCACAGAGATTTTTGCAGACAATATGCTTTTCCAACCTTCAAAGCCAATGATTTTCTACGGGTTATTTTTATTATTAATGATCACCTATGATTTTAATGGGGTTGAAATTAAATATGGCACCTGACACACTTTCCAATCAGTGCATGTAATTGGTTTTAAGTAACATTTGAGCCCAAACAGGAATTTCAGGTATTTTTTCATATTACATGCAAGCACACATTTTCATAAAAACTATAGGACAGGCAAAAAGATTTTCTAAGTTCCAGATAATGGTGTCATTTTTTTTCCTGAGAATAGTTATGCTATGAACAAAAAACCACAGATTACTGTCAAACACAGGTAATCAAAATTGCAGAAGTATATATAAAATTGAGTATTTCCTCTTGCTATTATCTTCTTTGAGAGAAACAAACTCAGTTCCTTCATTTTTGCAAGGAAAACTGGAAAAATACTCCTGAGATTCAGTGTAATTATTCTCATTTAATTACTCGTATTTTCACCACTGAATACAAAAACTATAAAGGAAAAAATATGTGCTTATGTAAACTTTTCATAGAATTTTATTCAAGGAATATTTAAATAGTAATCCCCCTGTTTACCATATATAGGACAAAATCTTCACCCTGCAAATTGGGAACCATTTCAAAGATGGAGTCTTTTTTAATATGAAATGTTGCTTTTGTCACCAATTTCTTCTCTCACTCGTAACTGGACAAGTGACCTGGTTTTACTCATTGCAAAGCGGAGAAAGCAGAATAAAAACCCATCTGTGGGAAGGGTTTGTGCATTCCCTGGGCAGCACGGGCCTCTGCTCTAAAAATGTTCCTGCAGGTTGCGAAGGGGTATTTGCCGATGGAGCACTGCGATGCCACAGGGTCCAGAACACTCGAAGGAGTGGGGCTGTGTATGCTGCTGTCAAATAGCCTGGAGACAAACTTCACATGGAGGTTTGGGGTCACTAACAAAGACTACAGCACTGCTGACTGCTGCCTGTGACTGAATAAAGCATTCCAGGACTACAAAGCTAATGCTCCAAACCTTCATGGATCTGATCACACATCCAAGGCCTGAACAGATTCACAGGTTCTTTCCAAACTTTGAGTATTTCTGCACAGAAGGTTCTATCCATTTGTTTGAAGTTCCTCCTCATATTGCACTACTGATTGAGACACCAAAATAAAAACACTCTACTTTTCTTGAGCTGATGAGACACAAAGGAAACATTTCCTCAAGGTCAAAACATGCTTATCACTATGTTAGTAACCACTCGGGCCGTTGCCTGCAACCATTTGCTCTCAAAGTCTCTTACGAGCTACAGCTAAAGTTTTAAATATGGTTTTCCTCATAAACTCCTCAGACCTGAACAGTCTGTACACCAACAACTCTGCAGGAGCAGGTCAGAGGTGCAGGGGATGGTGACCCTTGTCACAACAACAGCACAGACCAGTCAAGCTGTCACATCTACTCCGAGACAGAGCAAAGCAACTAAAGACCTTTTCTTTTATGTTCTCTGTCCTAATCCCAAATGTAAGCAACCTTCCTCCCACAACTTGCCACCATTTTCTACATTCTTTCTCCCTTTCCTACAAACTTTGCTTAAAAGTTTAGTTTCAAGCCAGTGGCACGCTGAGCTCCAGCACTGCTGTAGAAAACACCCAAAGCAGCAGCAACTCAGTTCTCTCACTGAAGTAAACCATGGCTTAGGTGACAGCAGCCAGCCAGGAACGTTTGTGTCAGAAATCTATTAGCAGAATCAAACTTTATTTCATGCAATGAACTACCATACAGATTTGTAGCATTGGTCTGGAAATACTCTTTGTTCTCAGTCAGAATCGAAATTTCTAAGTGTAAATATTAGTACAAACAGCTGGGCTGGTCACTTTCCAGCACCTCTTCTTAAGGCAACAAGTGTGATTTAACAGCAGGTGAACAAAAAGGGACATCCCTCTTAAACCATAAGTTATGATGATTTTACATCATTAAAACCTGAGTTTCTGGTACTCACCTGTTGATGGTTTGAACATGCCTCAAAAGAATTGTGTTTCTCCTACAAGGTATCAATGCAGGTGCTAATTACAATAAGATGGGCCAGTCAGAGGAGAAGAGCTCAAGGACCTTGAAGAAAAGCGGTTAATTTGTATGGAAAAAATAATATCACTCCCAGTTCCTGTAACCAGCTTGCATGTGAATGGTATTGCTTGCGTTTTCACTTTTTCATGGGGGGCCCAAAAAAAAAAAAAAATCACATAATGCTTTCCTTTGCAGTTACATTCTTTAACAGGACTTTCAAAAATAGAAATCTTACTGTGAACTGAGCATTTCAACCCTAAAACCGTAACAGTCCTTTCTCACCCCCCTAATAGGTTTGGCTTGCTGAGACACAGAGCTTTGCTCCAGCTGTGAAACTGCATCCTGGAATGCCAGAGTTTGGCCTCAAAACGTGGCTGAATCCAGGTGCAGACCATTAAAGACCAGTGTAGATTGCCCTCTGCTCTTTTTTTCCCTGTAGCTCCCCAGATGATGTGAATGCTTCCCCTCTCCCTCTGTGTATATGGGCTTTTTAAAATTCCTTAATTCCAGTGTCTGAAAAGAAATATAACGAGAGCAATCATCCCTTTAATGATGGCAACTTTGACAGGCAGGACATGAAGCCGTGGCCCTCAGGGCATCACAAAGAGAGGGGCAGACACATCACTGCTGCCATCCTCTGAGCAAAGACACACACCCGTTAAGAAGCACAAGCAGCTGCACTTTAAGAGAGATTTGTGCACTACTAAGCAACATATTGTAATAAAGAAAAATATATTGTGCTACAGCTTGGATTATGAAATGCCTAAGAGAGCCATAAAACATAATTAACAGGATATTGCGGATTTATAAAGCTGTAATGACATAAATTTGCTGTTCATAATTTAAATTAAACTGAACAGCTGTATGTGCTCCTCACATGCACTGTAAAGACAGGTGAGCTCTTTCAACACCAACTTTTTTCTGAATGCAGCTTTTGCCTACAATTAACATGAGGGTGACTCAGAAGAAATCTTTTATATTTGTGCTTTATGGAACCATCTTAAATGTACAGAGGTGAACAGTAAAAATTAATGAATCAGGTTGATAAAGCACACTGTTTATTGCTAAACATTTAGCAATAAATCCAGTAGTTTGCCTTCTCTTTTCAAATTGATGGAAGTTCTTTAAAGAAAAAATAAAAATCGGGACTTGTCCATAGCAAGACAGCACATGACAAGCCAGGCTAAGAATTAGTAACACACTGACTAATTTCCCTCATGCAGGCAGCTGCAGCACAGCAATGCACTCCTGGGGAAAACTCAAAATATCTGCTAGGGACCACTGAGGAGCCTGCAGTGAATACTGAAATCACAACTGGCTCTGCACAGCCTCTTCATAACCAAGTCTTCACTTCATCTAAAGTTCCAAAGTCACTCTAATTACTCAAAAAGTTTCTCTCTGAATTTGTGCATCAGAACAGAAAACAAAGATGTTACCTCATGATGTGCAGCATGTCCTAGCAAGAACATGTTACACTTTGAAAAACATAAGGAAAGGTATATTCAAAACCAAGATGCTTTATTTATTGCAACAGAGTACATCCATCTAGCACGGATGTATTCTCCTGCCTATCACCAAATCACCGTGTTTCGAATCCAGGGCTTCCCACAGGCTCAGGTAATGAGACACCAATCAAATCGTACTGACCCTGAATGGACCTGTGCCAATTCACACAGGGCAAGGATCTCCCTTGTCACCTCTTCATTTGTTACTTCCACTTCTCAGCCATATGAAGACCATTTTAGCGCTTTTGGTTTAGTAAATACCTGTTTTGAGGTAGGGTTTGCACATGTTAAACATGTTTAAGATGAACTATTCAATTGAAATTAACCATTTGATTAGATTTAGTGTGGCAGGTTTTTAATTTTGTCAGGATTTGAGATGAACAGATTGCTTTCACTGAAAGAGCTTTTCATGCCTCTTAAACTACAGACAATTTAATTTATAAAGGACACAAAGGGAAAGAAAGTGCTAAAACCTAGCTTTAATCTTTCTTGTATGGTGCAAAAATTACTAACAGACAACTGGTCAATAATTTTTCAGTATTTTTATTTTACAAATTTTAGAAGGATAACTAAGCTTATCCAAGTAGTTTAATTTTCCAGAACCCCTACTTTTCTAGCCAAATATTCAGGGTTTTCTGCACTTTCCACAGTGAGCTCCTCCAGAAGCTGAGCAAAACCAGTGAATGTTCTTGACAGGTCCTCCACTATAATTTATAATTTTTAGCAGCTGAAGTGGTTTTGCCTCACTAAAATTGACTGTCAGATAATTCCAAATGATCAAAAAAGAAAAAGACAGGTGGCCAAATTCTGAAGCAACAGAAGATGAAAATCAAGGATCTCCAAGATAAATCCCCACTAATCCAGAAAACTGACACTGATTCAGTTTGAAATTATGTTGTTTTTCAGAGAGAGTATTAATGAAGCAAAACAGCATTTCACAGTCATGTGGAACTACAGAAATGGAATAACTTCAAGTCAGAATCAGCTTGGATGGCGAATGAACAATGGGCACTGCACCTACCAGGTACCAAAAACTCTAAACAAAGAAACAAACAAAACCCAACCAAGTAACCTAACCCCCCTGCCTAAATCCCCTAATATCAGTTTCTGAGAAGAAAGAGTAAATCACCTCAAATCTCTCATTCTGGAACTACCAGGAATGCCATATGATAGGCTAGAAATGAACTTCAGCTACTCTAAATTCACAGTGAATTATTAGAATTGCCTCACTGGAATTATGCCAGTTATGTACATATTGTAAGTGTTAAGGAACAGATTGACTAAAATGAGAAAAATATTTAAAATTAAATCCAGCAAAGTTTTAGTCAAGTAGTCTAAACTGAGTTACTTGGTTGTAGAACAAATTTCAGGGTTTATTATTATCAGCATTAAAGTAAACAGATCCTTATTTGGGATCTGTACGTTTTCAAAATGTTATTTTTTGTTCAGCTCATCTTCAAAAGCATTTTGGATCCTGTGATACAACCCAGAGAAACTTCTGTGAGGAATTTCCAGATTAGGGTCAGATTAAATAAAATAATTTATGTCCAGCTTTGAAGTTACAAGGTTAATTTTGAAACACATCTCTTATCACTACTTCTGCTGTGAAACAAATGAAAGAAAATACCAGTTCTGGGCTCACAGAGGATGAAAAGCAAAGCACAGAGATGGTGGGATTCCTAGTCCCTGTAGCTGAACAAATGGGGATAAATCTCACGGAAAAGGTTCATAAGTTTTATGGAAATACAAAACAATATCTGCATGTATAATTAAGGCAAAGGATGTACAATGTTCCAATCTAAAATCTTGGACAAATGCTGAAAATCAGCCAAGTCTGAAGCAGAATGTACCATATAAACAAACAGGTTGCAGAGCAATTTAGAAATTCAAGCAGTGATGTAATTCTCATTATCATTCATGTATCACAGGCAACTAATAATGGTACCATGAGGCATGACTTTTTTATTAGCATAATTTTCTTCTTGACGCCACCATTATGGTTGTCTTATGTTGACAAATGACTGCTGCCCATTCCTACATCTGCTCCCATCTCCCTTAGACAAATTATTTTATGTTCCTGTCCTACTTAAAAAAAAACCAAAAACATAAAACCAAACCAAAACATCCTGTAAATTTTGTTTCTGTTTAATTATTTTGTTTTCTGTATTCATTTATGCCATGTTATTTTATGGTTACTGATAGCTGAATTACACTGTTGCATGTTGACAATCAGGAAAAATTTCATTCGTGTAACCTTTGAGAAATATTAATTCTGCCCCTTCCTAATCATTATGGATATATACTCTACTGTAACTGCATTCTGGTTGGGATATACTCTGGGTGTATTCTGAATTATAATTTCTGTATGGGGAAAACAACCTGGAAACAATCTTCAGATGAAGCAATTAATAATAAAACGTTACCTAGCTCCAAGTTCCATGCAGCTGTTAAATTAATGCAGTTTATCTGCTCTACAGCAGAATTACAATATCCAGAAACTGTGAAGGTGGTGTTTAAAACACAGAGCTCTCACTATAGGTCACACAGATTTTCCAAGAGTCCGGACCCTACAAAACAAATTTTAATACAGCAAATCCTGTGGCATCCTGAGCCAGGCTTTTGAACAGTTTCCTCCAGTCTTTGAAGTGCTCCCTTGGTTTTCAGTAATGCCACCTACTGAAGTGCTCTTGATGGAAATTAAAGGAACACAACAGCTCTTTTCGTTGGAGGCTTTTCAGCAGCATGTTAAAAAACCCCTAAGTCTCTGACACTGTGCTCTTTCTGAGGAAAATCTGTAGTTTTTGGCAACAGACCATTAAAAATATATGATATAGCATAACACTTGCATATTCTCATTATTTATGAAAAGCATTTCTAGTGAATTCATTAGCTGGCTTTTTAAGGATTCACTAATTTGTTATTACTTGAAGATTTTTAGCTAGTGAGCAAAAAATCTCATTCAAATATTAATAGCAATGGCAAAAAAATTATGTCAGAAATTTCTTTTTCTGATTTTACTTGTGAGAAGAAAGCAAACTCATGGAAAAAAAAAAAAGACAAGAAAATGAAAAATTGTTTACCCTTTGTCCTCCCAGATCAATAGGTTAATCAAAAGAATCTTAAACTACATGACATTGGAATGCCCTACAGAAATGAGCCACTCTCAGATCTATACCATCTTTACCAAGGACAAGATAACCTTAGATTAGGCATGTCGTGTACAAAATTGATTGGCTTTGTTTAAAGAAAATGTTCTTAGGTTAAATGGATAAAAACCTATCACAAAATTGAAAGTAAACTATGATTTTGCTCTATTACAAAAATCTCTTAAGCACTGAAGTTAACGAACACAAATTTGACACAACGTTCTCAAAGTATTTAACAACGTCATCATACTAAATTTAAAAAACCCAAATAAACAAACAAAAAGAGAAAGTGTCTTAAATCTCAAAAAGCAGCTTCCCCTCCAGAAAGAGTATTGGAAAGCCCTCAACAGTTTTGCTGTTTTGTGGTAGGAAATAAGGCATTAATGAATGCTGGGAAACTCCTCTGGAGCTGCCATTTTTGCACCTTGCTGCTGCCAGAAGGTATCAGGGCACAACCAAGCAGACAGGTTTTCTGAAAGTGTGCTTCTGGACTGTACAGCAAAAGAGTTACCTACAGAACTTCAAGCCATCTTGCACAGTTGGGAGTCACTGGTTATTGGCTCGGATCCAGTAGGTGTATGTATTATTTTTATGTCAAAGCTCGTGTCACACCAATGCATTCTGCTCTGCCATGAATTTTCCAGGCTGTTCAGACACTCAGTTGGGCAATGCAGAGCTGTTTTCAGTCATTTAGACACGAGTCAAAAGCTTTCTGAAGCAGGCACAGCATTTCGTCCGATAAACCCTGATGCTGCAGGGTCAAGGTTCAGCTGCTCCAGCACGAGCTCTGAGCGTTGCCCTGGGGCTCGAAGATGTCTGTGTGCAGCTCACGGACATGACAAGACTGTGCTCTTCTCCAGAGGAGCTGAAGGCAGCCTAGCACTTCTCAAATGGCACTGGATGCTTCTGACAGGCAACTGCACCATGCCCAGAGCAGCAGAAAAGATTTTGCAGGCTAAGAATTAAAGAGTTTCAAAGCAGTTTTGGTCTTGCTGCCTGTATTGAATTGGCACAGCCTGGTTTTGGGTAGCAGGGAGGCCGCAAAGGTGGCTCCTGAGGGGAAGCTGCTGGAAGCTTCCCACCATGTCTGGCAGAGCCAATGGCTGATGGCTCTGAAGATGGACACGCTGCTGGTCAGAGCTGGGCCAGTGAGAGAGGCTGGTAACGCCTCTGTGACGACATCTTTAAGAAGAAAATCAAAACAAAAGGTCACGGGTTTTTTGCTTCTAGTCAGAGACGAGGAGGAGGTGAGAACATGTGAGGGAAACAACATGGAGACACCAAGGTCAGTGGAGAAGGAGAGGGAGGAGGAGCTCCAGGCGCCTGAGTCAAGATTCCCCTGCGGGCCATGGTGCAGACCATGGTGAAGCTCTGCCCTGCAGCCCATGGGTCCATGAGGAAAGCAAAGATCCACCCACAGCCCGTGGGGGAGGTGCCCACGCCGGAGCGGGTGGGTGCCTGGAGGAGGCTGTGATCCAGTGGCAGACCNCCTGTGGGAGGGACCCCACGGCCTCAGAGTGAAGGACTCTTCTCCCAGAGCAGTGGAAGAAAATCTTGGTGACGGACTGACCAAAACCCCCCTGCCCTGCCTCCCCGCATTGTTAGTGGGAAGGAGGGAGGGCCTGGGGGGTGGGAGGTGTTTTAAGGGCTTGTTTTACTTCTCATTACCCTCCTCTGATTCTGTTAGTAATAAATTTCACTTAGTAATTAAGATTGAGCCTGTTTTGCCTTTGAAATATTTTCTCCCGCTCTCCCTATCTCACCCATGAAGCCTCAGTTAACCCCTTTTTCCTCTGTTCCCTCCTTGAGCCCAGCTGGGGTAGGGGAGGGTGAGCGAGCGACTCTCGTGGGTGCCTGGTGTTGGGCCAGTGTCAAACCACGACACTGCCGATGCAGACGCACTCCAGAGCGGCAGGAGCAGGAATGGGATTAACAGTGATACACTTAACACACGAGACAGGGGCTAAATCAGCAGCAGGCAAGAGCAGCAAGTTGAAGGCCCATGCAAAGTCAGACCTTGATATCCCTCACAAGTCCATTTCCCGCTGTTTCACCAGAAAAAAAAGAGGTTTGCCATCGCATCAGCCTGCCCACGTAACTGCCCCTAGCGGAGCACAGCTCTCTTCAAGGCACTCATCAGAGAAACAGCAAAGAGAACCAAACTTGGTGTATCCAGCTTTTCACACCTATCAGCATTTGCTACTCAAGACTGAACTAGAGCCATGTTCTAAAACAAAGAGGAATTTCTGGAAGAAATCTCTGCATTACAATACTGGAGAGCAGTGCACTTTTCAGGAACCAGGACACTGTAACAACCAGGAATTGCTTCTAACACGCAACCTTTGCATAAAATGAAATATTATTGCACCACAGAATGCATAATTGTTGAAGGCATTAAAAAACTAGTCAGCACAATCAGTGTTTATTCAGCTTTTTCATTTTGTCCCCTGCAGGTTTCTTCTGGAGGTATACAAGCAAACATGTTGCTATACCAGAGATGTCAAATAATGAGCTAACCACAAATATTAATTTAGTATTACAAAGCAGCACAATTATTGTCGTTACTTTATGTTCATTATAATAATATTATGGTGCAAAGCCTAAAAAGCAAGGTATATATATTGATATTTGATTAATGGCATTTTTTCCTCGTTATTTAGTTTGAATTTATGTACATTTCATAAATTTCAATACTTCAAATTACTTTCCAAGTTTTCTGACATGAGGAACTATGATGAGAGCACAACATTTTTCTGAAGAGATTAAAACACTAAAAAACTTTTAAAAAATTATTTGTGTGTGTGTGTATGCATTCAGGAAGACTGGCAGAGCTGGTGACTAATAATCAAAATCAGTATCTCACCATAATTATCAATATCCCCCCATCAATGGCAAAACCAAAACTGAGGTTTTAGAAGATGAGCAACATGGAAGCAGCAGTCACTCGGCTAAAAATAGATTTAGGTTGCATTTTGAGGGTTTTTTGAGGTCTAAAGATGGTAACATTTTTGTTTCAGTGTGATCTACCCTCCTCAGGCTCTAAGAATTGCACATATTGTGTCTAACTGTCTCAGAGAAAAAATCAACTTTTAGCTTCCAAATCTCAGATCTAATAGATGATAGATTCTGGCACATCTGTCATGCTAACAATGATAAAACTGGCTGCTCTGAGATTAGATCTCATTTTCCTAGAAACTCAGCCAGCTGTTCTCTTAAAAGAAACAAAAATTGAGATCTTAGCTGCCTTTTTGCCAAAGGACTCTGGTTCCTCTGATGACTGCTCATCATTCCATCCTCTTCAATTTTTAGAACTAAATTAAACATTTCACAAATTTAAAAAATCAAACAAACAAAAACCTGTGTGAAGAGGCTGGGGGACCCAGCGCTTTCTTCTCTTGTCAGGAGCTTCATAAAGAGCTTAACAGACATTTCATGTGTTCCTGCAAGGAAATGGAAAGATCAAAGCAGGCAGGATTTTCAAGATTATGGAAACAAAGACCTACAGCATCCCACAAGGAGAAAGTGGAAGGATTTAAAAACATGACTACTTGAAAATGCTTTCTCATGTAAACGTTACATGGAGGGAAGCTCAGAAGCTACGTGAAAAACGGAAAACATCAAGTAAAAAATAACTCGCACTTAAAATTCACTTCCAAAATCAGGTAAGTTCATGGGATCTGAAAGCAAACAGGCAAATGTCAAAATGCATTGCTGTCCTCTACAAAACTGGACCTCAAAGCCTCAGCATTTGTACACAAGGGAAGCATTGATCACTTCTATCTCCTGTTGTCACCTTTGCCAAAACCAGGAATTAAAAATAATGTATGATGTTATTTGATTTTCTGTTTAAAGCCCTGCAGACACAGAAATCACAACCAAATCACATTCTTATTCCAAAATTATCACCCATAGCAACTAGCACCAGGATTTTAATTCACAAGCACCTGCATCCTAACAGAAACTGTCCAGCCAGTCAAGACACGCTCCAAAAAACTCTGTGTTACTGTATGAAAACCAAACCACCAGCACTCACAAGAAAAGAAGAGAGCTTCAGGGAGACTCTCCAACAAAATTCTTTGTACAAAGTACAGAGACTCTGTACAGCTGCCCAGTGGTCCTGCTTCCTCCACTGATGCAGGTGAATCCCCTCACGTGGAAGCATTTCCTGGCCAGACACACCAGGATCTGGCTGGCTGTAACTCCTTGTCAGTGAAACAGGGAGAGCTGGCACAAACAAAACAGCTAAACTCTAAAAATTGCCTTCTGTTTTTTCCTATTTGACTTCTCAAACAAATGACACCTCTGGGAGCTGTGTCTGGATAAATGGTTTATGACAGTGTTTCTACCTTTCACACACCAGCTTGTGTCAACCTGCAACCAAAGTGCCAGGTGAAGAACTTGACTGCTGCTGCAATAAATATGAATTTGGTTAAGTGTTTACATCTGAAGACATCAGTTCCTAATGATGCTCAATGCCTGCAGTTCAGTTTCTGGTTTCCCAGCACCTTTTATAAACCTGAAAACAGTTTGACTCCTGTGCATGTCACATGAAAAGCTCCAGGCATTTTTTTTTCTCATTGCAGTTTAAATTTCTCTCGATCCACTTATAAAGAAGATGGAAAAGTAGAAAATGCATCTTGTCAGACTTGCTTTATTGCATTCTTGCAAACAGGCCAAAATCCCACTTACTTCTTACAGAGACTAAACACTTAGTTCATTGGTGAAGATCAAAACACAAACTGAAAGAAAAGCCTTAATGTATCACTTGGAACAGCAGGCAGCATTACAGCACATCAGAGAGAAACTGACTCTGTTCCACAAAATTAAAGGGCAAGAGAGACTTTGCAAAAGTGTTCTCACAGTAAGCAAGTTTTAAACTGGGAGAATTCCCCCCAGATTTTCAGAATCTTCACAGGCTCAGACACACCAAAAGAATGAAAGGCGAGAAGAAAGTTTGCTTGGCAGTCTGATATTGTTACAGATGGACAACTCACAGGTTTAGAAAATCAGGAGCATGCTAGCAGACAACAAGCATTTGCAGCTATGGTTTCCATCCTAAAGTTTTCATTTTTAAAAAGAATGTTAAACAGAATTTTCTTTTTATGGTTGCTTCTTCACTGCATTTACAACGAGGCCAGTCAAGTGGAAGCAGATGAGCTTCCACTGCACCTCTTAGGGACAAATCCGCAGTTATTTCAGGTGGTGAGGATTTTCTAAATTCTTGATATAGCAAGTGGAAAATTGGGCTCCATTTTCATATACAAGAAATCTTTACAGGCCCTGCCTGTAAACATTATGAGTTTATGATTTCTCACTCATAAACTGCATTGATTTTTTCTGGAACCTTTCTAAACATCACAAAGAAAATCCTCGCTGTTTACAAGTCACTTACTGGGTAAATCCACAAGCTTGTTAAAGATGACTTTCCAAGCCTCCATTAAAACAGGCATCAAATACTGCAACCTTCCAATAAAAATCAAATATTCTAGGCTATTATCTAAAGTAAAAAAAAGCATTTTACAAGTGCAATGCCACATTAAATTGAGCATGATAATATTTTGAATTAAATGGCGGTATCTAAAATTATTGGTAATTCTCACCCTTGTAGAAAGATGTAGAAAACATTCATAGAGATCAAAGTTACATGAAAAGAAGGAAAAATTATCTAAAAATTATTTCACATATGTGAAAGACTGTGTATAAGGAGAATTACTACACTTATAAAAATGACCTCAGAAGCCCAAGCAGCTTCAGAATTCCAGCACTTTTGTAACACCTTTTATTCTGCCTCCCTTCTCTCCATGATAGATTAAAAAGAACTTTAATACTAGCTTTTAGATGATAATACTAACTTCAGTTGAAACCCATATTGCTCCAACTTTCAGAAAACTAGATAAATGGAGAGTATTCAAAGACAGGCATATTAGATATACTTTCACTGTATCCTGAATATTGCATATTTCATACAATATTGTTTATGAAGATAATGGACTGGAAAATCCTCTGTGATTTCTGTGGTCAACTGCTGTGACTATTCATGCCTTTACGACAATTTGTGACATGAATTAGTTAATTTTCTTCCTGAAATGAGTCTAATAGATTCAGGAGGATAAAAAGTTAAAGGAAATCTTAATACAGGTGGGTTCTTTTTCCCTGTTCATATTGCTCAAGACAAATACTAGGAGAGCCAGTTACGCCTGCAGATTAATCCATTTTTTTCTATTTTTATTCTATTTTTCTGCTTCTAAATTGATAGCATGAATTCCATTAGGTTAAGCTTTTCAAGTCCTGACTCCTACAGTACTGGGCATGACTGAATGAGCACAAAAGTTGTACTCTTGTTTCAAAAGAACGTAAACTGGCATAAACTGGCAGAATAAGCCCTCCTGGGAAATGGTTCCGCCTAAAGAGAAATTTTGCTGGTAGGCTGAGGTTAAAGGAATGGCTTTTGCTGCCTTTAGTGGAATCCCAGCTTATAATTTTAGTTGTAGTGTAATGTGTTTGAACAGTTTCTAAAACTGAATTCCAATCCCAAGGTTTGCACTAATATTTCCACCTCTTCAACAAATGCAAACAGAGAGTATGAAAGGTCAAGGCTATTAGTTGTTTATATGAAATTATATTGAAAATAACCTAGGAAAAAAAACACCAGCGAGATCTAGAACAGAAATTAATCATCTGCTTCTACACAGCTGATGAAACAACTCTTGCTGTGTTTGATCCAGTAAATCATTAAACTTTAACTATACTGGGACAGGGAATGTTATCCAACAGAGCCCTCAACAGTCAATTGATGTAAATGCTTCAGGTCATAAATTATGGTAAAAACACCTACTGAGGCCTGCAGCCTGTCACTGAGCATGCACATGCACATCCTGCATGCAATGAAAGCCAATTATTAACTCAATATTGCTACTGATTTTAATGAGAACAAAGCTGCACTTCAGCACAAAAATACAGTTGTATGTACATTCAAAGGAAAATAAATCCCAGTTTCTTAATGTTTTATTGCCTACATCTTTTTTATTTTGGCGGTGGTGATAATGCACAGTTATGTACAGTTTATGTACACAGTGAGTCCACGCAGATGAACCAACAGAAGCTTCTCCAGTTTAAGAAATATTTAACCAACCAGGAACTTCAAATGCCCATCAAGACCATAAACAAAACGTTTCTGGTTCCGAAGCTAGAGCAGGGGTAATGGACATCTAAATTCAGTGAGAGCTCACAATCACTTGAAATGATTCAAGCTGGAATCCACCAGAGAGTCACGGGTATACAAAATAACCAGCACAAGTCAGAAATGCCAGTCAAGAGGAGAAACTCTGACAATGGGCAGGGTGAGAAAGGTGAGAAAAAGCACAGTTTCAGGGGGATTTAACTCCAGAAGCTACAGACTGAAACCCAGCAATTATAAAGAAAAACAAAAGGGAAATTCTCTAGGTTTTGGATAACTATTTTTCCATGTAACTGATATGTGTGTGCCTTTGTTACTTTTATTCTTTATTCTGCTCCTGTAGGTGATGTTACTAAGCCCGTACAAGCACTTATGGGAACAGCATTTAAATCATTGTCCTCTCACCATTTTCTGTGCTTGACTCTCATTGTAAGGCCTTAAAGCTTAAAAGCCCATAAGCTCTAAATAGCTTCCTTTTCAAACAGATACTTTTAACCCCTTAGTGCTTATTCCTCCACATCTAATGTGGTTTTCTTTCAAAATTATACTTTTCTGATACCTTTAATTCTACTCTTCACGTCATACCTTGTTAACAGCTAAAATCTGGATGCACTTTAACTCTCACCTTCAGCATCATGACACAACAGAAACTGCAGCTGGGGCAGCCAGTGCTGCAAGACTCAGCTGCAGAGAATTCTGATTTTATTGGTGTGACTCATGGTCGTGTTTGACTAATGGTAAAACTGGGAATAATCCAAAGCGCATATGCGAGTTCCATTTGTTTTGCACTCCTGCAATGCCAGTGACTCCGGCACCACAGTTACTCCTGATTTACACTGTTATAAATCAAACTGCAATCACAGTCTGGGACTACCTTAGCGAGCCAAAAACTGGCATTTCCACGTAATTAATGTTCCAAATAGTTAATGTCCCACTTATTTTTCAGAATTCTTTGCGTTGTAGTTTTCATCTCCCCTGATTTAGCTGGGTAATTACTTTTCAGTGGTGGCAACAGAGAACATGCTTTCTCCCTGCTATCAAGGCAGCATTTGTTTTGTCAGTTAAAGTAATTACATGTGTCACTGAGACTCAGTATAACCACCAGGGACAAAAAAAAAAAAAACAACAAAAAAAAAAAAAAAAAAAAAAAAAAAAAGAGGGGGTAAGAAACAGGACATGCAGTTTTAGTAATTTTTTTGTCCCTCCAAAAATGCCATAATAGAGGTAAAAATATTACATATCAAGTATCACATATCAAGTGAAACAAATGCTAAAAAGACTTAAAGGGACTGTTTCATAATCATAATGACTTAAAGAGTTTGGGAGTGGAGAGAGCAGAAGAGGAAGATGGGGTATTTTAACTACAACTAATTTCCATAGCCATTTATGTGCCAGCTACTGAAATGACACTGTTGAGCCTCAAGACTCCCAGAGACAGCCCAGAATTGAACACCGCACACTCAAAGCATTTTGGGAGAGAGTATTTTAAAATGCATTTTTTAAAGAAATTCAAGTTAGTCTGTGCTAGATATTATCAGTGGGACCGACGCAAACCACAGAGAAGCTTTAACTGAAAGCACATTTTCAATTATTTACTTCAGGCACTGACAATAAACTGGTCAGGGCAACATGAAACTCATTATGAGCTAATTTATATTGCTCTGCTCTGTGCTGCTGCAGTTAGACTGATACAGTCACCCTCAGCTGAGAATTTGTGCATTATACTGTATCTCCTAACAGGCAGTTTATGTTTTAGGATTACCAGTCTAATCCTATCAAATTCAATGCTGCCAATATGTAATCCTGATTAATGTTAGTGTTTTCTAAGAGTGGCACCAGATCAAAAGTAATCAGCAGAAGTCAAATGAAAAACCCCCTCCCTGGATTTTAACTCATACATACTGAATATAAATGTCTGTATTAGCAAGAATTCTGCTTCCACAAATGGAACACAGTTTGGTGAAAAAAATAAAAGGGCCATAAAAATGAAGCAAATTATTTTTTCTGCTGGAGCAAGAAACCAATAGTTTCCACCTCAAGGACAAATCATCCAAACAGTAGAATGGGATGCAGTCATTACTGCTTTACTGCTGTTCCAGTTAATGCATAAATGTAAGAACTAGACATTATAGAAACCCTTATCTAGATACTCTGCTAAAAGCAATAATGGGATTTTAGCACTTAAAAAGGGAACCTAAACTCTTAAATACAAAATTGCAAGTTCCCGCTTAAGCCTTAGAGATACCTAAATTAGCTAGTTGAGAAACGTGTCTTAAATATCTGCTGGCACTTAAAATTCTTCTTCTCAGTATTTTTTGTAAACCTTTAAATGCTGACACGGGCAAATAACTCTGTACTTAAGATCAGTCAGGTTCTATCAACCTGTCACAGTGAACTGCTCTAGAACTGTGTAACTGCCCAAACATTGGCTTGAATTGCTCAAAACTTTCTCAGAATTACACGGTGTGGGGATAGGAAGGAGAGGTTAAAAAAAAAAAAGGGCAAAAACTGTTTGTTTCACACATCTCCTCAATAAAATAAGTAAGAATCAGAGCACCTTTAATTCATGCATATACCCCAGCACGGAAAAATACACGTCTCCAAGGATGAACCTGAGTGTACCCTAAACATTCTCCATTTCCTGTCAGCTTCAATAGCAGGAGGGACAGCAGGTGAGTATGAACATTCATGACTCTTTTGCATCAGCAGGTTGAGCTCTCACCTTTGGAAGAGGACACTGTGGTTTGGTTCCTCTGGTAGCAATTTTGAAAATGTATTTTAGATCAGACAATCGCCAAATAAAACATACAACGAGGTGGGGTAGGGACAGAGCCCTGCAACTTCTCAGGGGACGGTTTCAAACGTGAGGCTCTAAATTTAAACATGTGACTGTACATTTCCTTCCTTTCCATCTCAAAGAGGGGTTTTTTCCCCTTTTCAAAGGTGTACAGCCGTAAAAGATGAAAACTGCAGTTCAATTCATCTCCCACACTTCACAGAGAAGTTCCAAGCACATTGCTTAACAGAGTAACTCTTCTACAGTCCCTTCAAAGAACAAACTTGCTTTTAGGTGTCAGCTTCAGGTGACAGTACATGTTCTCTGAAAATTTGGCTGGAAACAGATGCCATCCTGCTGGGTTTAGAGTGCATTTCAGAATGAAAGCACAAAATTGTGAAGACTTCCTCAGTGGTTTTCTGATCAGTACTAAGTCTGGGTTTTATTCCAGTTTCACTCTAAGGGGACAAACTTTCAAAGCACTCCGTAAAAGCAAATATCTAACACCAAAACTCTATATGATTCCAGACAATGGTTTTAGGGAAGAATTCTGCTTTTGGGGTTGAAATGAAGGATTTTTAAATTATGCCTATTATTTGGAAAACTCATTCTTTTCAGCCCCTTTCGAGACAAGCTTTTTTCCATTGCAATATTTCAGATTCCAAACATTTAATCACACACCTGATTACTCTGCACATTAAAAATTAAAAGCTTGATCTTCAAAGCCCCCCTGATTTTAATAAGAACATTTATGTAAAGATATGAATCATTTCACTTTCTGAAGTAGGAAAACAACAGAACAATTCAATTGAGAGTGCTAGGCAATAATAGCAATAATCAGAAATATTTCACAGGTGAATTTGAGAAGGTCTTTAAAATCAGAAAACTATTTTTGCTTGTAAAGGACTTCTGTCACATACTAGTACTGAGATGTACTTCTAAACAAATACACACAATAAAATGATGCACACAAAGCACATGTGTCACTGAGACACACCCAGCAACTATTTCTGGAGACTATACTAAATCACATTATTCTAGGCAAAAATAACTATCAGAACTTGCAAACCCACAGCCACATTGTCAGCTGAAACTGGTGTAGTTCAAGCCAAACAGGTACTAAATTGTGCCAGCGCACTGAGTGTCCTACACTGTCTTATTCTGTCTGGTTACATTCTTCATCTCTCTCTCCTTCAGCTGCTCTCTTTATTCTGTTCTCTGGAGCTCAGTGGAGCAGTTACCAGCTCCCCAGGGTGGCAGTGAGGGTATTTAGTTATCTAGGGGCAGAAGAGACCACCATGCTAAAAATTTCAAGTGTTCACCAGTCATTTACATGCAGGCCTGTTGAAATGGGGAGAAGTATATGCACAAAACCTTTAAAATTACAGTGCCTGTGCTTTTTTCCTCCATCAGTATGTTAAAGGCAGCAAACAGGTGATCATATAAATAGTTTATGGTGCATTATAATGTTGGTGTATGTAGGGGGAGGAGTGTATCTATAATCAATTTAATTTCAAGGAAAGACATGCTCTTAAAAGACACCTTTCACACATGGCATGAAAACAAGAACCTTAAAGTTTCACAGACTATGAAACTTAACATTCTTAAGTTCTGAAAACGCAAAGGAGCTGCCAATTAAAAGGTTAAACTGAAAATTACTGCAGCGGTATGAGAAAAACCCAAACGGAAACAAACAAACAAACAAAAATCTAGTTAAAGGACAAATCAAGCACAGTCATACGAGAGCATCTGAGTTTCTATGAACTGATTGACAGATCATCTGTCTTAAATAAGGCCTTCTTGCTGAGGAAGAACACTTCATTTATTGTTATGGCTTATTAAGCGCTGTCATTGCTATTTCCAGGCTGCAGACACCTCTCCCCTGCGAGCTGCACTGAGACCAGCTGGGAGAGTCATCTCAAAGCAAATAAAGCTCCATATGTTCAAAGGGCTACATGAATGGACCCTGGCTAATAATTCCTCACAGCACCACCCCCAGTGTGGAACTTCATCGTTGTGGGGTCACTGTAGAGCTGAGAGATGGGAGCGAGGTAAAATGACATTGCCCACAGTGAGAAAAATGGTGCCAAGGGTAAGGAACGGATATCCCTGGAACTGTTCCTTCCAAGTGTGATGACCAAACAGCGTTTTGGTTGGTCAGGAAAATGCATACATTGCTTTTCTCCACAGAATTTGTTGCACATTCTAGAAAATCTATATTCGCTATTCCAAAGAAACTTATAGATTCGCATAGCTACCAATACAATTTTAAGTAGTTTTTGTCTACCCTGAAAACAAAAGCTTGTAGCTTTAACTTTTTTCATTTTCAATTTTATAAATCGAAATAAGTACAGAACCTCCTCAACACAGAAGTGATTGAAATTTTTCTTCATTTATTTTCAAGAGCTAAGCAAGTATTACAGCATCAGCTTTTCTAATCAGCCTAAATCCTCTCTGTCTCATGGGAACAGCCCACAGATACTGATAAGGGCCAGCAAAGAAAGCAATCAGCATAGAATATACACCTCTTCATCACAAAAAAATGCATCAAAGTTGAAAATCTCAAGGTCTTAATCAGCATGAAAAGAGTTTCTAAGGAAACAGATAGGAAAAATTGATACAGTTTTTTCCCCTCAGTGAAAAAATATGGTAAAGTTTATTGACATAAGAGAAGAGAAAAAGAGTATTGTTATTTGTGAGGGTAAGGGTTCATAAGGATTCGCTGGGGAAGACTGCATCTCAGTGGGCACACATAAATTTGTTTCTAAAAAAAATAAGGTGAACTAAACCACCAAAACGCACTGAGAAATACATGTTAAGGAGATAAGTATTGCACTACAACAGCATTAGCAAAAACTACCACAAAATAACCCCAAACAAACAAACAAACCATCCAAAACCACCCAGTGAAAGGAAAAGCTTGGGAGTGTGCCCTAAAGAAGAGCTGATTCTGCCCTGAACTCCACATTGTCTCCAGGGCTGATGCAGCATGTGAACAGCAGCTCCGCACAAGGCTGCTCCTGTTTGGTTTGAAGTCAGTTTTGGAACATTTTGCTTTTGCTCAGTGCTGGTGTCCTGCAAGGATTCATGGGTGAGACCTTTCAAACTGCAGTGTTCTAACACAAACCCCGAGTCTCACTGAGGAGTGACTAACCCCGGGTGTGAGAACAAAGATCCCATCAGATCCTCCCAAACTGTGTGGCTTCACCATTAGGGGCTGTAATGAAGCAGGGATCCCAGCAGGCCAACAAGGCTGCTCTCTGCTCAGACCTCCCCACAGCTCCAAAGTTCTTGGGAATTTATACATCGGACACTATAAACATCTACAGACACTTCAGTGGAAGAACTTGAGGTTCAGGTATGATGAACACCACAGCTTCTATTCATATATGCAACATCAGGCTATGCTTATTTAGCTCTTCATGGTGACTTTTAATGCTGCTTTAATGAGTTAAAAATGTATTCCAACAGCCTTATTCAAACCTGGCTTTCTTCTATGGAAAAAATACAGAAAAATTGCGATAGGAAATACCTGTAACTGTAACATGTTCAAACCTTAGCCCAAAGCACCCCAAACCTGGATTATTCCTCAAGAATCATTGCTTTTTTCCAGGGAGCATTCCTAGGTTTCTGTAGGATATATTGTGTGACTTGCAGGACAAGACTCTATTATTTAGTTTATGAATAATACTTAAACTATCTTCTTTAATTATAACGTTTCTTACTTTGTCAGTTTAATCTTATCACTAGGACCATTCATTTCCCTTTCCTGTCCTTTTTTTTCAAACAGTTGAATTTAATTGTTTTTTTCACAGTAAGATATTATACACTGCACATAACAGTTTAAAACATTCTCTAGATGCCCAGCACAGTCTGCAGTCATGCAAAGTTCTAGATATGATCTTTGACATAAAAAAATCTGCAGGACTAAATTTAAATGTAAGAATTAATATTTCTGTGCACTATTCAAAATAAGCTTTTGTGACATATCCAGTATATTTGCAAATTTGCTTTTGCAAGCTGATGAAAATACTGAGGGTTTGTTTGTCAAACTCTGCCAATTCATTTGAATGTCCTTGTATTGTGAAGATAAGATTTTGGGAATTGTGAAACTTCACTGAGGTGTAACTGTATCTATCATCTTGGAGCATTTGCTTCCTCTAAAAGATACCTTTGATTCATCCTAAAGCTCCATTTTCAGGTTAAAACAGGTAACTGAAGGTAGGCAGGAAGCCTGATTTTGCTTTAAAAAAATCACTCTTTTAAACAGAACAAAAACAAAAGAGGTACCTTCATATTTTAATGCAGCAGATTGAAAATGAATATTTAAGTCTCACATTATTTTACACTTTTAATATTACACTGTGTACTATGGGAGAAAAAAATATATGAAAATGTCATGGGATTTCAGTCTCAAACTGTGCTCTCAATACTTCAGAAAAATATATCTTAAGAAATTAGTTGAAAAAGCTGAGTTAATATTAAAGAATTCCAATACTATTTGCAGGACTGAGAAATACCAAGCAGCAATTAAAAAATACATCTTCTAAATTGACACAACTCATTTTTTCTATTTCTAAAAATAAACCTTCAAACTTTCCAATCCTACAGTTTTAAAATAAGTTACAACTGCTACATCAGGTAAGAACAGCCCTCTTTTTTTCAAATTCTATCTTTTATCCTTGATCAGAATATTAGCCCATGCTAATATTTTACTTCACATTAGAAAGTGATTACTGGTCAGCATAACCCCAACCCTGCCTTCTCCTCCCCTGTGTCTCAGAGTTCTGTACATTACAGTGGGGACAGGCACTGATCACCCTTCCCCTAAAGAGGGGAATGGCCTCAATAATTGCCCTTTCCCATTTTATTCCTGAAGAAGGCACAGAGTGAAGCTGCCGCCTTTTCCTGGTCTTAAAATTAAGAGCTAAACATGGTTAAGAGGGAAAAAGGGTTTTACCTTGGTATTTATTTAAGGACCCTCAGGTGCACCAAAATGCACATCGAAATGCACCCCGAAATCCCACCAGAAAAATGGCCCCCCACGATGTGATGTGTATGCAATTATAGGTCTTGCTAATTAGCACATCTATCAAAGATTCCACAATGAGGGACTCCAGCGAGACCCCTCAGTGAGGAACCTTCCCCTGGCTGGGCCTGGCTTTGTTTACAGAATGTGCTCTGGAGAGGCCCTTGGTGTCCGGGGTTTCCAGAATGTTTGGTCTCTTGGCTTAATGGGATATTGGGTCTAAGGGAAGTGATCAAACTTAAAGAATTATAACTATGTAGGCTAAAAGCACTAAGAATACATAAAAGCTATATAAGAGAGTGTGTAAAAGGGGTATAAAAGAAAAAGCAAAAAATCATCATGGCATCAAAGCCACCAGAACACGGCCTGTGCATCTTAAGCATATATCACAACCCAGAGCAAGAAAATCAAAGTTCTTAACTACCAAAATTAGAAGGCCCAAATGCTCAAAGCAGCTTTAGGCCCTTCCCACCCTGTGTCGATGTTCTTCCGTTTTCCCACCCATGTCCAGGTTAAAGAGAACAAGACCTCCAGCAGTTCACTTCTGCACCTCAGTGTCTGCCAGCAGCTGCCTTCCCACTGTCACACTGCAAGAGTCTCATACACAGCCAGTGTGCACACAGGAATCCACTTGTCTATGGGAATGCACAGAAATGGATAATTCCATAAACCCCATTCTTCCAAGCAGAATATTATTTCACAGACTATTAAACCTTTTAACACAGTGATGCTGTGACATCACTGACTCCATACTGCAATGGAGCTTCTGATCATTGCTGTTGCTTTGTAGAAAAAAATAGCACACAATGCTGCTAAACTGATATTTTAGTATTTTTTAATTTAAATGCTACTAGGCTGAGGGCATGTAGAAGACATTCATCTTATTTTCATGGCTGAATAAATCTCTGAAAAAGGTTTTGTAACAAAAACTTTAACACAAAATTTAGCTATCACACTATTATGAAAACCGTTATCCTCTTTTTCATTGTGATAGATTCTGTGGTGTCTTAGGCTTTTCTTACTGAAAGGAGGAGCCAAAAACTCCACAGAACTATCTGGGTTGTCCTTCCCCACCTTATGGCTGTGAAGTTGATTAATCTCATCCAAGTGTGTTGCCCTTCCCTTGTCACTACTGAATTTCCTGTAAGTTTTTCAGATAGATTTGGAGTCTTGTTGTTTGTTTGAATTGTTGTCGGGGTATTTTTGTTTGTTTTGTTTAAGATCATTCAAGTATCCATCAGAGGATAAAATATCTTCTAATCAAATCAAGAAGGCTTAGGAGGCTCATTAGGACAATATATGTTAGCCTGTTTTTAAGCCAGGTACTTTCAAAAAATCCAGATTTATTTAGTCATAAGGAACAATATAAGCCACTCTAAGAAAGTATCATATCTGAAAGAAAGAAAACTATGAAGCTGGCTTAGAAGGAAAAGAATAGTATACATCAAATATTCACTGGGCCCCTAATTAGTATTCATTTGTTTTCTCTTAACTGATGAAGGAACATAGCAAATGAAAAAAAAAGTTACAGAACGAGCAATATTTAAAATATAGATGTCACTTAGCTCACCAAACTCATTATTTTCTTTTTTTTTCTCGGGCTATAAACAGCATGCCAAGAAAAATAGTTCCTGTGTGTGGTCATTTCTATGCATTAATATATTTTATAATTTTCTGAGGAACCATTTCAACCCCATGCAAAAAATGCTGAAGGCAACAGTGGACTATTTGATTTTTTCCAACTGAATGGCTTTACTATGTGATTCCAATAACTGTCGGTTTTATCAAATAGCAGAACTTTTCCATTTACTAAATTCTGCTTATTTCATTAATTTCGGACATGCTCTAGACTACCTCTCAGTGTTTCAGTTTCTCTTTACCCCACCAATCATGCAAGAATCCAACAGGAAACAGCAAATCAAACTTACTCCACTATTCACTAAGTGTGCAACCAAGTAAATCCATTAATTACTTCATGGAGACATTTCAAATGGTTCACATTTCATTTACATCAGGCTACACAGACCCTTGGAGTAATTTTACCAAGATTTATTCAGGAGTGAAGTCCTATCTCATGTTACCCTCTGTCAACAGGCCTTTGCATCCTGTGCAGCCTCTTCTCAATACTACAGCAGTTTTCTCAGGGATAAAGACAACACCAAAAAGAAGAATGCAGCTCAGAAATATGACAGAAATTGCTGCTAAAATGTACTGGCAGTTTGCACACAATCAGAACACCACCATTTCAAAAATCTGATCTACATGTTTTGGCATCACAGGATTAATTTAGGTTTCCAGTATGTCACTGCTTCAATCTATTGCAAGTGTCTGTTGCCCCAAATTCAGCTGGTGTCACAGCTGTCCAGTGAAGAATCAGGACAAATTTTAGGGTAACATTTACCCCATTAACACAATCCTTTTGCTTGTCTACCTTGCCTGTATTCTTGGCCTCAAGCCATGTTTATACCCCTGGATGCTGGGTCACATGGGGCTCACATACCATGTTCCACACCTAGATGAACAGCGACATGAGGAACTGACAACTAGGTTGCTGCAGTTCTTTCAAGAAAAGTCATCTTGCTGACGCAAAATACATTCTGAACCCCTCATGAGTTTATTTATTGGCAAAAGGAGTACAGGAGTTGCATCCTTGCTAGGAATATTTTCCAAATCTAGTGCATCTGTTACTTGCCAAGCTGCTTGATTATTTTTGCCTCTGTTTGGATCTCTGTGTCTGCAGAAATGTGAGCACAGAAAATTTAAGTCTGATAAGAATAAAGGAGTTGTAGGTGTGTTCAGAGGTAAGAATGATCTGCTTCACAGGAAAGCTATATACAAATGGTGAGAAGAAAGAAAACAAAATCAAAGGCTATGCGTCCATTCATTTAAAATATTTAGCTAAGGATTATTAGTTATTAAGTGCAAGGTGAAATACAGATAATGATATCATCACTGACAGAGATTTGATTTGTTAATCAAAACAGAGTTGGGAATTAGACACATGAATAGTTAAGTACAGCTTTGACAAAGGAATTATATGTGCAACAATGAAAATAAATGGACAGCTAAAGGGTGAGGCCATCCCTGAGTACAGTGTGTAGTGGATGTGATGATCCTTGGCTGGGATGGTTTTCAATCCTGAACATGTGTAAGGCCACCTGGCCAGGAGGAGAGGTTACTGAGAGGGAAAGGAGGAACACAAGATCACGTAAACAAAAAAACCATAGAGATCCTGTAGTCAATCAAAAATATATATAAACAGATGTGTGTGTACACATCCACATCAAAGCACATCCCTCCTTGTCTGCCACGTAACAAACTACTGTCCTGTCTGCTGCCAGCCTCCATCCCTGCTCCTGATTCCTTTTTCCATTAATTCATGGCAGCTTGCGCTCTCCTCACTCAAGCTTAAGCCTGTGTAACACATGCCATTAGGTGGAGAGGAAGCTTTACCAGTGATCCTAAGAGCAGTTTCTAGTTTAAAAGACTTTGACAGGTCTTGTCACATTAAAGGCAAAGGGGTTATCCCTGGAACCAGTATAAAAACTATGCAAAGCAGGGGAAGTCTCAGGCTGGCTACCAAATGGTTTGGAGCAAGCACAAAGACAGCCAGTTTTAACTGGAAAAAAGCTTATCCACACAGGTTTGGACAATGCCTCTCTCTTCAGAGGGGGAAAAAAGCTTGCCTGTAAAACTGTCTATTACACAAGTCTGGGATGGTAGAAATACAAGAGTATTTCCAGAGACTTTGTTCAGTCTGGCTTTGATTTAGTTAATCTCCTCAGAGACCTGCAAGGCCAACTACATAAGCTACAAAAATGACGAAATAGCTTAAACCTCACAGAAGGCTGACACTCTCAATCAGCATCTATTTCGTCCAGTTAACCAACAATCTCAATTTTTGCTGTCAGAACTAAGGGGATGACATCTGATAATGTTTAATTCTATGTAACCTCTAAAATGCTACAGCATTTCAGGTTTTCATAAAGTACATTTGAATTTTCACTGTGGTGTGGCACAGTTCAGGATATGTGCACACATATATACAGCCTAGTACATAATGAGAGGACCTCATTTATCACCACCCAATGCTTCATGCTCTTCCATACTTTTTTACTGAAGTTCACAGATACAGGAGATGAAATTATTACTTACCAATTTCAGACATTAATTACTGCAGAAAATTAATGACTTGGAAACTATTGACTTGTAGATTATAACAGCAGCTGAAAATACTATTGTGATGTTTCAAACTCAGGGTTTTTGCTTATTAAAATAATTGGTGGCTAAGGAATTCCTCTTTTAAACTGTGATACAACCACTCCTATCATTCCATCATTCCATGTGTGATTCTTTCCACTCAATAAAATGTGAGCTCACATGTTTCACAAAGTTGGCTTAGTTGAGATTAAGAAAATTACAGTTGGTAGGCAAAGGGAGTCCTTCATTTTATCACAGGCTTTCAGAGCCAAACAACAATCTGAGTGCCTTAGGAGGTAGCACCTGAATTAATTAATGGCTGAAATGACACAGAAAGCTCTGTTCCTACCAGCTAAAATTACACAGACTGTCACACCTTTCTCTCTATTAACTTCTCATTAATCCTCAGGTGCATAAGTCCCTGAATTATGAGACTGATATGCTACACTGGTAAAAAAGTATCGTAGAGACTGAAGAAAATTTTCATTTGCAACACGCACAAACAGGTAACCAGCAAAGACCACAAGAATCCCAAGTGTACAAACAATGTACAATAATGGTCTGTATATGAGAAATTCTTAATGTCTGCACAGCAGCCCCGATGCCTCACAAACAGATCACAAATAGTCCTCAAAGAAAAATCAGGGCAAATTAAAAGAGACTCCCCAATAATTCTGTTCTTGGCTTACATAGGTCATCTCAGAACAAAATTCTCCATGCAAAATCAATTAAATAAAACCTCTGCCTTAGAAATCCATTTTTAGGAAGTCTTTAAATGTGAACTAACTCTGGGACAATCCTTGAACCTAAGTCCTCACACTAATTTCTACCTGTGGTTCCAGCCAACTCAATTTCTCCGCACACTCTGGTTGACTTTCTAGGGAACTTTAAACTGTGAATGTCAAAACCATGGACCTCATCTTCCGGATCTATTTTATGCTGGTACACACCAAGTGCAAAAAGACATTGCCACTGGTGAAGATGCCACCTTTGCATCCTCCACCTGTGCTTTGCGTGTTCCCCGCCTGCTCAGTGTGGCACCCACCCTGCCTGCCGTCTTTCTCATTGCTGTTAGACACCAATTTTAACCTGCCACCAGCCCAGGAAATCTGTCAGAATTCATCATGCTCTGCTCTGTGCTCACTCATTTACAAGCTCTGCTTTCCTCCCGGAGAATTAGAGAGAGATCATTGCAACTGAGCTAAGTGAACATAACACAGTGGATCATAAGCCAGCACCAGAACCGTCAGGGCTCATTTCCACAGCTTTCAACACGAGATTCACACATTGCCCAGTTATTTACTCAATTTTTCAATAGATTTTGGAATACCTTGGAAAAACCTAGAGTGTCACAAGCTGAAATGTTAACAGTGCATGGAAGAGACACAGCCTCACAAATTTGCTGCAAGCAAGCAGCATTATCTATAATTTTCCTCACCAAAATGAAGTCCTAAATAACCACATGACTGGTCAACTTTAACATTGACTGACAAAGGGGCACAAATGAGAAAAATACACTCTGGGAAGCATGTAAGAGAGCTCAGAAAAGATCATAATCATTAGCTATCCAGATGGTGCACTTATTGCTGCTTAGTTTTCAATCCTGCATTTAGCACTACATAAAATTCTCGGCAATCTGCGTTTCCAACAAGAGTGAGTCTTTTCCAGATGATTCCAACACTAAGCCCAAAAAAAAATGAAAGTGGATAAAGATATATTCTTCTGAGTTTGTTCTATTTTTTTCTAGTGAGCCTCTGCTTCTTCAAACTTGGACTTTAATCTTTGTTTTCAGGTTGTCCTAGTTGCAGAAATGATGATCTGTTGATACAGCTGGTGTGCTGGTGGCGATTTGTAAGAACAGGAAAAGTTGCTGAATTTTTCTCTCTAGCTCTTCTAAACATAAATGCTTCAGAGCTCACAGCTGTGTGATAGCCACAGATATCACAAGCAAGCAAGACAGGTGAACAAAAATGAACCACCTGTGGCCAGACAGGCTGCAGAGAGCTCATACCAATATCAGTGTCCACAGTTTACCCACAGCTACAGGATTTTAAGTTTTTTAATAGAATATATTTTGAGAAAACTCATAGAAGGCAAGCGTTGGAATGGAACAGAAAGCTACTAGAAAATGGGGAGAGATTCACCTTTGACAAAATCAGTCTATGAGAAAAAAATAAAGGAATAAACCCATTTTTAAGCTGTTAAAGTACTGAATATATCACTCAAAATCCTCTAAAGGATTCCAGAGATAACAGTCCAAGAAAGAAGTTCAGTCCCATACAGAATTCTCTCCAGCCACACCCAGTTTTATGCCCATTTGAGTCCTTTTTTTCTAGAATCACGTACAACTACATCTCACAATTATTTTAATGTTCCATCTGTTTAGGCATACTCAATAACTATTCTTCCTGATTATGCTGACACAGATAGTGCAGCCAGCAAAATCTTGAGACTCATCATAAAACACTACCGTTTTTCACAAATAAAATAACAGCAAACTGAATGATGATAAACACAGGTTTGCTTTAGAGTGAAAAAGAATCCTGCACCGTGATGGAATGCAAGGTATTTTGCCATTGTTTCCTGGTCAGATGTCTGTCTTTATACTACTGATTTCAATCCCAAATACATAAAAATTTACTCAAATTTCACCTCTAAAAAAATCCCCTTTTCTTTAGGAGAAGCCTACTGGAAACCTCTCTCCCGTTCCCAGCTTCACGCACGGTACTCTGTTTTGAGCGCACTTGTTACAACACAAAACTGTCGCCACGGCTTGAGGGTCAGTCACCACCGAGGTGACGTCCAACCCCGCCCAGATCGGCCTGGTGACGGTGTGTGCAGACCTAGGCTTTCGGAGCTGCCGACCAGCGGCTCACAACCTCTCGGCTCCGCAGCGCGCGTCGCAGGCAGCACGGTAGGGCCGGCTAATCGACCCTCCAGGGATCCGGAGAAGCGGCTTCCCAAGGCTGCGGGTGGCGGGCAGCGGTGTGGCCAGGCGACCCCGGAGGCAGAGGAATGAACGAGAGGGAGACATCTCTCTTCCCCAACAACAGGACTTTACTCCTGCACCGAGTAGAGCAGAGAAAACCTCCACGGGACAAGGGCTGTGCAAGGGTTTTTAAGGGATTGAACAAGAGGGAGGGGTTTACAACATCGACCAATAGGGAGTATGGTAAAGGGAGGAGTCAGGGTACAACTACAAATGGGGAACAAGTGGGATGTCAACCGGGGAGGAGCCAACATAACTGACATCAAAGGTACTCAACATGCAGAATCTGCTGGAAACTGCGTGGTAACAGGGTGGAGGCAGGGTGGAGGCAGGGGAGGAGACTGGGTAGTAGCAGCCTTGGGGGTGTGGACATCTCAGACCGTGGAACATCCCACTGGCTGCCAGTCAGCCTCTGGCTCATCCACCCACTGCAGGGCCCTCGTTGGGGTAGGTGGAGGTAGTCTCTGGAATGACCACAGGGACGCCCCGCTGGACGCCGCCATGGAACCCGCACCCACACAAAACATTCTATTTTCAGCAAGACACCGTACGAGTCCAACCTCGCTCCTGCCTCTGAAAACTTTGAAAACTTAAAAGAAAACTGGACTGTCCACCATTACCTACTGCATAGGGAACAGCATCTGAGTGACTGTGAAATTGCACTCAGAGAATTGTATAAAGACTTGGCAACAGAAAGCAGTGAAACCCTTTTAACCTTACTCAGCTGACAGCAGAGATTGGTTGGGGGATCTTTTCAAGCTTTTAATTTTGTCAGTGAAAAGTAGCACAAAATTTTACCTATATCTTCAGTAGACGTATCTCCATAACATATTTCTGTGTGGGACCAAGAGTGTTTACTCCAAAAAAAATTGTCTTGTTTAGCAGCGGAAAATATTTGCCTATCTTAAATATTTTCAGTTATCCAAATGAATAACAGAATATGGAAATTCTCTGCTAAACGTAATGCCTGGACTTTTTCTCCCCCCTAACAATGTAATCAGCCCTTTACTTAGCTTATATAAAGAATATCCCCTGATTCAGCTGCCCAGTTTTGCATCACAGGTAACTGATGGCTGAGGAAAATGATAACGGGTGTGTTTTATACTGATGTTTGTTCAAATTGCCTCTTGAATTAATGAATGTATTTATAGAAACCAGGAGTAATATACTGAATGCTCACAGATTAAGAAAAAATTAGTAAAATAATCACTGTACAAGGAATAATTTAAAGAACGATTATTTTAGACGTTCTTTGATGTCCTCATTTCTGGGTCACAGATAATCTTTGTTTATTAAGATGTTGTCATTTTCTTCTCAGGAATATCCTGGAATTTTAAAATCATGAGGAAAATTAAGAATTTACAATACAGGAAAATCCAATAAAAATATTTCTAGCATCTGTATCAGAACTACATAACAACTATTCAAGAAATTAGTATTTTTCAGCATTAGATATTACTATTTTCAAAGGAGAAAAAAAACCCCCAAACCCTAATTCCCACTCTTTTTTTGCTTCTAATCATTTGAAGAATATTTCTCTATCAGAGATTTATGAACCAAAATTAAGTACAGTGCCTCCTTCTTTCAGGATCTAATGCTCTGAAAGTTGCCTTTCCAAAATCCTGAAACATTAAATAAGGGCAAAAGATCCCCAAGAACATTAAACAGGTAAATTACTAACTTGGTTTTCAGATATTAAAAGCAAATACACCCTTCTCATTTCCCCCCTCACAGTTAAACTGCCACTTTTCACATCAATATCCTTTTATTTGCCTTGCTCACTTCCTCCCGAGGCATTCAGTCGAAATCATCTGTGACACATCAACTGATTTCAGCTTAGCTACAAAATGGGTGTACCTGTCAGGAACATGTTTACTTTGAATATTACACAATTCGAAACTACAAGAAAAATGAAATTTTAGCAGTCTCTTCTTGGCATAGAATGACAGAACATGTCTGAAGACAGATGAGAAAAGGGATGACATTAAATTGTTGCCTTAAGATACAAGGGTTGAAGGCTCAGCAACACAGGAATTTTCTTCCAGTTTTAAGTTTCAAAGCCAACCAGCTAAAGTCCCCATCACCTGCTGATTATCCAAAGCCCCCAAATCATAATTTTCCTTCTGTCCTGAGTAGGCTCCAAAAATGCTCTTGTTTTTCTGCTTTATTCTGACAAAGAATCTCTCTCACACCACTTTCATCACAATCTTCTATGCATCTCCTATTCCTGTTCTATTTTTGAGTACAAGTTCAATTGTAAAGCATTCATTCTCTATTTAATCCTTTACTCCTCACATCTTAGTTCTCTTCCATTGCTTTTTAGCCTTCAAATCAATTTTTCTCATTGCCCTCTTTCCTGGACCACATCCTTTGAAGGTTCCCAGTGTCAACAGGCTCTCTGAAGCTCCCCTTCACACAGTGCGGCTGTAGTGACCTTGATATAGAAAAAGTCTTTATGACTCTATGGTTCTCCTTAAAGAACTGCACTGAGAGTGCTTCAAAAATAACTATACTTTTGTGTTTTGCATTTCACATAAAATATTTCCCACCACAGCAAACGCTGTAGATCACAAATGCACTTCCAACAGCCTCCTCACAAAACTAAAAAGCAAGAGAAAGTACTTTTTTCTCCCTTCATATTTGTTAAGGTTTGCTTCTATTAAAAAAAATGCTTATTCAAACCACATCTATGAACAAAATAAAAAAACCAACTGATTAGGTATAATCTCCATGAGCTTTATATTGTGTTAGAGATAAAAGTATATAAGATAATATTGTATCTCACATTTCCTCTAAAAATATATTTTTTTATAGCAAAATACCTTCAGAATACAAATACTGCTTTTGAAGTAAAAATTAATACTAATTTTTAATAAAATCCAAACACAAAGTAGCCAGTTCCCTTTGAAATACATCTTCCTCAGGCTGCTGTAGGTACAACTTTAGGAATGACATTCACTGTCATCAAATTAGGATATTCCATTGCAAAGGTATGCTTATTTCACTTCTGCTTTTTTTTTACATTTAGGCCTCATTGTACTTGAGCTGTATTTAGGGTACATGGGTCACAAAGAAAAATTCTTCAAATATATTCCTGTGAGATATGAACAATCCCTGAGTTTTGGGCCTTGGAGTCACAGTTCACCTTTTGAAGAAAATTAATTATTTAAAAGACCAAAAGATACAAGCCCTAAGCCGAGCAGTAGAAGCAGCAACAGGAAGTTGATCTAATGAGCCACAAAAAGCAGGCAGAATCAGTGCTGGTTGTATGCAAGTTGATCTCAGGCATGCTAATTGTAACATAAAGATGTGTTGCAAGTCCTTTTTCTGACAAAGACCACAAAAAATTCCATCTAAGCCAGTACTGCAGATGACACACATAAGGTATTATGGTCTGTGCAGCATCAAGGATTTTTCTTACAGGAACAAGGATTTTCTGATTAAAAGGAGTATTTTTTTCTCATTACTTCAATAATCCCTAGTGTTTTTCTAATACTAATAGGTCTTACTTTCCCTTGCAAGAGAGAAATGAATTTTCTTTGGTGAATAAAAAATGAATTGTCAATCTAATGATTCTGATCATATTCTGGAGTCCTACATTTACATGTTTTCCCACACCATGATGTTAAAGGCAGCAATTTTTTTTATAACAACTTCGTGACATTGTTGACGCCCTTGCCCCTGCTATAGAAATACCACCAGGCACTTTTGTCCTTCAATTTTTATCAGTTGATTCCCCTCACTTACTTGTCTTTTCACCATTTTAAAACATTAATCAATGTAAGCTGGAGAAAGATGCATCTTTCCCTTGGTTTCGATATTGTTTTCTTGCACCTCATTAAGTCATAGTGAAAAACACTCTGGATACTGCAAATAGGAAAGAGAACTCTCTTTTCCTGTTTATTATTAGAGTCCATCGCCTAAATGACACCTAAGAGGACCAACTCCCTTCCACGGACGTTTCTCACAAGGCAGAAAACCCTCGGTACCCCTCGATGCACGGCAGCAGCCGCGTGTCCCCGAGGGGTTGGGCACAGAGGGCACCCCTTGCCCGCCGAGCTGCCTTCCTGCGCTGAAGCTCATCTGGAATCCGTGTCGTGGATTCATCCTCGGATTACAAACCAGCACCTCCCATTTGTGAAGCACAGCTCTGAAGTTCTGGCTGCTTTGAAGGCTCTTCTTAATTCCTGACTCAGAGCTTCCTGGGCAGGGACTGCGATGTTTAATCAGCTGTCAGGCTTTGTCAGGAGCAGAGGCACAGCACTTCCAACTCTCCGCATCTTTGTTAAATCTGCTTCAGTTTTTCAGCTGCTGCCTTCAAACCAGTGCTGCTCAGTACAGCCCTTAGAACAGCTATCCCCTCACAAATTTTTTGTTTAATTAGGCTGGAAACTGCTATAGCAGAAGAAGAAAGAGAGCAGGCTAACCTATTTGGTGACATAAATGAATTGTCCCAGAGTGGTAAAGCCCAAAGGAAAATTGAGAAGCTAAGAACATTAAGAGCAGCCAACTGCAAGGTAACTGTACAACCTTAAATTGTTTTGTCATTTTCTGTGTAGAAATACTAAGAAAATTGAGGTTGAGTATTTCAACACAAGCAGAAAAAGTGAAAATTACCCTTCTGGTTGTAACCATATTCTTCATTACTAGAGAATCATGTCCCACCCCTGACAAAAGTTATCATGAGAAAACTATCTTCTAACCATAAAATTATTTATTTCCTCAGATTTACCTCAATATTCACAATATTACATCTCCCTCACTAATTCTAGAACTTCACAAGGCTTATTTCCCCAAACCAAACCAGTTCATCTGCCTCCCTGTTTTGCTGAGTCTTCTTAGGCACACCCAGTATTCTTAACCAGGAGGTTCTCTGCACATCTTTCATTACTCCCTAGAATCTAGCTCTGAGTTATGATTAAAACCGAAAGAGACAGATGATCTCATTTGATCAGTGCTGCTATTTCTCTTCGTAAGTCTGCCTTTTTCACAGTCCTATTTTCCAGTATCTATTGTCAATATCTGTCCTTCTGGTTACTTTGAGGTGAAGAAAACATCAATTTGACTAGAATTACAAAACCCAGAGACCATTAGTTACCGTGAAAATATTTTCCCCCTCCTGGGCACATTCAAGGAAAATCCATACACTGAGTATAGGTAAATATTAAATGAAAAAGCCTCACCAGCATGGGAAAATGTCGTGTGTCATAATTGTCCCTTGTTAAAATGGCTGCTTACAGTGCCCCATCAGCTTCACGGAAAATGTTGAGTTGCCTTTGTCACACAGGAACTCTGAGGGGTGAATATATTTCATCACACTGAAAGCACATGAGCAGCAACGGCTATACTGCACCCAATTTTTACTTGATACGGCGCTTAGATGAATTTGCCTCAGGCAACAAGCAAATGATGTTTTATCCCCTCTCAATGTCAAGTGCACAGCAATGCAGGGAACAGAACTGCGGTGCAATCTGACAAAAGCAGTGCTCTGTTATGGGCATACCTAACCACTGAATACCTGCCTATGTTGTCTCCCTCCTTTGGGGTTCATCACCTGTACGTTTGGGGACGGCACGTGCTGTGCCAGGCTGCTTTCTCTCTGAACTCTGGCACGGGGAGGACTCTGCTCACCACAGCAGCCACTTCTTAAGAAACCCAACTGAGCCCAAGGCTGAGCGGGCAATGGCTTGCTCATGGTCCATGTTGTGGAATAACTGCACCCAGAATGTTCTGTACATTGTTCCAGAGCAAAAAGGAAGAACCTGAAGACCCACAGAGGTCAAGGAAAGCTTCTTTCCTTTTAGTGCCACAGGTTTTATTTCACATTTTATACACAGGGGTAATTGGCTCTTTCTGTACCATGGTCAGTCGTTCAATTATAGAGAAAACTATTATTCACCAATCTCAAAAAATAAATTTTCTATAATATCTCCTTTAGCCCTAACACAGCCTATCATGTAAATCTGCAACTCTATTCAGGCATTCAACAGATCCCATCTGTATCCGATCTAAGGAGCATTCAGGGGTTTTAAGATCTGATTGGAACAATCTAGAGTAACCGTCAAGGTTATTATGGTCTGTTTGGTCAATCAGGCTGTCACGTGTGAAAAAGAGATGTAAGAGAATTTGGTGCTCAATTCAATGAATCTCCATGAGATTTTAACTAATCCTTGAAAAATTCTAGGTCTAATGTAATTCATTATCTTCTGTGTCTCAACAGATTCACATATGACAGAGGAAAACACTCCGTGATTTCTTTCTGATTACAGCAGGGGACAGAAGAGAAGCCACTGTTCTCCCCCCTCACTGTATCCTAATTCTTAGGATTTTTTGATTGGGAAATTACAAAATTTGCTTTTCTAGAACTTGTATCTAGGACAGAGAAGGGTAAATTTAATAAAGAAGATTATTGGTACCTGGGATTTACATTTATTTATGGGATCGGCAAAAAAATTACTTAACTACAGTCATGGTATAGGACATTTCTCCTAAAAACTGCATATCTTGATGAGCACTTTCTGTCTGATCATCTTCAATAAGTCTTTTACAACTGAGTACAAAGATTGTCTTAAAATCATATCTCATTTTATTTTCCACTGAGCTAAAGAAACACTGCAAAAGAAAAACAATTCCAAGACTGTCACCTTCTCCCTTTTCCACCAAAAATACGTGCATAAATAATCTATTTATTATTGTCATCTTTTGTTTCAAATGTTACTGGCATGCAAGCAGCCAAGGTAAGTGTAATTTGGTTTTATCTGAACATGCATTTCCTGTCCAAATGAGCCTTCTTTACCCCTAGATACTGATCCATATATAAGAATACTATGATGTTCCAGCCTCAAGCAATTTAAAAGATCAAGACCATCTGTTATGTATTACTTGCAAATTATGCACTGGCATCTTTACATGTTGATGCCAAAAAAAAAAAAAATTAAAAAACCCTAAACCAAAAGAACCCAGCCCAAAGCCATCACATTACTAACATATTTAGGCTTGAGAACAACACAGATTAGTCTTCACTGTTCTCCTTCCCTTTTGTATACAAGGGCTCCAGAAGAACATTCCATAGGCTCTACACAGACACCTGGAGATGCTTCCAAACTTTAGAGAACCTGCATTTTTTTGTAAGCAGTGCATAATATCTTGTATTACTGAACAAGACTGCTTTAGCACAGTCAAATGTAAACTGGTGAATTTACTTAAAATATGGTTCTCCAGCAGAAACTCTTTAAACCTTTCACCAGTCAGTGTTACTCAGGATATTTCTCCCAGTCAAGCCACAAAATAATGTTTAAATTAGTAGAAAACAAAATAGGTGCTGCAGGAAACGTGGACTGTTTTGTTTACTAAGATGACCATTTGTGCTGCAGAAGTCATGTTGCAGATGAAAGGGACTTTCAGCTGCTGTCAGGGGAAAAGAACGTGGAGAGCCACATTATGATGTGGTGCACTAAGATGACAAGGTGACACACAAGGGAATCAGCGTGGCCCAGCAAGACTTCTTGCCCAGTGAAGCATTACAGATGAAATTGTCACAAGTGCACGAAGTGGCTCCTGAGCTGACACCAAGTGACAGAGCAGGGTACGGCCAGGAGAGTAAATACTGGGATTCCTCAGAGCATTCTGTGAACGCAGGCAGCCTGCATGCATTGCACACAGAACATGCAGGAATCCTGTTATAAATGAGATGGCAAAACAAAAATCCATTGCAGGACAGTGCCTTGCATAACCCCCTGTGCATTTCTGAACATTTCCAACAGCTTCTCCAGCAGTGCCCAAACATATGGTCATCTCAAAAACAGCCAAGAAAGAAAAGGTTTTATGCCTTCTACTCAAGAACTGAGAAACAGCAGGTTTCTCTGAAACAGGGCCCTTCTCAGGTCTCAGAGGCTGTCATGCTTTGTATTTCCTCAACCATTAAACAAGATGATCATTGACTCCTTTTGTCCTGCACAAAATCAAATGCCTGGATGATTCTTAGCAAATAATGACCTCCCAAAGGGAAGGCAGGAGTGCCGGACTCCCAGAAATGCCTCCAACGGTTTTAGCTTTTAAAACAACAGGAAGGAACTGAACATTAGAACAAATGGCCTAATAGGGACTGAGAAACGATACCCAAAGAAAATTTGGGGTGTCACCGTTGTTCATTACAACAGTGTTGGGACAAGGACAGGCTTGCAACAGGGCCACACTGTCACATAAAGAGTGGGACGCTATGGCTGTGCAAGAGCTGAGACAGAAGCCTGGTGCAAAGGGAGACACCAATGGTAAGCGAGAACGTTCAAAACAAAGCTCTGCACACAAAGTGAAAAACATTCCCTGGAATACAAAGTCATGGCTTGGAATGAAAGATCCAACAGCAGAGAATGTCCAAAGAGACAGGACAGAGCCTTGGCTGTAAGCGTGCATTTAAAAGAGGCACTAATCTCATAGCAAAGGCTGAGAGATTAATAAATAAATAAACTGGAATAAAGGAACCAGTGAGAAAGCTGTGGGCATTAAGTCTGCTTAATGGACTTAATAACAAGGGTGTATTTTTCTGTTTTCTCCTTTTCTTTCCCCTACCTACCAAACTCATTCACACCATGTTTCTGGACTATATTAGCTTTATAATTTGTTAGGTTCCCTGATATCAACTTTAACATATCAATAAAGCACCCCCGAAAATCAATTTCCCTACTACGGTGGGTTTTTTTTGTTAAATTAACTTCTGCTTATTGAAGACTCATAATATTTATGTGCTTCTGACTCAGACTTAAACCCTATACCACACCATATCAACTATTCCCAACTGCATGCTTTAAACAACTATTCATTGCCACTGAAGTCTAAAAAAGTATTTACACAATTAAAATTAAGTGCATGACTCTACTTTTGGACTGAGGTCACAGTTTAACACCTTAAGATTGATTCTGTAAATCTACACATAGTAAACAGTACCAAATAAAGTCTTTCTTCAAGGGAAGGCAAAAAAACCCCAACTCTGGGTAACTTTGCAAGAAGATTAATCCACTTATAAAATAATAATTAAATTTATGAGCAAGTGGGTAGTTAATTAAGAGGATGCTTCATCACCTGAAAATATTCTTTTAACACAATGGTGGAGCAACTGGCAAGTGACAAGGACTGTTCTGGAATCTATAATAAAGGCTATTGGGACTACATCAAAAGAAAATTTATTTAGTACAACAGATTATAAGACCTTTCACATCCCCTAAACACAACCGAAATTCCTGTTTATTGTATAATAAAAAACATGTGCTCCTCCTCTATGCTGCTACTCGCCCTAACTCAATGTCTTAGGAATATCCCAGGAAAATACTTCTGGTAGAAGAAGGGGTAAAAATGTTGATTTACAAATGGCCCTTGTTTCCAGTTAAAACTGAACAGTAAACTCTTCACCTTCTCTGACATTATGAAAATGTCACTCTAGAACTAGAGATTTTTCAATGAAATTATAGAAGTTGCAAAAGGGAGAAAAAGGGTATTCTTAATTCTAAGTACAACTTTTCTCCACAGACTCTATCAGTGCGCTCAAACACAGAACCTGCCTGGTGACAGAACAGAAGTTGCTGACAACACTTAAGATCCCTGAAAGGTGATTAATTTTGGAGTAGGCAGGCACAACTGATAGTACAATAGCTGATTTTACAAGGTGATCTAACTTAAACAGTTTGACAAGATAAAATACACTTTGCGTGGCGAGACCTAGTAACTTTGCTTTTTTGGCATTAACATGAGAATAATGTAGCAGGAAACTGAGCAAATTACTTTTAAAAAGCAGTTCTTGCTTCTTTATTGTCTTGCAAACAGCTTATTCGAATCAGTCATACTGACATTTATTTCCTTATCAGTTATCACCAGAATGTTTGACAGCAAAGGTACATTTTATTCTGTTGTGAAAATGCTTAGAATTCATTTACATCCTAAAAATAATTTAGTCAATTTACCTTAGTACTCGCACAAACTTTTAAAAGTATCTGTAGACCTATTTTCCTTCTCATGGATGGACAAAGTTATTTTGCAGCCCATTTAATTTGTCCCAGATAGTGGAAGGAATGGCAGAAGTCATTTATTTTTCTGTCACATGGATGGAATTTGACTACAGTTCAGTTCCTGTTCAGGACTCCAGATTATTTTCTCCATTTATAACTGTATAAAGTATTGCAATCTGGGCTTGATACTAACCGAATATTCCAGAAAGACCAAACCTCAATTACTGAATAAAGCTGCTGAAAGTTTTAAGTGAATTCGAGTATTTTCCATGTGGACACAATCAGTTTTCAAACATTTCAGTTTGGTGATATGCAGAGCTGTGCAAAGAAAGAGAGCTTCCAGTCCTCCCTGTCTGACAGACTGTCACACAGACTACTTCAAATACGGGAGAAAGTCCCTCTGATGTAACCGTCAGCAATCCCCAGCTTTGATATATCCGCACCTACACTTTGCTCCTTACAGACATCAGACCCACCAAAGCTGAAAATCTAAAGCTTAAGTTTCATGATGACAGACTAGAGGCATGAACCATGAACTAGAGAAAAATACTTGAACTGAAACAAAAGTGGGAAGGGGGAGACTTGTGCTCAAGGTGTTGCAGCCATAGAACAGGACCTTCCCTTCAGGTGTCCTTATCTGACACTGGAACTGCAGAACAGCGCACTCTGTCCCAGAGCCCGGGACAGTTCTTGTTCAGCCACACCTGAGATGTGAGTGTCAGGGTGTCTCTGCTCTTTTGACAGAGGCTGCCCCTCACAGTGAGAGCTCCCTCCTCCCTCTGCCCTCACTCACCCATCCCGCTGAGCCTTCCAGCAGCTCCGCAGTCTGCAGGGATGCAGGGCCGCCCAGGGAGGACAGTCCAGAGGCAGCTCCCAACCCAGCCTGCAGGCCAGCCAGCCACAGTGTTGGAGAGCACAGCACAAAAACCCCTGCAAACAAAGAAAATAAAGAATTATCTGTTACAACTGACATAAAAGTTAACAAGTTAGAGCTGTCTTAGAAGGTGGTGATGACAAGTGCAGAGCACACTGCACATGCTTCCACTTCATTGCTCCCATCAGCTTCTCCCATTTATTTCAAGGGTTCCCCGTCTCAGTGTCAACAACTGCTGCCATCAGCAGTCCTGCACAGCCATAGCGTCCCACTCTTTATGTGACAGTGTGGCCCTGTTGCAAGCCTGTCCTTGTCCCAACACTGTTGTAATGAACAACGGTGACACCCCAAATTTTCTTTGGGTATCGTTTCTCAGTCCCTATTAGGCCATTTGTTCTAATGTTCAGTTCCTTCCTGTTGTTTTAAAAGCTAAAACCATTGAAGGCATTTCCTGGAGTCCAGCACTCCTTACCCAAAAGCCTCACCCAAAAGCTTTTGGAGGCTGTAAAATACCTGAGTTCCACTTGTTCACAGATTTCTTCAAACTTAGAGTGCGCACTGGTGATTACTTTGTGAACAACAGCAGAACAACACAGTTGAGACTGGGGACAGGTAAGGATCATTGGGGACGACCAGATCAACATCAAAAGTTTGGAAAAAACCCAGCCCCAAAGTACTCCTATTTACTCTGGGTATACGCTTAGCACCGAGCTTTCAAAGCAACCTTAAAACATTATGAGCTCTGCTCACTGTTTCCGAAGGTCTTCCAAATCTTAATCTTAGTGGACACAAAGCCACTAAGTTCTGCAATAACTTTGACTTTAGATGGTTTTAAGATGATAATATGTCAAGCATTTGTCATAATGTCAAACCAAATTGATTTACAAAAGTAAACTTTAAAATCTCTTTCCCTCCTTTCAGATCAAAAAAGGTGGCTATTTCCCACAGATAAAGAAAATCCTTTTTTGTTCTCTTTCTTCTGCATTAATTTAAACATGTTGGTTCAGATACTCTTTTGCTGATCAGTCATTACAAGTCTAATTAACAGATGTTTATCTAATCTGCAGATCCAAAGACACACACACACGAAAAACAAACAAACAAACAAACTCCAACAAAAAACCCCTAAGAACAAACCACTAAAAAACCCAAACCTACAAACAAAATCTAATAAAATGCCATAGAATTTTGAAAAAAAATCTAAATAAAAAACCACTTTAAAAATCAGTAACAGCTGCTTAGTGACACAATTGTTGTCTTAGATAACACAATTCACAAAACAGGTATGCTTAAAAGCAAGCAGATGAGAAATAACTGACATCTTAAATCCTTCACCATCTACACGAAAAACACAGACCCAATACTCTAACGTTTAAATGCATAATTCTTACAATACCAATGAAATGTAGCCAATGAAGTATTGCTCTTTTGCTATTCATCACAGGTTATAGTGACAGCACAAAAATCATCCAAAAAATAATCTAAAAAATTACATAAGCACACAGTGCCATGGTGCTAAGCATCAAATGGAATTTTCAATATATTATTTCTCCCCCACTTAAAATTAGACATTCTGATTACTGCATATATAATTTCTTGAAAAAACTATTTTTCCCCCACAAAAGCCCACGTGAATGGAATTTTTGACTTTTCCTAACCAGTACATTTACAAAAAACACCCCAAATGCCCCATATTTTTTTAATTAAAATGATATAAAAAACTACTGCAAAATGCAAGCTGAAGTTAAGTTTACTGTGCTTTGTCAAAGTATTCACCCAGATATCTGATAAGAAAAATACGTTTTGTGGCAAATTATCTTGCTTTTAAGTGCTTGTGTGATGGATACGTGTTACTGTTCTCACTTAGCAACTTCTAATTGGCTTGCAGATTTATTTGTATCAATAATAGGTTCTTTTTAAAGGAAATAGAAGAGATATGAAAAGTCTGAATCCTGCAGGAGCACTTTAAAAGTTTAATTTCAATAATGTGATCAGAGATAAATACGAAACCAAAGCACAGTTCCTTAGCATATATATATATATATATCTTTAATGCTCAAAAACATTTATACAGGGACCAGGATAGGAGGAACTTCAGGCGACTTAATGATAATCCACCTCTAACAATGGATATAATTTCACAATAAAAGTTAACATTTGGTAAATTTAACAGTAAAATGTACCCTTCCCAAATTCAGCACTCATGCCTACAGCCATAGGTCATCAGCACCTTTTAGAGACTGTGTGAATAAATGGAAACTGTCAGTTTTGCTGAGAAAGCAAAAAGAAACAGTGAAACAAGTGAAATGAAATGAAGGAAGTAATTAGAAGCCCTGTGAATATACTGGTATAACATTATGACATAGATATTTTTCCAATTAATTTTTGGGGTTGCTATATGAGAAAGACTTTGGTAAAGTCCTAATTAGCTGATCCATTGTCCTTTAGTTCTCATAACAATGGTAATTCATGAGCCTTACTACACCACCAATTATATCTCTCAGTAGGAATGTCTTGCAGACCTCTTTTGCTTTCCTATATTAAAATGACAGACACTACTTTGTCCTTCACTATTCCCTTGGCCATAAAAAATAGATCTCCTTGGATTTTTTATGAGGTTAAAAGAGGTACAAATTATAACAGACATACAAAATATTGTTTCTGAAAATAAATCATTTTATAGATCATTTAAAGCTCATAATTTGCAGAGATGTAAAGAATATTAATATGAAATGTTCTACGTGACAAAGAAGTTAACCTCCTGCCTTTCTGGCTTTTCTGGCTTACTCAGATGGCTGAACTTTGAGAAAATATCTTCTTTTTAACCTTTCTTCCCCCCTCCCTGGGAAATAATACTTCTATGTTTACACAAACAAGATCAGGTACAACCTTCTCTATCTGGTTGTCCTGGGAAGAGCCTCACACCTCTCTTGAATCTTCACAAATGTCATATTCATACAGATTGCAAGCAGGATATTCTCCAGAAGACAAATTACAACAAGTAATACAAATCCTCTGCTGACTCACTGACTCTGACCCTGCAGAAGGGAATCACAGAATCATCAGGCTTGGAAAACCCTTTAAGACCACTGAGTTCAACCCCCAACCACTAACCCAGCACTGCCAACCCACCGCTGAACCACGTCCCTAAGTGCCACATCTGCACATCTTGTAGGAATGGTGACTCAGCCTCTTCCTGGGGGAGCCTGTTCCACTGCTACATCACCCTTTAGCTGAAGATATTTCTCCTAATAACTGATCTAAAAAGATCGTCAGATAAATCCAGAATACTTCTATGTCCAGTCACTTCATGCCACTACTTCCCAAAATCATCTTTGCAGATAAATATTGCCTTCCACGCCTCCTTTTCCTTCCATAAGTTTTCCAAGATTGCTGTGGGCCTTAGACTGTCTAGAGAAGCAGATGCATAACTATAGCAAACACTGTAGAAGCATCTTAATCTCACACAAATTTATCATATTCTAGCCAACAGTAGCTGGAGTCCTTTATTACAAAACTGGAAAAAAATTGTAAAAGAAAAATATTTGTAATGAAATCAGATTCTTCTTCTTGTAGTAATTCAGAAACTTCCCAGAGCAATTATCAGCCACAATACTCCGGGGAGCAAATTAAGACTATTGCCTCTTGAGGGAGTCCACTTCTGTTCCTTCTCCTGAGGCTTTCTTGCTGCACTTGAATGCACCAAAGATCCTTTAAGGATCTCTTAATTTCCTTATTAATTAAATGTCCTGTAATATTTTGTATCGCCTTTATTGATCCCCTTTGTCTATTTAAGAACGCTAATCAAGTACCCTTTAGTTTAAAAATGACTTCACTGGTATCCCCAGAGAGCTGATTCTTGCACTGCTCTGTGCCTTTATGCCAGAACTGCAATTACATAACTGTGAGATTTAACAAATTGCCCATTATCTAGATATTTTCACTGAGCAGCCCAATTTTTATTTACTGATTTTTTTTTTTAGAGAAACTACACATGATGGAATGTTGCTCAAGCAGACGCAGGTTACTGAACAGCTTTTAGCATATGTGCAGTTGATCGTTATTGTACTTTATTCACACAGAAGCAGCAATGGATTAATTCCATTTTTCAGATCTGGAGCTCACTAGGAAAATAAAGTTCTCTTTAGGAAGTACGAGCTGCCTTCATCCCACCACACCAATCAGTAAACAAGGCATCAAAGCTGAGGGCCATAGCTCCTCTTCTTAGAATCAACATCTGCATTACCTCCCACAGCTGCACGACCCTGACAGACACATTTGCCTTTCTTAGGGGCTAAAGTTCGGTCTGTAATCACCTTCCTGGTTTAATATTACCATGAAGCATTATGGAAAAGTAGGGGGCTGTAAACCGCACTGGCTCAGGATTACAACAGACACATGATAATTTGTATAACAAAAAATACTTACTGGCCCAGTGACCAGTTTTACCAGAGCAAGAGGTAAAGGTTTTGGGCTGCAAGGAACAGTTTATCAGGTACCCCAAATGCTCTGCACTTTACCATATTCAAACGAGGGGAGATAGGCAGCGAGCAGTGCGTAAGCTGAACGTTAGTTCAGGGCTCTGATTTCTCGATCTGTTGTGCACTGAAGCTGCTCTTCTGAACATATGGCTCACCTAATTGAGGGTTTGGACCAGCACCAAAATTACAAACTGCGTATGCAGGCTGAAAATACGGCGATACATGCGTTACAGGAAACCAAAAATAGAGGATGAGACCGAGGGATCACAAAAGCAAAAGAAAGAATTAATTACGAGGAAAAGAGAAGTTATTAATTAAAATCATGAGCTGGAAAAACTAAAACTGAAATCCCAGCAACTCGGCATGCTCTGATTCACATCCAAACAACTCCAAACACAGCTGTGTGAAGGAAATACGTTCCATTTGCCTCCTCTTGCAGGCACCCTCCCCATGCAGAGAAAACGCGCACCCAAGCAGTTCCAGAAGTGACTGTGCAGCACTCGGTGAGGCACGGAACACCAAGCGACACACACCCAGCGGCCCGAGGGCTGCACCCTGCCTGCGAGCTGTGCTGGAAGAGCTGCCCTGCAGAACCCAAGTGCTTGGTGCAGCCTGATAAATATCTACCAAAGAAATCTGCCTAATCAGAAACACACACTGGAAGCCGTTCAGAATCAACCATTACTTCATGTTTCCTTACAGATATTGATCATAAATGTGACAGGTGTTTACCTAAACAGCCTGCTCTGAATTGATGGGAAATTTTTTGTTTTGACTACAAGGAAAGTTTCATTTTCTCTTCAGGTTATTCAGCTCATTATTTTAAGCATTAAATTTTAAGTCAATTGCAAATAAAAAATATTTGCACAGATATAAGTCATAATGTTTTGGTTTTTGCTATCTCTTCATTGGCTTTGCTTTGAAGATTTTTTTACTTCTGCAATGTTTTCAGTTCACTTTTGTTTGATTTTTCCGAAACTTTCAATGCATTATTAAAAACAATTTTTACCTGGAATACATAATTATGTGGGGTTTTTTAGTCATATTAGACAAAAAACTCAGATTATGGAGTATAAAATGTCACTTTTCACACCAAGCAAATCTACATCCTATAGGCAGGCAAACCTAAGAATTTGTATTCTACACAGTTTTTTTTCTCATTTAGAACAGCTAAGCAAAAAAGAATACAGTGGCATGTTATTGAATATTACTGCTTTTTCCTATCACTGCATGTTTGTGGGCTGAGGAATGTAAAGCTGTTTCAGTTACAGAAGGACATTAATCACCCCTTAAAATATGGTGACAGATGGCAATATTGCATACATGTGTGAGAAGAATCATGTCCAAGCACAGAGAAACACAATATCCCAATTCAGCAAACACTTTTCTTTATGCTTTTTATTGTTTTTGAAAACTCCATAAAGTACTAGGTCATGCTAGAGCTAGCACTCGAGAATGCTGCCAGCAAACCCGTGGGAATTAAGGATATTACCTAGGAAGTTTAGCAGCCCGCCTCCGTGGGAAGCAATGGAGCAGCTTGAGAGGAGGTGATTAACTGAAACCCTAATTGACTTCACAGCACAGCAGCACGTGACTGTGACAGGAATTCTCCAGGTGAGACGTTCAACCTGTCCCAGAGACTCCCTCAGGCAGCCCGTGCCAAGCATCCCCCACCTGGCAGGCACCCCCTGCATCCTTCAGTATATTTGGTAACACTGGGAGAGGGACAGGGGTGTCTTAGCAGCTTCCCCAGGTAGCTCCTGGTTTAGAAACAAATTCTACCCTTTTTCAGTAGAGAAGACACTTTGTCAGAAGAGACCTCCTGCAGATCAAAGAATTGTCCCATATGGCTTCTCTCCTGGTGAAACAGTGTGATGTTTTGCACAGAACTTAAAATAATCAAAGGAAACATCACACATAAATTGGAGTCACCAGGCAGAACCAGAGGCCAGCTGGATACAAGAATTCGGCAGAACAACAAACTGTCCAGGGAGTCTTAGCTCAATCCATCTGATGTCACCACACCAGCACCATACGATTATCTAAATAAGCTTCTTATTTTAACGAGCTCCCAACTCTGGGTGTTCAGTAAAATCATTCCTTGAGAAGTTTTGGGTTCTCCTGAGTATCTTCAAACTCTTTTGTGTTTTTTTGGCCAAAGGTAGTTGTAAACACTACGTGACCTATTCCTCACTAACTGATTAAATTCATTGACCGAGAATTGGATAGCAGCAAATACATAATTTGTTATGTACAAAAATCTAGATATGTCAGTGTATATGGGAGTCTGAAAAGTAATTATTCACAGTGGAACAAAAGGAGTTGAGAGAACTTACTGAACACTGAGAGAATATTTGGTACAGGTTTTACTAAAAATATAGAGTTATTTAAAGCTGATGCTATTTAAATCTGGAGGATGGAAGCCTGAAGCTGAGAAAAAAAGTGCACAAACATATTACACCATGTCACGGAAATAAACCCTTCAGAGGCAGAAAGTGGTTTGGGTTTCTAGCCCAAAGTCAATGCCAGCCTCTCTAATCAGACTAAAAAACCCTTAAGCAGTAAGGTAAATTGTGACATTGTGATAAAAGCTGGTGACAGGGGTAGGAAAAGGAAATTAAACAAAGAAAACAGACATTTATTTCAAGGTGAATTGCAAAAGCAGAAACGATATTATACATTAAGGTGAGAGAAGGATTCTCTTTTCAAAGTAATATTCTCTGTGATGCTTGAAAGGTGCCTGGAGGTGTTTTACACGGCAAAAGTTTTGAGATATACTGGTGTGGAGAAGAGAAGGAGGATAAGTGGAGGACAGTTTACACCTTGTTTTTCACTTCACAAGTGCTTAGACTTCAGCGAGTTGTTATAATAGTGCCGGTTTATTGGGTGGGGAAGGCATGTTCTTTAATTGAAGTTATGTAAGCACCAAATACTTAAGAGTGGGGCCTTTTAAAAACATTCATCAAGTTCAATTAGTATTAATAAAGCCCACAGAAAAAAAAGTGTAAAAACTGACTGCCAAAAATCAGACAAACTAGTCAAACTAGAAAAATCATGTTTTCTTTTACTGCTCAAAATTCAGTATCTTCTTTTTTTCACTAGTGCATCAGTCCAACTTCAAAGATCAGAATTTAATATGGTGATTATCAGCATTTTTGAGACCACTCCCTTAATTATATCAATTAAAATCATCGGGCATAATGGGGGGAGACTTAGAGAGTTCTTAATTTTCAGACTACCTGAAAAATCTCAATTGTCCAATTAACCTCACACCAAAAAAAAAACCAAACAAAAAAACAAACCAAAAAGCACATTCCTGCTTGCTTGAAGCTTTCCAGGCTTCAGGGCTCTCTGCTCTTTTTCCACTGCTCACAGGTATTTAGTGAGCAAGCTAAGCACTGCACACAGCACTTGTTCAGCTGAGGATTTCGTTCGCCACTTCCAAAATCCACATGGCCTAACTGTCAATTCAGGTATTCCACTTCAGAGACAGTAAAAGGTGTGACCTTTTTAAAATTTCTGTAAAGAAAATATTTCACAGTCTCTCAAAAGTCAAAAGACAGAAATGGAAAAGAGTAATTCTCCATGTTTTTTTGGTGTTAAGCTTACTCAACACAAACAAGATTCATGATCTTCATTCTCAGCCAGCTCAACTCTTTGTAGTACCATCCAACCTTTGTACTCCAGCATAAAAAGCTAAGAACATATAAATGCTATTTAACTCACCTTATTGTAAGAATCAAAGGATCAAAGAAATGCATTTTATTGTAGTGCATTTTTACTGTTCCAAACTTGAAGCTGTAAGTACAGATTTTTTTTTAAATATTCAAATTTAGTTTTCTTCAATTCAAATGGCTGTTTGTCTGTCTCACTGCAGAAGCACATCAGGAAAAAAAAAGAACTGTTGTAAAGTGAGCCAGAATTTGAGCACACTTAATGAATGAGAAACTTTGTTATTTCAGTGTCTGAGGAAGAAAGGCAGCTCATTTGAGCCTCCTACAAAGATGTAAACAGGGAGAGTTAGTGAGACACGAGCAGGCTGAAGAGTAGAATGGAGGAGAAGGTAACTCCTTTACTGTGAGGGGGGGTTAACTAAGAAAATTCAGGAAAATAGGGAGCTAAACAAAAACACTGAACAACTTGCAGTGTGCAATTTCAGTGTGTCATAAGACACAATCCAAAAGCAAAAAAAGGTATTTGGTAAGAGCATTATGAACTAGACATCAGGGAAAGAACCCCTGTCTACCCCTAGTGTTCTAAAAACACTGATTGTGGTTTTGAAAAGCCCCATTATTGCAACAGATAATAGATATATAGATAATATTAATAATATTAATAGATAAGGCTAATAAATTAGCCTTATCTAATAATAGATAAGGCTTTTATAAATTTATGCACTAGATAAGCATCACTTATCTATACTTTTGGTCTTTTTTTGCTATTTTCAATCTATTATTTGATACCTGGTGATATGCTTTGTGACTTTATCAATGAGAGCCATAGTTTATAAATGACACATATAGGAAAAAAATCCTTTTTGTGGAACACAGCTAAGCTTTTTCTCTGTTTTGTTCTGAAGACAAATTGGTAAAAGACAAGTGAAGCACACCCAGCTGACAACAATGATGCAAGAGGTACAACACACTATCAAACAGGTATTTAACTGCTTTTCTCTTTAGACAACAAGGGTCATCATTAAAGAGAAAGATAGTAAATCATTGCTAAGAAGGCATGGGCTGTAAATCTTCACATCTTATCCTATGATTTGGAAAAGGAGATATAGAAAAGGAGATTTAAAAATGAGAGGAAGTCAACAATCTGTATCAAATGGCTTGGAAAGAACTGGTTATCCTTTAGGGAGGGATAATTATCTCTGGCTGTATCCCTACTGTCTTCTGCTGGCACCAGTGTGTTCCACAGTGCGAAACAGATGGTACACACTCTCAAAGCTTCATGGTCTTATTGGGATAAACAAAGCGATGAAACACAGGAATAGATTGTGGGGACAGAGAATTTTGTATCCTGAGAAGCTGGGCTAAAGAGAGCTCTCGTTATAATCCACGTGCAAGTCCTGTTAGTAGAAGAACATAATCTCTGTGCTCACATAAGCACAGGACTGGTTATCTCACCTCTTCCCCTGCAGCCATTTGCTACATCAGAACCCATCAGCTGACCAAGCTCCCTGGAGAATCACTGGGCTGCTCCTTTCTCCAGTGTGGGTTCTGTCTGATGGACAGGTAACCCCAGAAATTGTCCCAAAGTGTCTCTGTCTACTCCCCCCAACTCCACTCAGGTCAGACACCACCTGGAGTTCAGCTCTGTTGTCCTCGGTACGGGACAGACATGGATCTGTTAGAGGTGTGCAGAGCAGGACCACAAAGATGCTCAGAGGGCTGGTGCACCTCTCCCATGAGGACAGGCTGAGAGAGCTGGGGTTGTTCAGCCTGCAGAAGAGAAGCCTCTGGGGAGACCTTAATGCAGCTTTTCAATACTTAAAGAGGGCTTGTAACAGCGATGGAGACAGACTTTTTAGTAGGGCCTGAGGCAATAGGACATGGGGTAGTGGTAGAGTCAGAGTAGATAGAAAAAAACCCATTTTTTACAACTAGAGTGGTGAAACACTGAAAGAGTTCCCAGAGAGGTGGTAGATGTCCCACCCCTGAAAACATTAAAGGCCAGGTCAGACACTGGGCTCTAGGCAGCCTGAGCTAGTCGAAGGTGTCCCTGTTGATTGCATGGGGGTTGAACTGTATGACCATTAAAGGTCCTTTCCAACCCAAACCATTCCAGGATTCTATAGAGAATCACAAAACCAGAATAGTTGAGGTTGGAAAGGACCTTTAAAGGTCATCCTGTCCAAACCTCCTCCTCAAGCAGCTCTCCTAGAGAGGGTTGAGCAGGACTAAATGTTTCCTCTGTGTGTGAGCAGGAGCTCCTGGTGGGTATAACTCCATAGGACTTAGCAAACTGCGTCTTTTTGATGGAATATTCACAGGAAACACAAAGAGAGAAAAAGTAGACAAAACTAGCCCTGTCTCAGTTCCATAAGACCTAGGAGTGACTACAGAAACCATCAAATGCAAACAAGTAATTTCTTGAGCTTGGCTTTCCCTTGAGAAGCTGTAGAGACACACACTACTTATGAACACTCTGTACCGTTCAATCAGAAAATTACTTCTAAAATAGAAAGGGAAATAAGTTAATATTTCCTCATAAGTGTTTGAAAGGATCTCAGAAGCTGAGCTGATGGCATAGTAAAAATCTTAGAAGATGCTGATTTATTCAGCATTTATTCCTTGCCTGTAAGAGACAAAATGCCTTTAAAAGTTTAGAAATAAAGATAGTTTGTTTTCTAAAATAAACAAACTTGAAGAGACTGTTCCATTTCCTAATTAAATAATGATATAAATCCTTATTTATGAGTGATGATATAATTCTATCCTTGGTTGTCATAATGACTGAAACATTTCTCAAACTTTGAACCACAACATCAGCATTTGGGGGAATGCATTACTTTGAAATTATTCATGCTTCTTAGTCAGAATACTACATGAGCATTTATGTAAACTGTAGAATATCATGTTGATAATAGAATTATTTTATGCATTGAAAAATCGATTAAATTTTCTGAAAGGAATAGACTTGCACTACAAAACAAAGAAATATAAATATTTGGTCAATCTAATAACTGAGTGATCAAGGTAAGGCTTGCAGAGTGTAGCACAGAAGTCAGCAGTCTGACACATGACAAGAAAATTTTGAATGAAACCATGGAGCATACTGCAAGGTGATCAGATGGAAACAATACTGCCTTGAGATAATGTTTTTACAATCACTTTTATCCTCTGATAGTGAGGATTTCATTTTTGAATGAGCAAATAAACAGCTGCTAACCTCTGCAGTTTAACAATATTTAATGAGTGTGAAGTAGCTTACATGAGTATGTGGTAAATTTATAATATAAATGAAAAATTATAAATTATTATTTATTTATATTTAAATTAAAATAAATATAATAATTTATGTTATTTATTTAAATTTATAAATTATGTTTACTGCCTTAGTTTTGTTACCCGAGATATTTTTTGCTAGAATGTGACTGAAAATAAATTATTTACTAGTTATTAAATACACTGGCATTCCACAGAACTGAAAAGACAGGTTAAAGAAGAAAAGTTACTATTCTAGGTAAAAAAGGAAAATGGAAAATGTTTTTTGTCATAGATAATTGGTCATCTTTGCTCCAGATAATACCCTCAGAGTTTTATTTCTCTGTGGCTTGCATTAACATTAATTTAAGAATGAAGTGTTTTCCTGGAGATTGAACTTCAACTCAGCTGCATTCTGTTGGGTCTTGTATCATTTTCCTGCTATCAAAAGCCAGTCACTTTGATAACACTGAGTGGAGAGGAAGGAATAATAGAAAAACAACGTGTTCAAGTTCCTTTCCCTGCCCTACTGCCTTTAAGAAGTGCGAGTTAGCTGCTGAGCACAGCGGTGAGTGAAGGACTCACGCCGGGAGCAGCTGCCTACCCTGCAATAACATGTGTTTAAAAATAGTTTGTTACAGGTAATTCTGTCTTTGCAGTGCAAAAACCTCAGCTGCTCTCAAGGACAAAGCTCACGGTACCAAGCTGTCTTAAAGGTGATTTCCTGACTTCCTGTAGCTAGAGGCTTTCCCCCCCCTTTAATTTAAAAGCCTTAAGATTATAAAAGACATATGCGGATTAGAGAATACAAAGCAGGCATGAAAGTTTGTATAAAACTGAGTTAATGCTCAATCCTTTCTCAAGGGATACAAACCCAGAGTGCTCCACAGTGTAGGGAGGTGCTTAAGATCTCATAGACCTAAAACTGCCATAACAGAGACAACATTTAACACCATCAGCTGCTGGACCTGCTGACACACACAGCCTCCCCTGCACAGGTGCTACAACACAAGCAGCAGGTCAGGCCCTTCCTGTTGCTGGCACCGAGGAACGCCCAGTTTGTGTGGAAACAGCATCTCCTACCTTCAGACCAAAGCCTGGAGCTCAGACTAAAGGCACTGCTGTGCCATAAACACCTCCAGATATCTGCTGGGGCCTGTCACACGCAGGTACAGCTTAGAGGAACTGCAAACAACCAGCAGGGCTTGTCATTTGTCTGGAACCAGAGCTGGGGATGTGAGGAAGTGTGATCTAATCCTGCTCGACATTCCTGATCTCAGCATTGGCCTGTACTCCTTTAAATCAGGAGTGGTATTAAATGGTATTGCTCATTTTGCCAGACCAAGAAGTTCATCTTGTGAGAGATATTCTCCCTCTAAACTTTAGAAATTACTTTACATCTTGGCAGCTTAAACACCACCTCATCTCTCCCTCCATGTAAAATGATCCCAAGTCTTTCCTTAGCCTTCACTTTAATGCTTGGAGAAGTCAACAGCTTATTGCATTAACAGAAATAAGCTTATTTACACTGGATTTTCCATCTACAAAACTCAAGACAAAAATATGAGATGTATTTTATAAGCTATAGAAATAGAGGTTTTTCCATTTCTGGTTTTCCTGTGTATGAATACAGATAAATGATAACTTGCACATTTTGACCCAATAAAAAACCAAAAGGGCTCTGTGCAGAGAAGGCTTCATCTATTATCCACTTGTAATTTTGCCAAATATATTTGTTTTGAAGAATCTCTCTGTTCCTGCTCACTCCTCCTGCTTCCTTAGATAAGTTGTTCTGGGGGACTCATTCCTCTGGGCCTAGGTAACCACATTTCCACTGACTGCTGAATTTCCATCAAACTGATGTGATGTCAGCTGAACCCAATAAATACATTAATTCAAGTGCTGATTTGAAACTCAAGCCATCAATAGAAAAACAGATTAAAGCCATTTTTTGAGAGGACTGAATCACATAAAATGATAGCAAATGTATAATTCAGGTAATAATTTTAAAAAGCAGAAATTAAACCATGCTTTTATTTTAATGGAACGTTGTTCCATGACATCAGGTATTAATAATAACCTTTTTTCACATAAATAATATAATACAGTCAAACAAACCAATCTCATAAAGAGCTACACATGTGTTTAAAATTCTGCTGGAAAGCTGAACTGTTTGGATGATACATTTGGTTTCAGACCCTTTAAAGAGTTTTGGCTGTAGGATAACCAATAGATTTTAGCTCTCCTCCTCAAATGAAAGCACCAAGAGCAGACTAAATGACAGGCTGCTGGCTCTGAGGCACATCATGCAATGAACTCATTCCTGTGCTCGATGAAATGGTAAACCCGCATGAAACCTCAAGTCTTTAATAATTTCTGTTAGAACTAATCAGGTAAGAGTAATTTTAAATTCTGACTTTCTATTTACTTGCATTCATAGAAATTAGAGGCCTTGGGGCCTTTTCACCTATGAATTCAGAATATGGTTTCACTGCTGCTGAAAAATTCCTAGTGCTAGGGTTTAGATGGTATTTCAATACTGAAATTACATTTTCAGACATCAAAATTATGTTAGTGTCACAATATTTTTTCTTTTTAGGAATAAGACCCTTTACACTTAAGTTACAAATGAAACAAGACCCTAACATTGTGATATTCCAGCACAATATGCAAGTCAAGTCTATCTGCTACAGATTTGCTCAGTAACTTTTCCAGTTCGATCCCCCACTTTTCCCAAGCAGGAAAATGAATACACCTTGTGTGTGTATTCCCATAATGCACCACAACACATTCATGCAAAGGACAATGTCTATTTAATACAAACACTGAGGATCTTTTCATTATTTTAAAGGCAAAAAAATATAAATGCTGATGAACTACAGCCGAGAGTTCCTTTTTCTAGAAAAGAAACACAGTGCATATCATTATGACACTTGGCACATTAATGTCACGAATTGAAACCTTTTGCAGTACAGCACTTTTTTGTTGATTGAAAATCCCTGGAACAGCAGAACATTTTCATGGGGCTTCAACTCGGGAACTTGCTCAAAGTCACAGCTTTATAATAAATGTATATTTCTTTCATGAAGGCAGGGTTGCGGGTTTCAGCATTCATCTTTATCATTACCTATATTTCGAGTGAAAAAAGCATTCATATTCTTGTTTCAAAGTGCAGAAAAAGGTTCTGCCCTGGGTGACCCAAAATTTAGTAAGGCTCATGAATCTCACACAGAGAACAGAAAAATGGAAAATTTCTTCTAGTCAGATAACAAAAGGGAATATTAAAAGCTTGACAGTAGATGATGAAATGGTTTACCTAAATCTCTCTTATTCAAAGATAAGGGTTTTTTTAATGGCATTCTTTTATAAAATTTGTAAAAGTGCATTTCATCAAATTTTCATAATTAAATCTCTCTCATTGCAAGGAGTCCCATCATACATTAGAGGCTCTTCCTACAATGTGAAGAAAATTATCCTGCAAGATCTTTGAGTGGAGTTTTTTCAGTCACAAACAGAATGTAAATGACGTGTCTTGATAATTAAGAAATCTAGACTCTGATTTTTAATATCATTATTATAATTCAAATTCTGAGAAGGATATTCAATGTCTTACACCTCTATGGAGAATTTCAAAGGATCAGCCATTAAGCTGACAAATACACTGACAAATGCTTTGAAATCCAGGCTCCATTAAAAATACTATCTGACAAATCAGCATTAAGAATGCTAAAAATTAACATTTTTTTTAAAAAAAGTAAATATAAGTCCAACTTAAGGAAAAAAGTAAACAATAGACAATTAACTTATGCAAACAAGTAAGCCCAGTGTATGGGCTACTTTGTAATCCAAACAGAAAAATTACAAGTTTTAAACTATAGATAATAACCTGTATAATATATTTCAAGTATAAACTATAGTTTGTATTGTTTAAACATATGTTCAAATGTATTACATTGAACAGCAACCTCTTTTTAATGAAAATAAAGCTTCACTGAGACTGTCCAGATATTGCTACATTCTAAAATAACAGATTTTATACATTTTGCTGAAGGAATCTGTGCTTAACTGAGTGATGTGTAGGGTGGTGCCTGAGCTCCTGGCCACACCCCGGAGTGTGAAGAGACCAAGCTGCTGCTTCACCAGGGCATTGCTCCTGTTTTTCTGACACTGCTTAAAGCAGCATCACCCCTGCAATTCCTCCACTGCACGTAGGATTTGAAACCATTCAGCCACTTACCAAAGAAATCCCTGTGCTGATGCTGCTGCTGCTAATTCTAATGCAGAGTACAGGCACACCATATCAGAGTCCCCAATATTCGAAACCTTTTCTATTCAGCTGTATCCAGCATTTCCACAGGGGGCAAACTTGATGCATATTAAGGCATACCTGCTCACAAATTTCTCCTCTTTACTCTCTCTTCTTCAATTTTGCTTCTCTTTTTTTTTTTTTCCTAAATATCACCAAGTATGCTTGTACAAATAGAAGCCATTCTCATGCAACCAAATTATCTACAGCCTTTATAGCAAGTACCATTTCAAGCATTAACTAACAGAATTTTTATTAAGGAGATTTAGTCCTTCCTCTGGCTGTAAAACTGTACTGATAAGACAAGCCTGAATTTTCAGTCTTTTTTTTTTCATATTCTAAGTGAAATAGATTAAACTCTGAACAGATAATGGTTCATACAGAAAGCACCGAACTGCTGAAAAAAGTATTCCACCAACAATATTAAATACAGTATTGTCCTGCAAAAAAGACCATCAATGAAAAGCAATATCCAGAATGACGTAAAGGGTCAGAGTTGGAGGTATTTTCTAAAATTAAGACCTATTGCATACAAAGCTGCACCATTATGTAGCTAATCAGAGCTGTACCAGAGGTTTAAGGTAAAGTACCGCATAATGATTTTTTTTTTCACAAAAGTCTTGTTTTGATGTTGTTGTTTAACACATTTGAATAAAACTTTTTTTTTTAGTTCATATGAGCTGGGTAGGCTTTTGGCAAGGGTGCTCCTTCTCTCAGGGCAACAGGAAAAAAGCCTCTTTTGAAGACATTTCCAGTGTCTCCATGCTATCACAGTTCCAGCAGGGATTGTGCTCCAAGGGTACCCTCTGTCTTTCCACAAGAGGAGAGTTTAGCTGACTTCCCTGGACTTAACTCCGACTACTCTGAATGTCAATTACTTCATTTGTCTGTGTTTAGTGGTGTTGCACCCAGGAACAGCAAAAGCTGCGATGTCTAAACTGCTCTTGCTCGGGCTGACAGATCGTTCAGGATCTTTCCAGACACATGCTGGCCTTCACCTTCTTGTCTGGAGAATGCCAGCTGTGACAAAGTATGCAAATTTAATTTAATGCTTTAATGGTTTGTGTCATATTCATTAGGGAGCATGCTTTTTTTTCTTTAATTAACTTTGCAAAAGATGACTTCTGACCACTTTGAAGTTGAACACGTGCTTGCAATTCATAAACATGCCAAACCCACCACCCTGCTCTTTCTGCTGACAGGTTTTAGACATTATTGTCCTACAGCAGATGGCTGAAGAACCTAATAAAGTGATCTTGTACGCAGCAACAAAAATAAGCTGGGATCTCTAGTTATCACAAAGAAAACTTTTCTTTTTATCAGAAAGAAAAAGTGATGTAATTCCTGCAAAACATTTAATGGGCTTGTAACATACGGTCAAAAAATCCTTCTCTGGATCAACAACCTCTATAGGCAAGAAAAGCTGCAACAACATAAAGCTCAGATGGTTTTACCGAGCCTTGTCCCTCTGTGACCTGGGTGCTGATAGAAAATTCCATCTCTTTTTGTTCTCAAGTATTTCCTTTCAGGCTCTTCCCACTGAACACTTCCTCCACATCCTTAAGTCAGACCCTGTGCCCTCACTCTGACTGCTTCCCTCACACTGCTCTACGCTTGCGCTAGGGACAAAAGACAAGCCTGGGAAGAGACCTTACATGACAACGTTTGTAGACTTCTCCTTAAAAAAAGGTTAAAGATGAACTCATGGCTTCATAAAAGTCTAAAGGAAACTCAGCCTGAATCAGTGTCCTCAAGTTTGGCTTTACTGAAAGTCTGTGGTATTTTGGAGTTGTTTGTTTGGTAGTTTTGGTGGTTTTTTTAATCTGTTATTCAACTTTTAATTACTTCAAAATCAGAATCATAATCCTAACTTAAAACACCACCAAAAACGCAATTAAGCAGGCACTATGGTTGATTTTCTCTGTTTTACACCAAAAATCCTATATTTCCATGTCTTGTCAATATGATTCTTGGGTGTGATTTTTCAGTTTTACTTAATCTCACAGTGCAATCACTGTGGCAAATTGCTGCCTTCGTTTGTTAAGTCAGACCAAACAGCTGTCTTTTCCTGAAATTCTTAATTACAAGATACACAGAAATCCTAAATTTGATTTTAGAGTTAATTGCCGAGGTGTTGGGTTCGGGTTTTGTTTTTAAATTATTATTATTTTAAGCTTCAGATCTGAGTAAATACACCAATACTCTAAGTTAGTTCAGCCTCCACTAGGGCTGGATTCCACAAAAAGCAAAGGCAAGAAGACTGGAAATGCAGAAAGGGACAGGACATGAGGGTGGCAGCCCTTCAATGCAGAACTCCCTAAGGACAGTAGTTACGGCTGGACAAGCCACACTTGACACAAAGAATGACATCAGGTTTTACAGCCAATACCCACTGATTATTTCTGAGCGCTCTGCGTGTGTATAATGAAAACTCTTTTAACCTCTGAGAAGGAGGGTTATTAAAATCACTTCTGCATGAATAACACTTATTTAAAAACCCAACCAAATCTTTACGTTTTCCTTGCATGTGTGATTTGAGGTGGCTCTGCTGTGACCCAATCAAATTGCAGCTTTTAGCTTAAACCAAAATCTAATCAAGTCATAGCTGACTTTTTTCTTCTTGCTGCAGTTTGCCTCCATAAACATGTTTGTTTATTGGAAGTGATAGTGTTTAAGTCACATGTCAAATAGGGAAATCTGCAGAAATATACCAGCATATACCAACAAAACACAACCTGCTTTGGAACAATACATAAATATTAGCTTAGGAAATTTGGGAATACATTACCAAAGAAAAATGAGCAGTGTCTTCATTTTTTTTAATATCCCCATTGATACCTGTGGTCCCAGAGAATCCTAAATGATGTCTGTATGCCCAAACTATATGAAATTAAATGGTACATATACGTACAGTGAAGTAAGACACCATCTAAACATTTAAGATTGGGTAAAAAAGTGTTTCATAGCCCTTGTTCTCACAAAATAGTAAGTTTGTTTCAGTCAGGAGTTTGTCTCCTACTTTTAAATCAGTTCATTTATCTGTAAGAGAAGAACACAGGCTCCTTCCATTGCCCCTCCCAAAACCATTTTTCTCCTGAGGAAACGCTCTGTGTCCCTATTTGCTGGTGTACTTGCACAGATACATAAGTATAAATATTAACTGAAGAAAGGAGATAATAGAAAAACACAGATTTTCTATGTAGTTTTTATTTTGCATGGGACAATACCATCTTGCGAATTTTCAGTTTAGGGTGGTGCAAGCAACAGCTCTGTGCTTTGCATGATTTTGTAAACAGCAAGCATCACAGTGGAGGACTTGGGACAAAGACATCAGACAGAGAGAAATCCTAGAATTTAGTCTTAATTAGCTTCATATCCTCACAGAGGTAAGAGCAATGGCTACAGGAAGGAAAAAATGGCTGCAGGCTGGGCTTAAACAAGAGCCTAGATGACCTCAGGTGTCCCCCAGCTTCAGCAATTTTGTGCAAAGAAAACCCCATGGTAAGATTTCTTCTGACGCTGCAGATAGTTCTCAGAGTGATAAACGAAGACAGCAGTCGGTTTGTGAATTCACTGAGTAGCCTGAGCCTTGAATTTGCCTGTGCAAAGTGGGTTTCTTTAATCTTAGATTAACGAGTAACTAACATGAAGTCAAGCCTTGTAATCAATTACAGCAGCCTCCTAGCAGTTACAAACAGATTAGGCTTAATGGCCTTATTTCTGCTGTCAGACATTCAACTTCTTTAAGAGAAACAAGAACGTTGTTAGATTTGAGAGAGAACAAAGGAAAACAAAAGAATAGTCGGGGAACCACTCAGCTGCCATTTCTAAAAATTCCAGGTGTTTCATGTTAAATATCAAAAAGGCATGAACATAATCTATAACAGGAGTCACCACAAATGAACCCAATATGCCAAAGATGCCTCAAAAAGACTGAAGTAGAAGTAATGATGAAACAAAACACAGTAATACGATTAATAGAAAGGCCCCAAAGGACCAAAAATAATATTAATGTTCTTCTCTTATATTTGTTTGGGTTTTGCCTTGAGGGCAAATGAAAAATTCAGACAACATTCTGCACATAAATTAACACACTGCAGTGCTTTACAGAAGCCTTCAGAATTATTTCCCTAATTTTTTTTCCATTTAACTTAATTCTCAATGCTTAATGAATATAGGCATCAAAATACATTTTTTCTCTATTTCTTAAAGCATTCTTTAGTACTCGAATCTTCAAATTATAGCAATAAAATGAATAAACATTTTAATTACTTTTACTTCTCTTTTTTCAGCTTTAAAATACTATCTTAGCTGTGCCACTGCCAAGACATACAAGCCATATTCCCTTTCTACTTCTTTCAGGAGGAGAAACAGGTAACCCACTCCTTACTGTTTTCTTATTTCTTGTTCCCATAACATCTCTTCAGCAGAAGAAGGATCAAACACAACTAAACCTTCTTCCTAATGAGGATCAAACATAACTAAACATTTTCACGTGTCAGGCAAAGCACTTTTACTACAGCAGCAATATTCCTATTGAGCACTCTGAAAGAGCACAGTAATAAAGTTTGACACTGTCAGAAGAGAGGCTCTTTCAGGGTAGTTTGTAGGAGAAATAATTTTGATTTTGTTTCTGAAGTATGCATGAATTCTGAAATACATACGAAAACAAAAATAAGCTTTGTCCAGAACTCAGCCTGGCCACTCCCTACTGCTCTCAGAGCTGTGCTCAAGGGCAAAAAAAAAAAAAAAAGATGCAACCAAAATATTTTGCATGATCTGTGCCAGCTTTTTTACCCACAACAACCACTGTGGGTTTTGTGTCTCTCACAAGGCTGTTAGGAACAGCTCAGAATCTCAGTTATTAGAATAAATATCTCAATTTTTCTACAACCCAGGAATCTACAAACTCCTGCGACTAAGAGCCCACGCCCAGTTCTGAAAACCCAGTTTCCTTACCATAGCACCAAACCTGCACACTTGCCACGCACACAAAGAGCCACCTCGGCCAACCGGCTCTTTCAGGAAATACTTTATTGCTGCAAGCATGCATCAAAATGCCATTAAAATTCAGTGGAAGTTAGATGACTAATTCCTATCAGAACTCTGGAAAATTCCAATTAATGAGCTTGGGAACATTGAGGCTAATAAGTGAAAATGTAGTTATTTTTAATTAAAGGCACGGTGCTAATAAGGACCGTGAGCATCACAAAGTGCATGCGAAGCAGACATCAGCGAAGCACAACTGGCCCACATAACTCCTGTGGAGGCGCAGCGGCCATTTCCTTGAATTCTTTTCATCAGCACTTGACTGCTTGTTTGTTCCAGCAAATTACATTTTGTTAGAAAATATCAGTTTCACTCCGTGGGAATGACAAAAGATCAATAAAGTCACAAACACGGGGAATGTATAATAAGCTCCTTCAGAGCTGGGAATATTGACAGTGTGTATGACAGATTGTTTCTGTGCTGCTGGAGAATATTGCGACGTGCTAAACAGCACAGCTTTTGCACTTCCCAGCTTTCTTTAAAGGAGGAAAATTAGACCACTTCAGAAAAAGCTTTGTAAAATCTTCCAAATTTGAGATTTGCAGTTTAAATAGATGGAGAATGTTCACAAACTTCTCTGCTTTTTCTTTGTTCTGTAATGCCCAACGTGGAAACAGAACAGTTGAAATGTGTCAAACAAGCTGAAACCAAAATCAGACTGAGATGAACAAATGAAAGAATCCTGCTTGAACTGTAGGGAATAGATTTTTGCAAACATCGAAAATTGCACTTGTGTATCTTAAAATGAAATATTGAGGCAATCTCCTGCAATGATTTTGGCAAGTAAAGCAGAGGGCTGGCTATAAAATATGGCATAAAGGCACAATACTTAGGACACCTAATCTATAAATCTTTGTCCTCTTTGATTAGTCTCTTTAGTACGTTGGATATTTACATAGCTGACTTGCCTTAGCTAAATGCAGTCTCATTTAAGAACAATTTATCCAAATTAGAGCTTGCACTGTATCTATCGCTGATATTTATCCTTGCAGTTCCAGACATCTCCCATACGTAGAAATTCTCAGGTGCTTTTGAACTACCCAAGAAGTGAACAACATCCACATTTAGATTTGTAAGTAGAACAAAGAACGGAACTTTATTTCTCTAGCCCAAGGAAGTTCTATTAAAATAATATATCCAATGACTCTGCCTGTGGTTTGAAGAAAAATATTTGTGAGATTGTAAATAAACTTAAATTTTGTAAAAGTGATATATTTAATGCTCCTGTAAATATAGCTCTAGTCCATTAACGTGCAACATTTTAGGCATGTCAGACAACAAGCTGTGTATTTAATGACATTTATTTTGCCAATTTAGTAAGGGATCTCTTGCAAGTATTCAAATGTTCCTCTGAAAACAGCATGCAAATAACTATAAAATTATATTTCATAGTAGGAAAGAAAGAGTAGAAACTACAAGAAAGGCTTGAATATGTTGCCTGAGAAACCATAATTTGATAAACAAATGCACATGTAATTTTAAAACAGCCAAGTGAAACTTGAATTGACTGAATCTCTTCAAAATATCACTTTCCTGACAAGGCATTCCTGTCCATGAACTAAAAATAAAATTAGATAAATTTTATGCAGCTGAAGTAGTGTTGATTAGAAGGTTTTGGTTCAATCTGAACAAATTTGCTGACAAAAGTAAACTGAGAAACACAATAAGTGTTTACAAAGTAAAATCTGAATCAGTGCATATTCCATTACTGCCACGTCTATTTGCTGCTAATTTATTGTAAATTTGTGTTTAATTAAGAGATTTGCCCTGTCTAACAATCACTGGATTTAATCCTTAATCAGTGAGGTCAGTAGTGAACGAGGAGGATTTTGGTGGTGGGTTTCATTTGTTACGATCAAACTAATCTCTGTCAGTAATAATTTGACAATTATAAAACTAATAGAACTGATTAAAAACAGGAGTGTATGATGCAGATATGTAAATATATGTAATAATGTGTATGATGTAAATGATATGGAATGATGTAAATGAACACGTAATGCAACAGAGTTCCATCTTAATTATCAATAACTTCTGCTTTTAGCATCTCAGTTAAAACTTACTATGGATAGTGTCCAAATCCATTTAAACATTACAATATTTATTGAGAAACTAGTTGCTTTAAAATATTTTCTGTGGCACCAGCTGCACTATAGCCTTTACTTCCAATGCTCAGATGCAATTAACACTAAAGGAGGCATGAAGCATCTAGGGAAATTTGGTTTTCAATGGATTAATTGCAGTGACATAATTAGCACTATTTAAAATACAGTATTAGCATGACTCCTAAGACATAGTCTAAGCAACAAGCATTTTTAAGGGCTGTATTTATAACACTTCTCCTCTAAGGAAAGTAAATAAATCCACTTTACCTGCAATAGATGGGTTCAGAAGAACTCAAGTTATATCTACAATACATACTACAATTATCTGAACAAACAGACATTTCTTTTTATTGGTAACTTATTTATAGTCAACTTCAAAATATGATTGTTCTCACAACAACTTGGTATTATTAAATCAATTACTGCACAGAGCCAGAAGACTACAATCCTATTTTAGTATAAAAGTACCTTTCATACCACCTTACTAAAATATAGAAGAGCGTCAGTAGAGTTTTTTCCTGAGCTTTTTCTTTTCAAAAATCAATAACATTTATCTTTACCCAGAGGTGTCTTACCTAACAAAGGCCTGTACAAATAACTTCTGTGAGCAACTCTGTATAGATTACATATAGGCAATTCTTTAAGTAATTACAATAAAGACAGAGAATCCATTTGGTAACATCACACAAGATGATTATTGAAAAATACTTCAATATTAAGAATAAAACAGATTATTTGGTTTGGGGCTTATGTGTATAATACTCCATGGGCAGTGGCAGCTGCTAACAGCAGATACTCCTGGATGGTGCAGTTGTGTGACTTTCCCATGCAGAATGCTTCACAAACATCCAACAACACCCTAAGCGTAAAGGACACCTCAGCAAGAGCTGCAGGGAGGGTCACACTGGTCACACTGCCTGAGCAGGAACTTACAGGGAAAAAATAACCTATTTACTCTGCTTGGTGGCAAAACTTGAATGCAAATGAGCAGAAATTTCTCAAGGGATTTAAACAATCACTGTGGATGGAGGCTTTATGTAAATTAGGTGAAGGGGAAAGAAGTCAGCACTTTTCACCAATGGATACAAACTGAAATCATCTTCAGCAGCTACACTTGATGCTAGAAGTGTTCAGGGTATAGCAGCTGAGTTTCTAGTATTCTGTTGTATTTTCTGTGTCCAACAGCTCTCACAGGAAAATAATTTTGTAAAAGACTATGTAATTATGCAAAGATAATCAGCCAACACTAAAGGGAATATCCTCACTTTCATTGGCTCATAACTATGCTATACACTCCCATGAATTAGATATGTTAGGGATTTTTGTTCTTCACAAAAAATTGGAAAAAACCACGCTAAAATCCCAGGACTCATACTGAAGATAGAGGTTATACATAAGGTAAAGGAAAACCATAAGTATTTTTAATATGTTTTCTGAGTCTTCTATGACGTTTCTGCATACACAGACACAAAGTACTTGGCAAGTCTTTTCTAGAGGGTAGTCCCACCCCACGGAACAGAGTCAGTACAGTGACAGAACACTATAATTAAAGTGATTACTGCTATTATTCTCATTATTATTACCTTTGCATCACTATAAAACACCCTGGCATTCTCTGATTAGTACACAAGCAAAATAATACTGGAGTCTTTGTGTAGGGATAAAAGCATATATGTAATAATGAGGTGTATTACAGTGACTTCACTACAGTTACACTGCAAATCAGCCCTGAGCCTCCTAAAGACAAAGCCCACGGACTCCATGGGTGGCTGGATCACTCAGGTGTCTCCTGGAAACTCTGCTGCACGTGGCAATTGCATGGTCCAGGGAGAGGGATAAGTACCATAATCTTGCAGCTATGTATGGTGCAACTATAACAACTGTAGAAAAGGCTGTTTTAATGAAAATATAGGAAAACCACATGGCAATAACTAGAGCTGATGATCGTTTGGGGAGACTTGCATGTCCAGGAAGAACAATTTGCTAAATTAAGTCCAGAGCACCTTGTAAAAGAGGAGGAAAATTGAGAGGTTTGTACATTTTTCTTTCTTTAAGCCATATGAATTCATATGCTGGTGATTGCTCCTAAAGGGATTAGAGTGTGCTATTGAATAGGAATTATCAAATTATAGATTTCAACTTTCCAGAGGTAGAGTCAATCTCTAAGGTGTCAACATACTTTACAACCTGCTGGGGTCTTTAGGTGGCAGCACAGCATATTAACAATCTGCTTGTCTCTTTTCCTTATAGGCGACAAATCTGCTTTCACTTTCCTGAAACAGGGCTGAGGCTAAAGCAATTAAAGTGCTGCATCACTTAATTTTGATGAGCTCTTCCATCAGGCTGCATAGGATTTCATGTGCTTGGGAGATGTGATTCCTGAAGGTACAGGGCAGGAGGTTTGCTAACAAAACAACAGCTGCACCTCACTATTTAGGTAAAACAACTGAGCACCACAGATGCTAAAGATGATTTGGGGCAAGCCAGTGATTCTGGAGGCTCTGAAGGATTGTGTTGAAGCAAATCTATGGAACAGGAATACACTGTGGCTGTCGTGGATAATTTTGAAATTCATAGCACAAATTAGGGAATAGAAGAGATTTGTAGCGTTTTTAAACCCAAACACTCATACTCGGTCTACATAACCAGCAACTGCATTTTGAAACAACATGTGGGTAAACTTGTAACTATGAATGGAAAAGTGCTGTTAAAACAGGGTGAAAAAAGTGCCAGAGACCACAACCCCCTCACAGCTGGTGGCTTTCACATGCAGAACTTCTTAACTGCAATTGGCACATTGTCTCACACCACTGCCTTTGTTCCTTTTCTGTCTCACTTCTCCACAGGCAGATGCAGATGGAGAGGAGGAAGGGTAAACTGCTGGTTTTACAGCTCCTTGCAGTGAAATGGAATCAGTAATAAGAGTCTGCACTGGAAACAGAACAGGTAGAACTCTCACTGCCACCTTCCCAAAGAACTCAACCATTTCCAACCTCTGGGACACATGGCAGGGAAGACAGGGGCAAAGTGCATTGCAAGTTCAGTTCTTGCTTGGGAACGGCCAAGTTGCTTCAAACACAGCTCTTGAAAACTAACCTGGAAGGAATTTTCCTGCAATAGTGACTCATGTTTTTATGAAATAGTTTTTACAATTCTGATTTCTTAGATGGTCTTAAAAGTAACTACAGTCTTGGTGTCATTTGGTGCTGCAGGAACAAACATAGAAGACACCATGGAAAAAATTTAATGGAAGATAGCAAAATCAATGCTCAAGATGCAATGAAGTCACCCTTCCTTCTCCCACTAGCACTGCTCTTCATAAGCAGCTGAGTATTTCATGTGCTGAAACTCTGGAGAATGAAAGTGTTAAACTTGCACTGCCGTATTTCCTGACTGACTTATAGCTCCTGAAATACAGACAGACTTTATTGCCTTCATTTCCAAAGGAAGGCTCAGATGTGTTATTTCTGATAGTTACTCAGTCCTATTCAAGTCATATCTGTGTCACTGCTGATGCACCTGTTGCACAAAACACTCGGTATCTTTCTTCACTGTTATTTTCCTGAGGTACTTCCCGTGCATGGGGATAGAGAGTGCACTTATCAGTAAGATACATCACAAGCTCAGTATATAGTTCTGTTCTTGCTGTTATATTTACACCAGAACCGGACTTCTTCCACTGCTTTTCAGTCACTGTATGGAATCTTACAGCTCAGTGAACAACAATTAATTAAGGATAGAAGCATTTAGGTTTGAAAAGACCTTTTAGAAAAGGTCTTTTCTTTTGAAAAGACCAAGTCCCTGCACTTGTTCCTCATCTTCCAGAAATTTAAATATATACAGTTCTAGGTATGTAAAGTTGCTGAGAGAAAGCATTATTGCCCTCTCAACTGAGCAGGTAGGAAACTCGACCAAAATAATGAAACAGTTTCTCCCCGCAACCACGGATATCTTTTCCCATGTGCTAATGATGGCAGCTTTTACATCCCTGTTCTTTTCCTAGAGAAAGATTGAGATATTATTCCTTATTCTTCCCTAGGACTCCTAAACCCGTGACAGAAGAGAGAGAATGGAAAAGGGAGGAAAAAAAAAGAAGGGAAGTGTGCCCTCCTTACACCCTGCTTGTTTTTCATTGCCTGCTAACAAGTCCCTCCCTCTCACACAGCAGCAGAGCAGTTCAGCTGTGCTACCCCACTCCTCCTCATCTTCCTTCTCCTTTACACAGGAATGAACAAACTACTGCTCTACCCCACAGCCCATCAGAGCACACTCCAGTCTGATTTTACTTAATCCAGCCAGGAAAAGCAGATAAATTCCAAGCTCCATTCCTTCTGAATCACTCCATGCATGCTAAGTTCAGGGAGGAAGATGATGTGTGAGCAGCACTGCACACAACTATCCTCAACCAACACCTATTTCTGCACCTAAATTTTGATATAGCAAGGGAAATTCATATTTACTTCCTTCTCACTTCTCGTCTTGAACCCAAGTTTCAGCGCCTTTCATATCACAGACATATGGGAATTTTAATAAACAAAGTTCAAGCCTGTGAAAAATCAGACAAAGCATGGCATAAACAAATAAATGTGCCATAAATTTAACCTCTTGTATTTTAATCTTCTGCATTACCTTTTGCATCTTTCCTGAAGACCAGTTTTGTTTTCAACCTCTAAGGCTGGAAAGTCCCTCCAAACTTGTTTGGTACCAAAATATGACACAGTAAGAGCTCCCCACTGCTGAGACCATGTCTGTGCTCATTGCTCCATTACCAGCTGCCTGTTTCACCAATCCCCCTCGTTGTCCCCTCTTCAGTATAAAAATGAAACCAAGGTGGGTCAGAACAACTCAGTCCATAACCCCTTGCTAGGATGCAATCTTTTGTCCCCATCTCATCTGAAACTCTCAAATTATGGCATCTTTAAGTTTCCTTCAGTGGTTTTTAAACTTTTTCTTGGCTTCCGTGTTTTTTTAAATGAAAAATTCGATGAAACTAAAAGGCATCTCATGAAAGTGTCATGGGATAACAGAATAAATTCTTGCCCTTGTTTAATTAGAACTGAATCCTACTGAGTTTAATTATCCTGTCTTATTATAAATTTGACAATAAGGACAACCTGCCAAAAAATACACTTTTTGTTTGTTTTCCAGGAAAAGCTGTCACGGTCCATTTGCATCTCAGATTCACATGACAGTGTACTCTGTGATTTAAACTTTGTTTCATGAACTCATTAAGAAATACAACAAACAAACCCGACAGGCTGGGGCTTTGATGCAGACTGGTCGATCACGTGAATTCCCTTATTCACCATTCCAGTCCTGAGGTCAGCCACAGCCTGGGCAGGGGTGAGGGAGCACCTACAGCAGCTCAGGGTTTTCTGTGGCTACAACATTTACAAGAAGAGGATAATATTTACTAGAATAGGAAATTCACATTTACTAGAATAGGAGAATATTTACTAGAATAGTTGTATTTATTATTTTATTAAAGGGAGTGGCAATTATCTTCCCATATTTAAAGCCTACTACTTAGTAATTCCCGTGTTAAAATGTATGATTTTATGGTTTAATTTTTTTTCCCCACAGCACTATAATAAAATTCTCCTATTTCTAAACATAATTAAATGTCGTAGATGTAGCCAATTTAGAAATATTCTAATATTCTACAACCGTTATAACAGTTTATATTATATCCTTATTGAAACTTCATGATTCATAGCAGTAATAATATATTCACCTGCTTTTTTTCAATATGTTGATTAACAGAGAGCTAAATTTGTAGCTTCATAAACAGTAGTGTAGTAATGTGTATGCCAGACATGAAAAATAATTGTTATATTAATCTTTTCACCTTACAAATAAGGCAAAACATGAGAAGTTATATTTATGCTTTCTCAATCCAACTATTAAATTAAAAAGATTGTTTTAATTTGAACTGCACTTAGAAAAAAACCCAAAACTGCCATTCCTCCTGCAATTCTTCCCAGTTAGTACCCTCAATAATGGCTTTAGCAGTGCCTTAAAAGCAATTAAATGGGAAGGGTGTTACAGAGACAACTGTTTTCATTTGTAAAACATTAGAATGGATTTGAAATTTTCCTGTAAACAATATTTGGCAGAAAGAATACACCTAAGTATAACAGAACCTGAACAAGCAATGTGTATAATAATACAGCACCAACCATATTACTGTCTCAAATAGGAAGAAATATTAAGGAATAATAGAGATGGAAAGTCATAAGAACTTCTTTTGCAAAGAAGTTTCTAATAAGAAACTCTGAGTATTCTAATTAAACCTCTATAAGTATTTAAGTCACTTAATAATGTGCTTCCTATTCTTGCTCAGTTGATCTAGAGAAATTATATTAAATGTTCAATATTTGGGGAGAGGGCCAGACTACTTATTTTATTTATAGAGCATATCAATATAAATTAAACCAGTAAACCTCTCGACAGATTTAGATGCAAATTTAATGAATGATAACTAAATATTTGCTTTTCTTTTAAATGTTTTATGTACATGGCACATGAGTTTCCTCTGCCTTTTTTCTCTGTTAATGAGCTTCTTGTATGGTAGATTATGAAAAGTAGATACAGGGAAATTAGGGAAAGAAAGCATAAAAAGTACTGCTGTTTTCTTCCTTTTAAAAACAAAGATCAACACAAACCAACAAATACAATTTAAAAACCCAAAACAAATAAACCACAAAACAAAGCAAAAGCAGAAGTAATGTTTTCATTTCAGTGGAGACAGGAATTCCAAACCAATCTTCAGCTGAATCAGACTTCGGGGCTAATCTGGATTGAAGACACTGATGCACTGTACCAAGATGCTGAACTAAGAGTTCTCTGCAGGATGCACCCAGTGCCAGCGTGCTGGGCCCAGCTCCAGCACCCTCTCAAGCACAGTAATGCAGTGCAATCCCAAAGGCAGTCCTTCAGAGCAGCCTGACAACAACCCAGTACAAAACACACTTCTGGTGAACCCTTCCGAAATGAAATCTCAAAGCACAAAGAAATTATTTCCATATGTGTTTTAAACAGAGCACACTAAACCCAGCATTATGGCACATAACACAAAGCTGCAGGGGTTGAGCCTAGGTCAGCAAAACCTCCCCAGGGTTCAGGGTGTCAACAGGACAGAGATCTACTAAGTACCACAGCCTAGGCCGGTGTGAATTGTGAAATTCTGGGTGCTGCTCCAGTTACCTCACTTATAAATCCTCATATTGCACATATCCCGCACATATCCTTGGTATCAGTCAGATGTTTTTATAGCCTCACATCTTCATGTATCCAAACAACCGAGCCATCCCTGTTTCTGCCAGGTTCCTTCTCCCGTGCTGTGGGGGCAGCAGTGCAGCCACTTCTCAGCTGTGCTGCAGCAACACAATCCCAGCCCAAGGCCTGACTGCAGCTCCCCAGCGATGCCACTGTAGGATCAACCCTGCTGCTCTCCATTTTCTGTGCAGTGCCTCAGACTCACTGTGTCCCTGAAGAAATGCCTGGATCCACTGCTACGTGCTCCTTATTCTCCCCCACGCCAGCCTGAAATGCAGATGTTACGGAAGGCCTACTAAGCTGCCCTGCACATGTGATTTATTATTAATGTAGGGAGTCTGAAGACCAGAGCACATCTTCCACCTCCAGATAAAGCTGTGCTGCCAAACCACGGGGCATTTGCTAATTTGCTGTGCTGTTAGGTCTTGTTTGCACATGCAATGTAATTAATAAACACCACGAGACATCATAATGACCAGAATTAGGCAACTGATATTCTAAATAACTGTGATCTTAAAAGGAGAAAATTATGAGGATGCTTTAGGAAATTGTATGCTAAATTTCAAATATAACATATGGACTTGGTGTTGAAACCCCCTAATGAGTTTCTAGCAGTGTTCAGACTCAGAAGACCTTGCTAATCCCATTTTCTGGCTCTAAGAACCAGTGATGACAGAGACCACTTGGAATTAGTTCCAAGAAAAAAAGATTTCCCTGGCCCATAATAGTATATTTGTATCTTTTAGTAGCAAAGCTCCCTCTTGCAAACATACTTCTTCATAATCCTAATCACAAAAAAAAAAAAAAAA
>VXBT01009623.1:1601347-1732569 GCA_013400235.1 Oriolus oriolus
AAAAAAAAAAAAGAAGAAATTAATTTCAGGACATTTACAAGTATTTCAGCAACATGAACTGTGAATTCTTCTCCAAAAAGTAATAAAGACAGATAAGCCACTGAGGAAAGCAAGGGTAAATAGAACTGAGAGTAATGATCTTAAGTGAAAAGGCAAAAAGATTCTACTTCATGTAGGGAAGTGAGGTGACAGTACTGAAAAGTACTGAAATACATGGAATAAAACCTGTGGAACACAGGGAGAACTATGTAACAAAGTACGTAAATCAAGATCAGAGCGTGTAAAAGAGAGGAGTGAGTAAGGTTGAAATGAGGAAAAATATTCTAATAACAATAAAAATACATTTTGAAATACATGCCAGCTAGTAGGAAAAAAGCCATTTAGCTATTTTAGTTTGGGAGAAGGAATATACAGTGTGAAGTTTGCTGAGGAATGGACAGAACCCACAAAAGCACTGTGCCAGTTGTCATTGCCTGACCGCTCCTCAGCTGTGCTTCCCAACAGGGACAGCATTGTGCTCTGCAAGGATACCCAAATATTGATTTCTGAGAGAAATAAAAGGCATTTTCTCAGGTAAGCACCTCATAATTCAGCATAAAACAGAAACCTGCACTCTGGAAATGGCTCCACTGTTTACTCAAAACTGCAGATTCTGTGCTGGTTTAAACTGGTGTGGATTTAGGCAAACATGTACAACAAGGCAGGAAATAAGGAAACAGACCCTGTGAGACAGCAAGAAATTGCCCAGATAGATAATTCACTTATACTGCCTCCGTTTTGGGGTTTTATTGCTTGGTTTGAGGTTTTTTTCTAGCACAGATGTGTCACCTAACCAATCAACACTACAACCATCTCCATCAGTGAGGTCTCAAGTCTACAAGCCAAAGGTTTTGAGTCAGATTTGGCGAGTTTCAGAATGAACAAGTCAGAATTCAGTATTTTCTACCTAATCCTATAAAAAGTGTGGTCAGGAGTAACTTTGGGAGAGACCCATAAGAGACCTTGAGTACAACCAGAATGAACCTCCCCAGCCCTGGAGCACCTGTCTTTGTGCAGCACAGCTGGAACCGCTGGACCTTCCTCCCAAAGCACACACCACCTGCAGAGCAGGGAAGTCATTTCATTTGTTGTGCCTGGCATTAAAATGTTCTGACATTTATTCTCCATGCTGACAACTTGGTCTCAAAACAAGCACAGCGTAAAAGTACACCTCTGTTAGAAGGCACAGAGGTTTTTGGGATACTACAGTGCTTGTCATGATTTAGGATACATGGAATCCTTCTTCCTACGTGAAGTTTTTCACTTTTACAACTGGTCTCAAGGATAACTCTAAGGAGGTAACTGGACAGTTTCCAGAGTTACATTTCAACTCCAAGCTTTTGAACAGATGTAGTAAATTTGTTATAGAGAAATCAAAGAATTATTAAAACATATAAGCCACTTCATTAATCCTTTGGAAAAAAAAAAATTCTCTTGATGCTAGTTATCCTATCATTCACCTACAAAAGCTCTTCAACAAACAAAACCAAGCTGACTGAGATTCTGGCCTGAGGTGCAACAGCTCTCATTTAAGAAATCATTGCTCTTAATTTTGAAAAGCCTAAAGACTATTAGGAAGTATCAGTGCATATGACTTGCAACATCATACGTTTCTGTGATATGCATGCTGCGGTATACAAAACACCCTGAAAAATTTCAGAGCACCTATTTATACAATATATGGGCTACACTCACCCCTTCTTATTCAAGCTCCGCACAAGCATGATTTGGAGTTCAGCCCAGTCACAACATAAACCCGATGGAAGGTAATGACAGCTCAGATTGTATCTGCCAAATATCATTTGCATTCAAATCAGAAAAGATGTATTCATTCTAATTTAGGGATCTGGCAACAGTGGCGTTTTCAGTACTGTCAGTTTCTGACTGCATTTATTAGCCACAGAAGTAGAATAGGATTCTGTATTCTTAGAAATTATTAATTAAATTACATTTTGTTTGCTTGTTGGTAGGTTGGCTGAATTCACCTTTCCCTCCAGGGATTCCAGAAGTATTTTCTATCTATAAGCTAACAACTGGTTATTATTTATAATAAAACTATTAGCCATGGAGCAAAGCATTTTCATGCATATAATATCCAGCTGATAAACAAATGGGTTTTTTTTTCTCCAGAAGTTTTCAAAATAACATCTACCTTTAAAAAGGACACCCCATAAATACACAGCAGGCCAGATAATTGTTTTCCTACTCAGTTTTTAATCCAGAGCAATTCTAACTCACTACAATTTTTGTGAGTTCACATCACAGTAATTGAGATCAGAATCTGGATCGGCTTTTCAAATACAACAGTTGTTTGTTCAGCTGGTCACACATTTGGAAGTAATTTCTAGTGCTTTAAAATCATGTCAAATGGATCCATCTCTCTCTCTCCTGCTTCTCACAGAATGAAATTAAATTTTCTGTAGCTCAGAAAATGTCCAATCATGCAACTTCCTGTTCATTTTCAGAGTGGTTATCCATGCCAATCTTGTAAGAGTGAATAGATTTTTCCTACACTCCCATTAACTAAGTGAGATACTTGTAGCAGCTATCCTGCTTTGAAATTAGAACAGAACAAGAGCCATAATCTTATTTAGCTTACTCATTACAATATCAGTTTCTGGCATTACCCATTTACTCTCAGACATTTACTCTCAGACAGAGTAAAACTTGTCTGAAGAAAGCAGTGAAGGAATTCCCATGCATCTATCTACCCTGTAGATTTTTTTGTAAAAAAATTCCATACAGATTTTACAGCTGGCCTGAAAATGTGGTGATGGAACACTCTGTGTGGCTTGTGCTGCTGAAAGTGCATCAGTGGGAACCGAGATTTGAAAGAAAACCCTTGCCAAGGAGGAAGCTAAACTGGAATTTGTGGCATACACCAGCAAATGCTCACAGCCACCCGGGCCACTGCCCTCCCATTCTTTCCATAAGATATTTTCTCATACAAGGGGGATTAGCAGCTCATTTGCACTATTCTGCTGTTAAGTCAGCCCCCAAAGGGGAGCTCAGCATCTGAGAGGGCCTCACGGCTTATTTCTCTGAAAGGTGCTTGGCAGTGGTTTCGTAATTACCTGATAAATGTCTGTATGCAAGTGTGGGGCCAGCACGCGGCTTTTAAGACCTGTTATGACTTCACTGGAAGTCCTCTGGAAACAGCAGGAGATTCTACAACTGCCTTACAGGTTTACATCAACATGAATTAACTGAAATACCATCCAATAGCCAAAAATCACAATCTATAAAGCATGCAAAGGTAAACTGAGGAACTATGAAACAAAAGTCTTAAGTTACTCATCATAACTAGCACCCAGAGTTTGTAGAACTGCATGTACCCAGAACCTGTCACCATGGCACAGACTCGGCCCTGCCCCAGGCACTTCCAAAGCCCCAGTTTAGAGAGGAGCCTTCAGCTGCCATCACACCAATTGCTGGTATCCATCACCAGCCAGATCTGCTCCTCAAGGTTGAGTGATGATGGGTTTTATGTCCACCAGAGGCCCCTGAGGGCTGACCTCCCTGCCTAAATATCAAATCAGGTTTGTTTAGCTGGATTTGATGGTCCTTCAGGACTACTGGAATCACTGCTTGTGAGCCAGTCCTCCCTGCAAGCCCCTGAGCCAGCAGTGCACACGGCTGGTTACCTCTGTTCATCCCAGCATCTTGAATTTGAGGGCAACATCCAGTTCCTGCCATTCCAGTAGGATACAGCAAGGTGCAGCAGATGTTTCACACTCATTCACGCAGGTAAAGCTTCGCAGGTTCAGCATTATTTGTTCAGCACTCCCATGCTGCTCACAAGATATTTAGAGAGTCTGTGTCCTCTCACAGCTGCGTATTTCTAGAATATTTCTTTTCCTGCCTATTTCACCCACTTGTACAGCATAACCAACAAATGTCTCATACCTGAGGAAACAATGCTACATCACATGTTTTTCATTTCACGCCATTTTCAACCGTCCATTTCACTGTTTTCATGGGATCACTGTAACAGTGCAATAGCACAAAAGGTCTACCTTTGTAGAAAGTTCTGCTCCACCTTTTGTAAGAGTCAGAAAATTCCATATTGCCACTTTGTGCATTTGGTGTAACAGACAAATTAGCAACATCAAATGAAAATGAAGTAATATTACAGTCTCTCACACATAAGAGAAAGCAAAAAAAAAAAAGCCTATTGTTATTCACAGTTGGTGGTCAGTTAAAAAAGAATATCTGACAGCTCAGGCTGCAAACAGTATAAAAGCCAAAAAACTCAGTGATTCAAAAGAAAGGCTTTGAAGTCAATGAACTGCAGAGTCAGCCTCTTATTCAGCAAGATGCAGGAACACATGGCCTGACTTCAAACATCTAAGTAGGCCAGTTCAGCTTATTTGCATTATGGCACCTTTACATAAAAAATGCAAATGAGAATCAGATGTATCTACTTCAAAGAGCCTCTCCTGAAAGTGTAGTCTGAAACCTAGCTGGGCTCAGAACTGAATTACACACAATTTATGTCCATGTGAAATCATAGGAAGGTACTGCCTTATACTTCAGTTCCAGGCAAGGCTATTTAGTGTTATTTCTCATAACCACTCCATTTGCACATTTCTGGACCTCTCAGAAGATCATAGGCTTCCATCTGAGGGATAAGTTAGCCTGAGTTAGAGGTGAAGTAATGTGACATTACATTTCCACAAAAGCTCTTGCCGTGGGAAAAAAAACCCCAAAGTAGTTAAATGCAAAACCAGTATATGAATATGAATTATCACGTGCTGCTGGTCTGGAAGGGTGCTGATTTTAACAAAGCAGAATCTTTGCATCATCCAAAAATTTAGAAAACAATAGCAACACCTAAAATATTATGAAGCAGAGCTCCAGCTGGCAAAAACTCAGTTTGTGGCTCTGTGCAAGTACTGTCAGCTGTGAACACGTGTCTGTGTCAAACTGTAATGAATAGAGGATATGACTTCAGTTTACTACAGGTTATGAATATTTGATAGAAACTGCTCTACTACCTTAATGAAATCCTTCAGGGACATAAAAATACAAAGTTAGCTCAGGGTGGTATCTCAGCAACACAGTCAACTTCAACCTAAGGTGGTATTTGTTCCTCAGTGCAGAACATAAAATGAATTGCTCAGTACAAATAGTTTTATAAGTCAATGAAATTAGCTTGTAGACTGTTTTAAAAGGTTCTGGCAGTAAGACGAGTACTAATGCCAGTAACTTTTGGAGAGTGCAGTACTATAAGGGTGCTGATGGCATTATATTTCCCTCCTTTGCCACTGGTGAGGTTCTAATGGGATTGTCTAATAAAGACATAAAATAACCTGATCTAGGACTCTAGTCTGTGCTTCACAGGGGTTAGTAATTTCTCAAAAGTACTGCAAGGACAGGCTAGATAATGGGAAAGTTAGAATAAATTAAGAGACAAAAATAAATTTTGTGGTGTGTAGACTTCATAAAAGGCAGACACGTTTGAGGGGAAGTCTGCTAACTGGAAAACTGGAACTGCCTGCATGAACTCTCCTACTCTGCATCCTGCTCTGCTATTTTTATAATGTTTTTTACAAGTTTTATCATGAAAAAACCAAAAATTGTTCCGAGTAGAGAGTTTTATACTTGAGTTTGAAACAAATAATTTAAAACTACAACAGCCTCTCTCTTTTCATGCATTTTCAGTATATAAATAAACAGATGTCCTAATTTCTTTGCTGTATCATTGTTCCCGATACGTGTTTGTAAAAGACACACTAAACAGTACAGATTTTTTAAACCATCTCTTTCAGCTGGTCATTTCTCATATTGCACATCAGGTTTTCCTCTTAGTCCTCCACTCCTCTACTTTCTTACTTAGTCACAGTTTTCACTTGTGTACCTCACCAGCACAATGTAAGGACGAGCCTCAGTCCTACAGACACTGAAATTATACCTTTCAAAAGACACGTGCTATTATTTCTGTTACTTTTTTGGGGTTTGAAACGTAGTTCAAGCGAACATATAATTTCACTGAATGAAGATATTAAGAAGGTAAAAAGAGAATCATATATTCATTACCCTCTCCACTCAGTGTACACAAAAATATATGCAAGCCCAAAGAAATACCATTCCCAGAAGCTTTCAGGGGGTTGGTGTTTCAAACAAACTTACTGTGCCTTTCAAAGATATAATTCTCTATTTAGCATACTACTGGCTGAAAAAGTACTTCAAGGCATTTTACTTCTGTCAGGTGTTCACAACTTCAATGGTTTCATCACCTTAGAAGCCCTCCCAAAAATGGTATTGCCTCCAAACCTTCACATTTTTTGGATTGTATTCTGGAAGAGACAAGAACTTGAATTTATAAGGAAAACCAGCAAATAGCTGATTGGCTAATTGAGACGCTGGATTTCTAGTGTGCATTTCTGAAATATTATGAAATCTTTAGGGATTTGTTTTGATGTTTAACATGAAAGTTAAAATCATTGTAACGTCATTACACATCTGTGTGCTGAGTAATTATAACTACCCAGCTCAGCAGTAACTGCGTGTGACGATTTACCAATCCTTCTTCCTCTCATTTGAACTATTTTCTTCATTCATCTAGTGCACCTTTTTTGCCCCCTAATCTCAATCTTTTTCATGCCTGTGCTGTTCTCCAGTATTCATCTTTTCTTTTCTTGCAATGATGTTTAGCCACCTATCAAATCCCATTTTTTTTGCAACATTGCTCTGTATAGCAACAAAACTCGTGCAGCCTGCCTTGCATTCACTGACTTCGTAATACCGTGTGTTACTGATCCCTCTTGATTGCATTACCCAATCTGCACATCAGGAAATGTTTTTTCTTATTCTACAGCTGAACGTGCTTTAAGTGGCAGTGAGTGCAGATGCTGAAAGGACTCAGAGAAGCTCAGATGCAGCCGTTATGCTTGGCTCTGTTATCACAGTGATAACCCTAAGGAAGGGGTAGGTGGAGGCCCCTGAATTATCCCATTTTTAATGTTCACTGCAACCCAGGGCCTCTATCTTAGCACCACATTCTCAGATCCAAGCAGACAGTCAGCAATAGAGCTATCTAAGCTATAGACATGTCATTTTACGTCACCTCATTACAAAACATCCACAGAGCACGACTGAAAACTGAATTTCCTCCATTGTCAGCAAGAAGGCCCCACTACAGTGCAGTCCCCTGCAACAAAAGGATCGGCCACGGACTGAATCAAAATCTTCCTCTTTAACAATCTGTACTGCCTAAGTACTGTAAATGCAGTCTTGGGACTCCAGTGGTGCTGCTGTGAACATGCCTCAGGTTCATTAAGGCTCGCAAAGAGCTGCTGCAGTGTTGTATTGCTCATTCAGGGCTGGCAATGGCACTTCTGTCACATACTTAATGGAGAGCTGCAGAGAGAAGGGACCATTCAGACCTGCGGTGAAATGAAATGGTCTCATTCACAGTGATTTCACTCGCCATTAGCTGGGGAGATGCTTCTCTCAGATTAGAGATTAGTTAACAGAATGTTTGTTCTGCGGGCTTTTATGGCCTCAGCTTCCCCTGCACATTTAAATGTTCAACCAAAACGTTGAGCACTGCTAAAATACCAACCCAAAGACTCTAAAAATAAAAATGAACAGGAACTAGAGACAAGAGAACTCAGAATAATGCACAAGGTGATCCTGGAAGGATTGCAGCAGCATAAAATCAATTCAAGTCATTCAAGTCTAAAGGTTATTCTCAGGATCATTTAGTGAGCGTTTGTCAAAACACTCATTCTTTGGCACATCAGAATGGAACTGTTTATCAAATATTGATAACCTGTATCATCATCATTCACTTAGATTCAAAACAGAACTATATTAGGGGACAACTCACGTCAGATTTGTATTTCAAAAATCTGAACCTTAACAAAGGAGTGAGAGCTGAGGAATACACTGGCACAGAGAGCAACAGAACGTGGGGGGTCTGAAAAATAGAAGTGAGCCACAGATGTCACAGGCTATAACTGAAGTGTTCTTTTTGACACAAAATAAACAGAAATTAGTGGCTCTAATGTAGACCGTATGTGTTGACTGTACAACACACAAGTTTTTCTCTGTGCATTTGATTTCAGCAGGTAAGCTAAAGGTAACTCTTGCAAGGTTAACTGTGGCAGCTGCCACATCCCAAACTTTTTCTCCAAGGCATAAACTAAAGCTTTAGCTACCTGCATTATAAAGAAATATTACTGTTGTTATTTGTGATTTATTGCTGATTCTATTTACAAGTATATTTTGAAACAAAAAAGTTCAGCAGCGCCATGAGGGCTGTTTACAAAAGAAGCTTGGAACTTCTAGTGGTGCTCTGAACAGTCTTTGTGCACCCAAACAATTTGATACGATCACTGAAACCACAGAAAACAAACACAAACACTGCCAAGAGTCGGCTGAGACCTGCTTTGATCTCTTTGGGAATTACCACCACAACGAAACAGCACATGGGATTCCACACATCCAACTTCATTCTTGCTCTCCCTGGAAGGCACTCTCAGATTCTAGCTCAGCAATAAGCTTACCTGGGTTAGTCTGTTGTGACCAAAAGAGAGATTCTTTCAATACTAGGTAAGACTAGCCAAGGTATAACAGCAAAGTGCATCACTGTAACTCACATACAACTCTCCTACACAAACTCCATCACAGTTCTGTTAAATTACTGTTTCAAGAGTTGCAATTGCTAAAAGATTGAGTGATTGGGTATATCAGTCCTTCATAAACAACAAAAATAGAATCCCAGCAAAGCTTTGATTGAGCCCCAAAGCCTAAGTTTACCTCCTAAACCTTATTTAATAAACAGTGTCTGAATACTACCAGTCACACTCTTTGCCCCAGTCACTGTCAGTGATATTTTGTCCTGCAAACAATAAGTTTACTGAGCTGTTTGGTAAATAATCTGCCCACAATGGTAAATAGATTTGCTCTGGTTAAAGACACCTGGCCTGAGTATGCTACAAACACACATACATCAGCTTTCAATTCTCATGGCATTTCCCTTGGTTCCATTTCAAACTATCATTGCTCCAGAAAAAAGTTTCATAAGTACAAGAAAATAAATCTCGGCCTGATCGGTTTCTGGGACTCTAACCTGAGATGCAGATAGGAACAAGCAGGATCTTTAAGCCCGATTATCTTATATGATGGAACACCTCTGCTTATCCCATGTTAAAATATTTCAGTGCAATTTACCCTCTCCAATAACAGACACACCTACAGATCAAACATTCTTTTTCTCTCTCCCGTGTGTCAGAGTGCAAGGCAAGTGCCCACAAATACAGATCATTCGTTTTCATCTGATCTTTTCCTCCTTTTAAACATTCATCAGGAAAAGCTTGGTAATAGAACCATTTTTGCCCAAGCAACACAACAAAAGAGAACAAAAATATGTAAATGATAATATCACTTCATCTGTTGCTGGATTTTTGCAGCCCTGACTGAGACAGAAAAGGCAAAAGCACTGACAAGACTCCAGATGATTTCAATGAACCTAAACAAGAATGGCAGTGACTGACATCAGCTGAGCATTTATTCCAGTCTTCAAGAAGAGATTAGCCAGGGCGAGAGCAAACAAATCTGCCCATTTTCAATTGATTCAGCCTTAATCAAGAACAATGAGATAAAGGCAAGCACATCTGATAGCACCCTGTATTATCCTTTCATATGAATTTTGGTCTTAATTCAGTTTTGAATGCTGGAATAACCTATCTGATCCCTGTGAGGACTCCTCCCCTCATTTGTCAAGTTCAGTGCTTGTCTGACAAAACGCTGCAGAAGATATTGAATAAACGATCATGAAAACGAGCAAACAGATAGAGATCTGGGAACATAATCTGCAGAAAAGGAGACCTTCCAGATACGCCATTCATTAGAGCTCGGCATATAAATTCCACTGAGCTTCAAGGAACAATTTTGAGAACTCTTAACTGCAGGGAGGTGAGGGGCTTCACTTATTGTTGTGTTATTGGAACAAAAGCTCCTTCTCACACACTCGCTAGATACTGAGGGATAACTTGACCCAGCTATAAAGAGACCTCTCTTTGATCAGTCACTGATGACAAAAAAAAGCCATGTTGATGTGATTAAAAGGAAAATTCAGTTCAGCTACTTTATAATTGTGTGTGGGGACACATTTTTGGAAGACACTACACTACTGACAAACTGAGATGCAATTTCAGATAGAGGCAACAAATGATACAATAGGAATAAATTTTCATAGCATTTATCGAAAAAATAAATAGGTAAACCACTAAACATGTAGAAAGGAGAAACAGAAAAGAACAGTGAAAGTGAATTAGTTATACTCAAACTTAAGGTATCACAAGCAGCTCCAGTTTGTTTCATTAGAGGATAAGAATCATCCCAATTTTGTATTGTTTGATTCCTTTCTTACTGAGTTACTCAGCTCAGTTTCAAGAAATGGGGAAACACAATACACCCACAGGCTTATCACAAAATAGTGATTTTTGGTTTTTTCTAGCACATCAGTGGTATTCTTGAATTTCAGCAAGGATTAGAACTTGAACTGTGATCCAGATTTGCAACTGTACACAGACTTAATTCTTATTTGTGTTCCACGCTGCACGCATTTGTGTGACAGCAGGCGAGAGCCACTCCAGCTGCACTGTTTACTCAGAAGGCAGAGAAGGAGCTTCCTGCACCACACTGTCTCTCCCCTGCCTATTTGCCTTCATTTCTCTTCCCAGAAATAGTGTCATGCCTTTCAAAATTGAGGGCCAGTGGTGTGGTGGGGAAGTAGGGGTTGGGGAACAGAGAGGTTCCTAAAATTTACTCTAAGTTATCAATAAACAGTGCCATATTTTCAACTCATTATATTGTTTGTTATATTTCATAAAAGCCCTCAGATTTGTAGGATTAGACTACACATACACCTGTATTTCACCGAGCAAATCGTGCCAAGGGAGAGACACCAGAGACAGTTCCCTGCATAAAGCTTCTGAGAGTCAAACATTCAACATTAACAAAGGGATAGCTGAGCTAAAACCTCACTGGAATATCTTTCACCCCACAGAGATGCACTTCCAGATTATGAAATATCCTTTAATGACCTTTGAGGGGAAATTAGGTAATATTGTGTCCTGCTACTATCATACTGCAAGGAAATGTAGGACCTCTAAAAGTGGGTTGTACCTAAATGGAAATCATTCATTATCTAGGAAGTAGGTACTCAACAAATTTCAGCATCTGGTAGCATGGCAGAACTTGCATACAATGTAATCTCTGCAAGAATGTAGGAGAGTTTTTCCTCATTTTGGGTGTTGGGGTTTTTGTGTGTGTGTGTCTGGGATAAAGATAGCTTCCTCATACTATTCTTCCTCCTTCTCTGCTGTGGAGGGGAATCTTATCTCCCTCTACACAGCACAAAGACATTTATTCTTAATTTAAGATAGTGCTTGTGGATTTGTTTCAGAAAACTTGGATACTTAGGGACAAAACATTTGTAAACAGAGTAGTTATATTTAGGAAAGAGGCCTTGGTTCAGAAAGAAAAACCTCTAAAGTACATACAACACTGTTAGGCTCAGACCTCAGACTGTTTCACACAGCTATAATTTGGCAGCTCATCCCTCAGCAAACACTGTGAGTGAGCAGCCTCAATCTTCCAGCAAACCCCTTAATTGTCATTGATTTGACCATCACTTGAAGGTGTATACCTATATTCAGGTTTCTGCAATCTGTTTGCACTTCTCAGGGCAGAAGAGGGCTGCAAACTTGTTCTGATTCACATGTTTTTCCCTACTCTCAATCCAGGTTAAATTGTAGCTGGCATTTGTAGGCAACGCTTTTCCAACACTTCCTCCTTTAAGCTGTATCTACCAAAGAGAGATTGCTTTGACTGCTTTATTTCCATTCCTGTGGAAAACCTTGCCATGCCAACAAAACATACAAACTGAGTGGAGATTGCTCTCAGGTGTAGAAGTCAATATTCCAAGGAAAAAATATCCTATCAAAGGGGAAAAAAAGCACAGAAATGTAAGTGTCAAAACCAAAGGTAGGCGGAAGCTATTTTACACCAGCACCTGTTCCTCTACAGCAAGAAGACACGGCACAAAAAAAGGCTCAAGAAAAACTGATTGGCAATAGAAACTGCTCAAGACTGAAACTGAACAATAGCTGCAAGATGAAAAGCCAGTACCTCAGAAGAGCTGTGCCAATTTGTGTAAAGGAAGAAATTAATTAAAAGTAACTTCTCAGCTTTTCTGTGGTTCCTAAAAGTTGTAAGAAATAATACCCTGCAGAGTCACCAGGAAGCCTTGGTATAATATTCATTTCAATAAGATTCTTCTAACAAACTGCATTTATCTAAAACTTTTAGGAGAAAAGCGTAGACTAAAGCAGCAAAAGTTCCAGAGAGTTCAACAGAGACCAGACACAAGGCTGCCTTCTTTTTCCTAATAAAGCTGACCCCTGAAATTTTAGTTAGTTTTTTAACTGATTTGCTTATTTGCTTCAAAACTGTTAATTTAGAGGCTTGTTCAAAACAGAATGGATTTGCTGCTCAGAGAGGTGAGCTGGTTTGGACAAGACTCACTACCAACCTCGCAGTAGATGAGAAACACAATGCAGACCACAAACAGAAGTTTTCAGAACTCTGTCTTTGTCTCCTCATTTAAAAATTGTTTAACATCTTCCTCGCAAAGAGATGTAATATCTGCCACCAAAGCCACAATGAAGGTCTATTGACACTACCATGATGAGCACTCTGGAAAAAGCTGGATTTTAGCCCTCTATGTACTGCCCAAACCTTTGGTCTGTTGCACAAACAAGAAAAATTCAGCTGCCTGGGCTAAATGCCAAAACACTCCCACAGCTTTGGTTCACTCCTTGGCTCCACACAACCTAGAGAGGTCATTTGAATGATTCCACAGACTCCATATAACACAGCACCTTTACATCAGTTCCTCCATGTCTGAAATCAGGGAGCTCTTTCCCACAGTGCTAAGTGGGATTTTACAGGACTTTGCCTGAAGTTCCCATATTTTTCCTTGTTAATATGCAGGAAAAGATACAGGCCTGCCAAGGGTATTAGTGAAGCCCCCATACTGGAATAAACCCATAAAAGACCCTCCAGCATGCAATGCCTTGATGGTTTGCGTTACCAAGTAACAACGTGCTGGTGCTCTGCGTTACTTTCAGCTCAGTAAAACAGGTATACAGAGACTTTTTTTATAACATGCCTTTAAAGGACAACTAATACAGCTAAAAAGGAGTCTGAAACTGTGCATGGCTATACATTAAGGCCATATTAAATCCTGCTCCTGAGAGAGAGCTGAAAGTCCTGCTCCTGCCAGCTTCTTGTCTTCTGTCACTTCTGATTACTGATGCAATATGTGTCAATGCTCAATAATGACTGTTGAAGTCTTCATGCTTGATGGCTTAGGATGTCATAATGAAAGTACAAGCTTTATTAATCCTCTCATCAATAGAAGCCACGGGGTGTCTGTCACACTTCATTTGTATGTGCCAAGAGTAAATAAACTGCAGCAAATGAGAAGTGTGTTTATAAATATGGACAGATGTCAAGTGGTTTACACAGTTACCCATGCTGCTATTTCCTATTATACATTTCCAGGCTGTATAAAAAGCTGATAGAGCCATACTTGAAGATATCTCTGTTTACATTATATTTCACATTAAAAAAAAAAAAAAAAAGACTACTAAATTAATGGCCAAGTGGAAAGAATTTCATATTTCAGTCTGTCTCACAACTTTTATTGAGCCAGCACTTGGCTGTTAGGGCAAACTACAATATTTGAGACTCTGATTTACAATGACAGGCACCTACATATAACAAACATGTATTTTCTGGATTTTAGGCATTCAAGGCAGAGATGGCAAGTGATAGTTACCACTGCTTTAACAGGACTGAGGAAAGTTCATTGAGATACAGAGCAGATTATACAGAAAGGCAAATTATGACCAGCTCACTTTACATGTGGAAAGGTTGAGGCAAGAGGAGATAGTGTTATTTGCTCATATCCCTGTGTTTTGTTCCTGGCTCAGTTTCTTGTTTTGGAAGATAACGGACTTGCAAAAGTTTGTAGAAATCACCAGGGTCTTCACAATAACAGATGATTTGGTAATAAAAACAGAAATCAAAATTGACTGTAATTGAATATTTTAAGGTGATGCATGCAGGAAAGAGATAGCTGCAATTTATGCCTGAACACCAACATTCCAAAATGAGACTGAGGAGTGGGAATACATAGTTATACTGGGGGAAAAAGAGTGATCTCAGAAATGTTCCAAAAGCAAACCAAGCACTACTCACTGACACTGCTTACAGAGGAGCAGAGCCAGGACATGAGATACAATAACATCCTCATGCAAACCCATGGAGCACTTGGATTCTGCCTGCTGGGGCAGCTCTGATTCTCACAGGGAAAACAGTGAAAATGAAGCTCTGAAGAGCAAAGGCACGGACAATCAGTGGCAGGAAATCGCCATGTGCAAGAAAAAATGAAACAAATTAGGATATTTTAGCCTGAGAAGAAATGACAGACAGAACAGCACAACACAGCTTAAAGAAATAAAATCACAAACAGCAGTGGAAAAGGTTGTAAAAATTACGTGGTCCCTTCCACTCAGGTGAAAGAACAAAACCAGAAGGCTGTGGATGCTGAAAGCTTAGATGGCTTCAAAGAGTTTTCCAAACAAATACTGAAGCATAACCCATCCAGACCTAATATAAAAATAGGAAAAATCAGCTAATCCCTGTCTCCAGGACCTTTGATGGAAAGAAAGAGTGTATCTATCCATAGCCTTAGGTTTTTCACTGGGAAATCATTGTTAGTACTTGCCTGAGAAAGATCACTGGGCTAGGGGATGCTTAGTTTAAAAAACTAAGATTAATCTTACATTTTTACATGCATTAAAATTCCTTCTGCAGTTTTTTTTTTTTAATACTAAGAAAAAAAGACTAAGCATTATAACCCTCTCCAAATTTTCCATAATATCCAAGTTCCAAAAAATTCAACCAAAAACCTGGTATTCCAGTGTTCAGAATCAAAATGAAGAGCTTGAATGCACATTAGAGGTCTCTGCATTACTGACTTATTTTCACTGGTTCAGGTTGAAAAAAGGGGCAGAGAAGGCTGGCAAAGGAAAGTGTAATGGGGAAAAACAGGAGGAGGAGAAGTACAGTGACAAAGCAAAGAAGAAAAATATGGAAGATGGAAGGCAGCTTTGCAGAATGGATCAATGTGCCCTCCTGCTACATCAAAATCTGAGTGCTCAGGCTATAGTTTTCTAAAGGAACCAGGACAGAGTGAAAAGGCGTTGTCAGAGCAAGGAGAGAGGCAATTCTGCATCTTGTCTGACAAACTCTTGCACCTGTTACTGTGGCAGGGCATGAACTACACCACAAAGCCGCCCTACAGGATCGTGGTGCTGAGTCTGCCCAAGATTCCTGTCAGTGACCATGTGCTAAAAGCTCCTTTAGGAGAAAGGCAGGCTGCAACAGAAACATACCTGGCAGATCAGATCACGTGCCAGTGGACATGGCTGCATTTCTCCTCTGCAGTGATGTATTCTTAACCCAAAGAGGGACAAGCAGTCACAGACAGCAAAATCCCACTGATATACCCCCAGGGACACTAAAACCATATGTGCAGCAAAGGAAAACAAAACAAAAAAACCCCAACAAACCACTGTTCATTTAAATGAATAAAACTATGGCAAAATAACTAAATTATTTCCCTTTCTACGAAAGTTGTGAACGCAATATCAAATCACGGCTCAAACCCTACTCCCATTCCTCGGCGCTCCAGCACTGTTTTGTTGATGTGCCGCACCGAGCCCTCCTGCCCAGTGTCTCCCGGGGAGCTGCGGGTGCTGCCAGGTGCGAGCCCTGCGAGTCTCTGAGCTCGCTGTGGAGCCCGCGCGGTCCCCAGCAGGCGCCTCTCAGGTGCGCCTTGGCTGAGCTCGATCTGGCGCAGCTGGACCAGGTTTGCTAACTGAGTGGGTGCTTACCACCAATTCTGCTCCCACTGATCTTTTTATATCTATTATATCATATATAACGCCTGTTTCCCTTTGCCTCTAAGCTAGATTTGGAGTGTAACATCTTACATGAAGTCAGTAGTTTAGGGAATCATAAACAAATGGAAGCAAATATGTGCTCTGTTCACAGTTTTGATTATCTGCTCAGAGCAACAGTTGTAAACTCTCCTCATGGTATCTCATATTTCAGAACCATTTATGTCCCAATTATCCTCAGCAGCACCTAATTAACGCCGGCTGTTCTCTATTAGAAGTCAACAGTTATTTCTGAATTTATATCCCTTTTATATCCTGACACCTGAAAGTTAGGAAAATAAAAAAACACATTTTTGCTGGAATGAACTCAGACTTACCAGTTAATTCAGGAAATTTTACACAATAAATGAACTTCTTGCATCACCATTCAAATAAATCAGACCTTGATAATATACCAAGCGATAGCTCCTTCTATAATCCTATTGAAGTAAAGCTTTTAAAGTATTGCATGAAGCTTTTGTTTACTTAAAAGCATTCTGTGGGCATAAATAATTAAGCCAAATACAAAGATTGTACAAATACAAACATTGTAGCTTGTTTAGAATGAAGAACGCCAAAATTAACATATTTTTAACCGTATAGTAATGATACAGAAAAAAACAGGGAAAACCAATAAAAACCTATGCAGTCAAGCTTTCATTTGAACAGTTTCTGTAGCACTCCCTTCCTGCAATCACACTCATTCTGTGCATGGGAGAGATTACAACCTGTATTTCTTATGTCTTTAGGGGGAATGGAAAAAACCCAACAAAACAGCACCCAAACCAAAACACTGAAACCCACTAAAGATTGCTTTCTTTTTGAGAAGAAGAAGAAAAAAGAAAACCCAACAGAAAAGTTATTTGGTTTAGGAGAGTTTTGTTTCTGTTAATGTGTTTGATTTTTTTCCAATTAACAAAAATTCTATCCTCAATCTTCTCAGTGTTTTTCAAAAAACACAGTTATGTTGTATTTTATGCTAGGCTCGTCATTTCAGACCACATAATCCCTGTCCCTTTCTATTCAGCAGATAATTGACAAAAATAGCTCCTTTACAACACCTAACAGATTTTTTTTTTAATATAGAATACACACAAATGCTCAGCAACTTCTACAGCAGTTATACTTCACATGTGTTATTTCCCTGCTTTAAATGAAGACATCCAAAACTAAAAAAAAAACCAGCTTTAGACACAAGTGGCTCTGTTTGTATCACATAAATCACTAAATCAGGCTTTTTAGCCACAGCCACTTGCAAACACTCCCAGGCTTTGCATTTTCCACACCATAGCCTCTCTGCCAAAGGAATGGTATTTTTAACCCTGATTTATTGATTTCTCTGGTAGCCCTACCACGAACAATTTTATTTTCCTTCATGCATTTTTAAGTGGACATGAAAAGACTTACCACATCCAGAACCAGGAAAGGCAGAGCTGCTCCGAGTGGGGACAAAACCAGCCAAGAGTAGGAGCCCAAGCACGACTGGACTGGAGCTCCTGGCAGAGGGTGGGGCCCAGGTGAGCCTCATCAAGGTAATTAAGGCCAATTAGTGACCACCTGCCTTGACTTAATTACTAAACTTAACGGCTAAAACTCTTTCACCTGTTAGTTTATCGAACCTTTTCTATTCTCCTTTTTTGGTTTGCTTTTAGCAAGGATGGAGAATGTATCTTCTCACAAAATAACTTCTATGTTGATAGGAATTATGTTCATCAATTGAAATGAAAACTTGCCTTATAACTTTAAGGAAAGAGATCCTACTAAACCTTTACTGAACACCAGTGTAAACTCATTACTTGCACAGGCATCCCCAATAAAGCATTATGATTACATCTAAAAACCATTTCACCTGTGATATTTTAATTGAAATGTACTTTAAAGAGTGGGTAAATATTTCCAAGCCCCACTATAAACACACTAATGCTTGAAATCACTTAATTCTTTATTTGTTAATTGTAGATGTTTAAGTATTTTTTGGGAAGTCACACACCTACTATTTTCTAAATGTCTGGAAGAAAGTTTCAAAATAATCCAGACTGAGAGAGACTTAGACGCTTTTTCTTGCAAAATGTTTAAATGTTTCGCCCATTTTTGTGCAACAAGCTGCAGGAAGGTTTAGCACACTGACCTGCCAGTAAGGACTTGGTGATATGAGACTCTGTGCTATTTTTTGTCTCTTGACCTTGACATGCTCCTTTCACTGTTTCATCATTTATAAGAGGGTAGAAATGGCACTAAATCCACCATGATTAAAATTTGCTCAGACACTTTCATATGGGATGTATATATGGTAATTAGGAACTTAACATTGGTAATAACGTTCTAGATCTACTGAAAGCAGTAACAAGGGTTCCACCATCTTAAACTAAAGCCAGAATCCCCTCTAACAAATTCAGAAAATTCTGTGTGTCTGTGTATAGATTCACCTGTGCACATCTCATGTGTTAATCAGGGAGAAGCAGTTTCTAGGTCTATAATTTACATTATTTTCTGCCTCCCTGAGTCTAGCTATGGATATTCCTTTGTTAACTGGTGTAACAGAGGGAAGGGGAACATAGACCCCACCCTACTTCCCTTTCTGAAGGAGAAAAATGTCTGTTTGTGTGCTTCTGGTAAATACAAGGACAACCATTTTTTTCCTGAACGCCAAAAAAAAGAACTTAAGTCAGCACTGATTTGTGATGAAGTCAGCTTTTCACTGACTCCTGATTTAACAGGAGCTGATGTTGTGCGAGTCTTTCAGAAAGTCAGTTTTCTTCTAGATCTTTGTAGCCATTTAAATTTAAAGGCTCCTTTGGTGTCCTTTTTATCCAGCACATTGCACCGAAGATTTGTGTTTCCCTGTCTCCCAGCCATACTGCTGTAGTTAACAAAAGTTCAAATTAGACGTGTCTGTAATTTCAAAGGCAAGCTACATTTCAGGACGCAGTATTTTCAGATTAACTGATATAATGACAATATTTTTTGCTAATAAATTTCAAATCCATTTTCGATTTTCTGGCCTGTACCTGAGCAGCTACATGACCCCACAAGAATGACAGTATTTTTTATATCTTACTTAATCATATGTCTGCAAGGGAAATGATATTTCCTTGTCTCTTAGAATAGAGGGTTAGTAGATAATTAACAGTCATGAAGCTTTCAAATGCCTTACCCAGGATGCAAGATCAGTCTGGATGTCCTGCTTTCAGTGAGGAGCAGACCTGTCTATAATTCCACTGAACTGGAAGCAAAACAGCCACAGAAATGAATTACTACAGTATTAATTAGCTAAGGGATCTCACTAGGTTAATTCAACTACACCTGTACAAACATATTCTAGTCTGTAATATAGAAATTTCTGTATTTTGTGTTTTATATGAACAGAGATTCAGGGATCACTCTGTTACCCTATGCTAGACGTGTCCATTGATTTCTGTAGAATTTTCAATGTGTAAAGTGCTAGGACTGATGGAAATACATACAAAATGCACAGTTCTCATACTATTTTTTATATATAACTATCTATATAATTTCAATCTAAATTAATTTATATATGATACCAGCATTAAGAGCAAGGACTCTTATCTACATCATATCTGACTGGAGAATGCAGTTTGCTTTATAAAACTACTAAGTGTGGATCAGAAATGTCCACTGCAGACCAAATACAGGATATGGAGGCCGTTCTAAATTTTTATTCCTATACAGACAGGCAAGGATGATGCATCTTTTCCATCAGTTAACAGCCAGCAGGTTTGAGCCAACACATTCTTTCAGGAAAATACAGTCCACTGCATCTTCCATCCCTGTCTAACAGCAGTGGGACAAAGGCAGAGCAGGCCTGTGTCCCAGTGCATCCATTAAATGAGAATTTAACCTCTCAGAGAGAGGAGGGAAAACTCCAAAGGCTGATTGTGTCAGGGGCACATATAAGCACTAAAATAAAAGCTGCTGTCCCACTGCACTTTCTCTGAGCTGCTTGTGGAATTTAGTGAAATTCTGAAATGCATAAGATCTAAAATTTTATCATTTTTATCCCTGAAGGAGAACAAGGGAATCCTACAGAGCTCTCCATATCAATAATCCCACGGCATTTTACACGTCTTCATTTCAAAGAAGTGGCTCCTCTATAATTTAGAAATCTAGATGAGTAAATGCTTAATTTGGTATAGAGGATTCCTAAATAGTAATGTTTAATTTAGTCCAATGGGAATATTTTCATAAACTTCAAAGGAAACAGAAAAGGAGCTCCAACAGATAGAGGAAAGGGAGGTCACCGAATAAACAGAGCTGTTGTTCTGAAATAGATAGAAAAGGACAAGTATACTAGGACAAGTATATTAACATACTTTTCTTTTGCCTTTACTATTTTTAGTTTATTTCTGCTTATAAATCAGGTTATGTTGTAATTCTATCTTTAGATGAATCAATATTTACTAAAATAAATCTCTGCATATTCTTCTACTACCCCATCACTTTTCCCTATAAACTATATCTTTATATAACTAAATCTTTATGGATTAAAGTAAGCAAGTTACTGAATTACTATTTCTTGGTAAGCACTACTAAAATTTTACACATATACTGATACTGGGGGGAGGTTCCTCTCATTTTTGTGTCTTCTGCATTTACCCAGCTCATTTTTATTCATTCTGATCTAATAAATGAAATCTTGAAAAATGAGGCACTGTGTTAATTTGTATTTAATATGGTGAAAAACCTGTAAAGCACCCCTTAAAGGACCCGATTGCACACCTGGAGACAAGGTCTTTTCCAAAGATGGCAACAGGAAAGCTCTGCCCAGAAATGGTGCATTATGTGATGGAACTGGTGCATCTGAAGACAGAGGCAGAAATAGACCCAGGGGTCTTCCTGCTGCAAGACAAAATTGTGTGTTCTCTACAGCCTTGAAATTAGCCACTGGCTGACAGGAATCTGCTTGGGGTTTGGAAAGATGAGGAGGACAGGTACTTGGCTACTCACTGGAATTATCACAGTCGCCCCTTCCCAGAATAATGCTGCATACAGCAAGGCACATCACCTTTCCATGTGAGAAGGGTGATGTGGGAATGTGAAGGGAACAGAGGAGTTGAGGAAACCTGGATCCCAGCTGGGGGTAACAGCTGGCCAGGACTGCACAGCCAGAAGTTCAGAGCTGGGGAAAGGTGGGGCTAGGGTATCTCACCTGCCTGCACACTGGTAATTCCCCTCGGGTAAATTACTCGGACATTCCTTTACACAGGGCAATGCAGCCGCTTCCCCGAGGAGGAGAGTCTGAACCGAAAGCACGCAGCACCCAGATAGTTGCTGTTCTACTGATCTCTGTTGTCACACCTAAATCCCTGGAGGCAAATATTTTTATTTCTGCAGTCTAAATAAATTTTAAAAGAAACTTGTGATAGAATTTATTTTCAAGCAAGAATTTTGAACAAAGAATGTATTTTCTAACAGAAGTTCATTTGCTGTTTTACCTTTTTTTAAAAAAGTAATAATTTAATATGTTCTGTTGGTGTTGTGTTTCTGTCTTGCTGTTTTGGCCACCTGATATAGCTGCCAAAATCAGATGCCTAATATTGGGTAGCATATGATAACATCTGCAATGTTATTTATTAATTCAAGTGTGGTAGATATTAAGAGTTCTAGCTCTATCACACTGGAGGCTTCATAAACATATTTTCTCATGACTTCCAGAGTATGTAAAAAAACCCAAAACACACCAAACAGGATCCCTTGAGTTATAAAAAATGCTTAACTTCATGCACATGAATATACAGGGATATATTTTGTTCTGGACCTGACTGTATTAGAAAATTGCCATTTCAAATTTGTTTCCTAGCTAGGTTTTGCGACATAAAAATCTTGTGGGGTTTATTCCCTTCTTTAAGGAAATCAGAAATGATTCTACACCCGTGTTCCTAACAGGCCTCCTGGGAGTTTTTCCTTTCTAAATTCAGCATAACTGGTTGCCAGCAAACACCATTCAGAGATCAAAGCGAGACACGCAGGCAGCACTACACCAGCAGATATTTACTCCTGGCACCCTCTGCAGCACTGAAAGCTGGCACATATCAAACAAATCTCTGCTCTTACATGATGCTGCTAAATTTTTTCTCCCTCTTGAATGTAACCTGCACAAGAGAACAGCAGCTAAATGCAGTTTGGAATTTTTGCACAGTTTAGGAAATGCTGTGTTTTTGCTGGGGATGTGCAATGCTAATGTGAAGTGATGAAAATCACAGTATTTTTTATCAGTAATTCCTGTATATATACATATAATTATATATATATATATTTACAGTGAAGAACATCAGTTAAATAAAGCAAGGCAGAGTGAAATTTAGGAAGCAAACACTGAAGCATGAGTTTTTATACTTGCTGGAACAAAAAATTTCTATCAGATGAGCCTGCATTTATCAATACTTTCCCTAAGGTTTCTATAACTCTCCTTACCAACACAGCATTATATTTAGCAGAATTTTCTCAGCAAATATTCTTCTAGTCATAAACCAAAAAACACTTCTAAAACCTTGCAACCATTTTGTCTCTTTGAAAGAAAGTGCTAAAGAGCCACATATGTTAAAATGAGACAAAATATTTACAAAACAACAACTGGATTTGTACTTAATTTCAGTTTCCTGAGGCTATCCTGGTTCTTCATGCTTCTGAACCTTAGGCAGCATTAATACCAGTAGCAAAGAACCAAAGCATTTTCCCTAAAAATAATTTGTCCTAAATATGTACCTTGTTTTGCTAAATTGCTTGTTCAGGTGTGGTAGCAAATGATTTTCATTTAACAGCTCTTGAAGTTAAAGGGAACACTAAAAGCTCCCTAAAACATTCATTTGTTGATGGCAAGTCTTGGTTCTCTCGATGCACCCATGTTTCTGTGAGCTGGAGGAGGACAAAATTCTTCCTTAAGAATTTTGGTGGTTTTGTTTTGGATTTTTTTTTTCTTTTTTTAATCTGTAGATGTGGTAACTTACTTACCATTGCAACTATTTTAAAGACTGAAAGAATCTTTTAAAAGCCTGCTCTTTCCAGCAGTGACACTTAACCAAGCAGAGAAGTCAAAAGGAAATCAATTAAGACAACACAAGATCAGCAGTGAAAAAACCAATGCTTGTACACAGAGCAACCCATCGGCACAGATTAAGTAAGGAGTAACATTGTGAGCAAACACTGGATTTTGCTTGTGTGTTTTCTTGCAAAAATTCCTACCTGCAACCCACCTGATTCACTCAGGAACATCTGACCTTCACTGAGTCACATATGACCCTAAATTATCAATTATGGAAATACTTTTCTTTTTCCCGACAGAATTTACATTAAAGTTACTGTAAAATAGAGATAAATCCAGTCATATGCAATGAAAAATTAAATTTTGATAATGCCACTTAACTACTGCTCATTTTATGTCACAAGTGTCAAGGCTGTAAACTGATATTGTTTTTAAAAATGCAGTTTAAATAGAAAATATATTTATCAGAAATAGCCTGCATAGCAAAGTTTAGTGAGTTCTACCTTCTCTGTGAGAATTAGGAAGGGAAAACTGGTGGAGGTAGAGCTGTTAGGGGGAATTTTGTCATACCCTGTCCTACAGCTTTGGATATGCTTAGTTTGTCTAAAATCCAAGAATATCAGGGACTGAGAATGCATCGACGGAACAGCACCAGATCCCTGCTAAGTTATGCCAGAATGAAACAGAATGCATGGGATTTACATTTGGAGCTGTAGTGACATCCTGTTTCAGAAAGGGGAGAATGAGCATGTATCTGTCTAGAAAAATGACATTCTTATAGCAGCAATATATATCTGTATAGTCACAGCTACTGTCTGGCCTTCTTTCAACACAGAACTAAGTGCCCTGGGCTGCTTGATACTCTTAGGTGCAAATAAATTGGCACCCAAAGGCAAATATGATATACCAAAATAAGCCCAGCAACAGAGCAAAACATCTGAATCCAAAATATGTGACATCACAAAATTCCACACAGAGCAATTCTTAAAGGAAAAGAAAGTTGATCCAAGAGAAAGTTGTTGCTTTGCTGATGTGCTTAAACAGTGGCAGTACAGCCCATAGTGCCTTGTCTCTGTATATTTGTTAAAAGCAAAATTCTTCAAGTTCAATTTTTAAAAACTGATCAGTTGCTGAAGCTCAGGAACAACTGCAGACAATGGGTAGCAAGACTGCCCCACGTATTTCTGGGAGTAATAGAATTAAAATAATCACCTCGCTGTGAACAGCCTCCTTGGAAAGGTTTTCTTCCTGTTACTCAAGCCAAGTCCCACTTTATATACACAGGTTTTCACACATTTCGGTGGGACAGCCTCTACTTCATGTTGTGTGCTCGTATTCCTTATGTGTGAAAGAAAATACATGAGACTGGAAAGCCCAAACATTTCCTGTGGCACACAATGGGAAGCAAACACAGAAAGAGATCTCATTCTCATTTACGCACTTTACCAATGTATCACAACCCTGCAAAAAACATTGCTCTTTCAACATTGCTCTTTAAACTCCCATGTTTATTTGAACAGGGTTAGAATTAGTGAATTTCTCGGAATAAGGTGTTTTGTAACCTTCCTAATTGTTTCTGGAAACAAAGCAGGTCCCTTTGCTGGGCTGGGTAAAGGTTTGGCCCTGTTTCATTCACTTGGAGGCCTTGGCTACCAGCCCATGGGGTGACAGCCTCAGTAGCTGCACCTCGATGTGCTCACAGCATCCAGCGTGCCAGAATTAGGAACTCAGCTGACCTTATTGATTAAAGCTGGGAACATGGATGGGTGAAATTGATTTTAACACATCCAGTATCTTATCCAAGGTCTCTATAAGCTGTCAAAAGGCTACAGCCACTGAGTCTCCAGGCATTAACCTATCCATTAGAAATATGAGTCTACTGTAGATGTTCAAAAAGACAAAACAAGCTGAGTTCAAGAGTTTTACACAAACTTTGCTTTAAATATATAATATCCTGTGATTCTAAGAGCATCATGTAAGCTGTCATTCCCTTGGACAGTTATTCCCATGAGTAAGTTTCTGAGTATATGCTACTGAAAAGTCTTTTGTGAAAAGATTTCTTCTACAAAGAGAGGGTGCCGTTTTCAGGGACACTTGGACCAACAGCAGAGAGGTCAGCTGGGTGCACAGCTCTGCTCAGGAGGGCTCATTTGCTTAAGCCAGCCAAAGTGTCTTTAACCAATCCAGAAAAACTATCTCTAGGTCGCACTACATGGATGTGAACAAACAGAGCTATAAGCACCTTGTAAAATATTTGAAAAGATAAACCACCTTGAACTAAGCAACAATTACGTCTGGTTTGCTCTCAAATTTGAGTTAAATTTTCTGTAATGGACAATCAGAAGTTGTATACTCTAGCAGCCACTTCTCTTTCTCATTTGGGAATTTCAGCCCACTATGAACTAAAAAGATTCAAAAATAATTAATCTCTTTCTATTATTTGTTGCTCAGTTTCAGTCCTGTTCTGGTCTTTACTCATTCACAGGATATTTCCTAGACTATCTTGAAACTCATCCTTTAATAGATAAACTTTAAATATTTTAATATTTTTAATACAGTCATCTGAATTCTGAAAATCTTTATCTGTTCTTATCCTGCTTTGGTTTCAGGTTAAAGAACTCAATCACATTTATTATAGCAGATTTTGGTAAGGTATTTCTTTTTTGAAACATTTTATGTTCTTCCATGCAATAAAAGTATCTCAAAAATCTCAGGTGATGATATATTTACCACAGCATCCTAACAGCAGCTCCATAAACAAAACTGTCAGACATTTCACAGCGCTGGCCAGTGATGTTTAATGTATTGCAAGCTGGCAGTCAGTTTACTGGTTTAGATTGTGACTTTGTGCTGATAATTATTGCTCTGCAAGGTTTGTTCAGCTTTGCTTGGGTAACAGACAAGCCTGGTGTGAGGAAATTTAAAGCAGGTCAGAAGGAAAGCTGCATTCCTGGCTGAGTGCACGACACAGGACTACCAGTGATCTGTCACTTTGGTACTTAAACCATCAACTTTTCCAAAATAAGTGAAATGGCAAAGATTGAGCAGCACAACATAAATACATGCCATGCTTCTCACCCTTAACAACAGCAGTCAGTGCTTCACACACTACAGAGATTAAAATGGTCAGTCACATTCATTTTGAGGTCAGTAGGATTCCAATTATTCAGTATTTTCCTACATTGAGATCTAAACTCTATTCTACCTTGCAAAGACAGGAGAAGTTTTTCGTGTTCATCAAGAAAAGGGGATATGAGATAAATACTGTGGATATGATTGAAAAGGTAATTCCTAACAAAAGCTCATCTAAAAATCAAAGAGTGAATCCTATTTTCATCCCTGCCATGGTTAATAATTTCTTCTAGAATATGAACTGACCTTGGAATACTGCAGCTGCTGACACAGACACTCCCTGAAAAATAAAACAGCATTTAGAAGTGTTTGTAGTTATATCAAAATTGACCCGTATATTGCAAACTAAGAATTGCTCAGCTATTATGTAGACAAAGCATTTGAATAACAACTTCAGTACATTCTAGAATTACATCTGACTTTAAAGCACTTACTTACCTGAAAATTATTCCCTGTGCGATCAAGGGGGAACTTAAATATACTCCTAGAAAAAATGGAAACATTTCTATCTCATAGTTGTACTTTCTCTTGCAATTTCATTTTATAATCAATAAATTCAACCTTTTTCTTCGACAGTAAAGCATGATTTTTTAATTTGCAATCATTTTCTTATTCAGTTTGCTGAAGTGTAAAGCTGTAAAAAACAAATAAAGAGGAACATATTTTAAACTAATGGCAGAGGTATAACATTAAAATAATTTGCATTTAGAGATATCCACAATACAGTTCACACTTGTGCTTCACAGTTTTGATAAATGGACACAAACGCTATAGAAACTTTCTTTACTATATTAAAATACATTCTTTTCATTGAAAAGGATGACCATTTGGAAGAAGTCATAAGTTCTGTCTTTAGTTTTAGTTCTGCATGTTAATCATGTTTCTGCCAAGCTCCCCTGAAATTTTCAGCTATGCAAGTTTTTCTTTATATCTTATTCTAAATTAATTAATTAACTGCATACTTGTTACACTCCTTAAACAAACCTGCATGACCAAGATATTCCTCTACCTAGACTTGTTGCAGGTAAAAATGACAAGAAAATATCAATTAATAAATAGGTTTCTGAGCAGCAGATGTCCGATGCCATTTCTTTTTTAACAAATTCATTACCTACTATGCCACGAAATCCCAGCAGTTACCAAAATTGTACTGGAAAAATGTTATTTTTAGAACTCTGCTGAGCTGTGTTATCAAAAGCAGCTTTGTCTCAGCCAAATGTCAAAAAAGACACTTGACCCAATGAGACAGTGAAGGTCTCTAAGAAAATCCTGCCTTCTGAGGCACTGCCAGTACTCTTACTGAGGGAAAAATGTATCTGATTTAAAAGCACTGAAATCAAGGCACCTGTAGTGGAAATTAATTTGGATCAATATATAAATAAAAAGTCAAACCTTCGATTCCACACAATTTCTAATGAGATTTAGCACTAATAGATGTGAAACTGAGTTCCTTATGCAGTGGCTTGAATCTGAGTTTTGAGGGCAAGAGAGATCTGCCCTCTCTTAGTGCACACCACTGCAGGAGCATGAACATAGGTTGTTTGTCCACAGGTGCAGTAAAAACATCACCAGATTTCTAATTTCTTCTTTGCAATCATCTGACATGCTCAAACTGTCAAAACAAATGGATAATCTTGTCAGTGAAATTGTATTAACTAATACCAACACAAATAAAGTTGGCACTATAAAGTTAATTCATTTCAGGTGTGGGTGATACTTGTATTGGCTCTGTTGCTTTCTGCACCATTTTCCTTCACTCACATTGCTTTTTGAAGAGTGTGTAGATAACGTGCTTCTTGATCTTAAATCATGCAACTTTACGAATACTGCCAAATATTTTAGCAACTTTAATCCTACAACTTCCAGCCTGTAGTAGCCATTTAGAGACTGTGGTACTTAATTTTCATTTTGTTGCATTTGGCCCTGCTTTAACAGAAAGCTCTTTGTTCTAACACAGTTTTCTAAAACAGCAGTTTTCTGCACATTTTCACGACAATTTATTTTACTCTTCTTCAGGCATCTGTGAAATATACACGGCTCAGGATCGAAAACTACCTTTTATAAAACCAAGAACTGCTATCTCCTCTTTTCCCCAACCTGATCTCGAGAAGGAAAATCTTTGTAAAATCTACTATTTGCTGCTTCAGTAATAGAATTTGCTGTTTCTGGGACACAAATACTGTGTCCATTTTAAGGAAGCTACATAGAAAACTACCCAGTCTTCATTGGTGTCAGAATGTGACAACTCATCCAGCTGAGGATCAGCTCCTTGCAGAATTTGAAGTTTATTAAAGCTGATTAAAAAGTGGCAGAGGAGTTGGTTAAGAGGAGATTGTAGAGACGTGTAAATGGGAAAGGATTTTTGACAGTGGAGTCTTGGAGCAACATCTGAACAGCAAGTACAACAAATGAAATATTACCATTTTAATAACAGCGCTGGCATGGGGGTGGCAGTGGGGAACCAATGTCTGAAAGCTGCAAGGAAACTTCTGTCAGACAACTCGATCTTACTGCCCAAAGGTAAAGCATCAAAAATCCAGGGGGAATTTTTGTTATGTCACTTACTTATGAATGCCATGAACAAAATGTGGCCAAAGCCAAAGGACAGGCAAGGTTTGCAGTGAAAGGAGAAAGGCAGCAAACAGCAGCCACCACGTTAGTGAAGCCTGTGTGTAACTCAGGGTGGCTGCAGTGATTTCCGGGGAGCCGTGCCCAGCCCCAGTGATGTGACCTCAGAGCTGATCCTGCACCGAGCAGGATGCTGGACAAGGCTCCTCAGGGACAGTGGGATCCTGTGGCTTGCACTACACCATGATTTAGCTGCTGACAGGGAAGAACACAAGCAGTTTTTCTTATATACTTTAAACTCCTACTGGATTCTACTCCTCTCTAAGACTTAGGACTGCCAAAGGAGGATAGAAGAGAGAGAGAAAAAGGGGATTTTGTGTTTTGTGCTCCTTCCCTCTGGGGAACAGCAATAAAGCAGCAGAAGTACTGACTGCAGAGCTTAACCATCTCTGTATCACATCTGTAAAAAGACAGTGTGGCAAAAATTTTGCTGAGGCCAGCTCAGCAGGTATTTAAAATTCCTCTCCATATTCACAAATTTTATACATATTAAGTGGGATCAAACAGTGTTTTGCTATGTTTGTTTAATAATAGATAGGTCTGATTTTAATTTCCTGGGGCAAGGATGGGGGAATGTTTGTGCCATCATAACTTAGCAATCCAACTTGCATGTAAGCATCAATATTCCTGTGGCACTTGATCATTTTTTTTAAGGAAATGATACTGGAACCATTCTTTCCCCCTCTACTCTTAGGATTTCCTCACAAGTGGCAGAAGGTAATGTGTAGTCATAAAGTGCTTTCATTGGCCGAACTGTAATTTATTCAGCATTTCCATTATTTAAAAGTGTTTTTCCTCAGGAGTACCAGTTTAAAGGTGGTTCAAAACTACTGTATTGCTCATCAGCATTACAAAATAAGTCATTAGATGAAGGCTAATTTGATCAGATTTTGCTTTATTCTTGACTTCTAATTACCATTACATCAATGTCCATACAGCTGGAAATGAAAAAAAATAAACACTAAATGCATATTATTCCAGCTCTTGCCTAAAAGCCAACTGCAACTAAAGGTATTCAATGGTTAATACTAAGTTAAAACATCATAAAGTCTGGTGTCATTAAATCCCATGTATTACACTTTCTCTGAAATGCTGAGCATTGAAGATGCTGTATTGGTATTTCTGATGCACCCGCCCCCCCAGTACTTCTCAAGATAAATGTCCATTTACATCTGGGCATAACTGATAGACACAAATAAATATGATATATAAAGGAGTAATTTTTCTTTAAAAAGTGGAGTTTGGGTTTTTTCGGGGGTGTTGCTTGCAAAATAACCTTGAAAATGTAACAAATTGTAAATGACCGTAAGTTCATCCTGTTCATGCTATCTGTGTCATTGCTACTTGGTAGAAATTTGCCACAGGTAGAAATGCCTGTTATCTGCTTCATTTCTATAATCACAAAGACTCAGAGCTCTGAGTATTTAAAATTCAGTTCTCTAATACAGGTTTGCTAATAAACTAAAAAATAATCATCAGCTTTGGGACAATAGCACAGGTGAGGGTAAGGTTGTCTCCTCACCAGATCTACATTTACAACCTTATTGTTGCAGCACCTCTAATAAAGTTTAGGGGAAAAGAAGAATATTTTTGTCCAGTTACATAAATCAATGTGAATCTTTAAGTCTTTTTCAAGTATGAATAGATCAATTTAAAAAGCACAGACTGATAGAATCACTCTTAAATCAGTTCTTCGAAACACTACTAAAACTTAAAAGCCAGTGGCCCGTGTAACAATGCATTATTGCATTAAGAACTAAGTATTTAGAAGTTTTAACTATCTTACATATGAATATCTATGAATAAACACACAGGCCTGGAAACTCTTCTTACATTAAATTTAGAGTGCTGTAGTATCATTGATTTCTGAGACAGTCCTGGTTCACGAGCATGCAAGTGAGAGGAGAGGCAAGTCCAGAAAAACATCATCCAGAAATACAGATTAGGAAAAAAAACCAAAAGGCAGATTTTCTTTCTCTTCAGCATCAGATAACATAATTTTGATGTACTGCCTTTTTTTTTTTTTTTGAAAGAAGAATTAATCCAGTGGGATTTGTTGAGGAAAAAATGCCATTTCAAAGTAGGAAACATCAGTGTCTCAGTGTAAAAAGAAATCTCTGTAGCTGTCATATGCAATAGAAGAGGTTGGCCTTTCAATACGCTTTGCATTCCTGACATGCAGATACACATTAATGTACCAGCTACACTGCTCTGGTAAAAACATCTTTTCCAATTCCTAATCCAGCCTCCCGAAAATGAGTGTCTGACACTAAACCCCTTCAAACAGCTTAGGCTCTCAAGTGGGATTTGTGTTTTATATGTACTTGTCATTGTAATGGAAAACACATTGTCCTAATGCCGGGTTCTTAAAGCAAGGAGGGTCCTTTACAACAAATGGTTATTCCAGGATTTACACAGCAATGGCAGAGAGGTTTCTCTTAAGGATGGATTTTAGCTAATCATGTAAAAGCATTTCATGCATCCTTTTTTAATGCAAAACAAGGATGAGATTGAGGCCGCCTTGGTTGGGGCTCTGAGCAACCTGGTCTAGTGGAAGCTGTCCCTGACCATGAAGGGAGGTCGGAGTGAGATGATCTTTAAGGTCCTTTCCAATTGAAACCATTCTATGAAATTTCTCTGAAATGCAGTGTATTTATAAAAGCTTTGGTTGGTTATGGAAGTAGGCATAATTATGCAACAGGGCTGTGGGGTTATCTGTGGAATTACAGTCACAAACCATTCAAATCCATGAACTCTGTGCATGTATGCAAGGCTGAAAACCTAGTGGTATTTCAGTGGAAAGCTGGTCATTGCTTCCTTTATTCTGTCTTGAACTTCAGTTCCTAAGGTTTTCTGTCATAAGGCTGATAATCCCTGGTCACTGACTTAATGCAGTTTCACTGAACATGTAATTATTCCAAAATACAGGAACTGGGATTGAAGACTCACCATCAGGTCACTCTGGCAATGAAGTCACCTGTAAAATGTATGTGACAGTTGATGGAGGCTCTTCAGTGAAGAGCCTTTCTAGCCTTCTTCAACAGTTTGAACAAGTGGGCATCTACATATACCAAAATCTTAAGGGGAAAACCCTATCTCCATGAGCTCTGGGAAATTACCAAATAATCTCAGAAAGGGGGGAAAGAGAAGGGGGGGAGGTAAGGATGTCTCTATTCAGAATGTTCATTGAGATGTAACTTCTATTCTAATCCTTAAAATCAGTGGTAAGGTTTAAATGCTCCACACGGTCATTTTGGTTTGGTTTTTTTTTTTTACCTGTTTGTCCATTGGAAGTTAAAGTCATAAACATTAATAAGAATTAAATAGCCGGACTGATGTAATAATCCCTGCCCTTTAAAAGAAGTAATCCTTTTCTCTCATAACTCTCTCCTTCTCTCTCTCTCTCTTAGCACATTTATTTTGTTCTCTGAGTTTGCCTTCTGCCATTCAAATGCTCTCATTTGGCTCACCAAGGAGAGGAACCAGACAAAGGGAGGGAAGTAGAAGGAAGGAGTACATGGTCAAGAATGAAAAAAGATGTTAAGGGGGCTGGAACTTTCTTCAGGAGCTATCTAGTCCTATGCTGTTATAAACAGCTGTACCTCAGCAACAGAGCGATTCCTCTGAGCTGACAAACCGGATATATCAGTTCTGTGAGAACACGCTACTGAAGTGACCATGTGGCCTCTAATACTCCAAATGCCTCATTCAGAGGTACCTGAGCTGTGCTGAGTGGGATGGGACTGTTGGACAGATCTTGTTGTGTGTGTTTGCTCATTCCGCTGTGCTGCGGTGCTCTCTGAAGGCTCTAGCTCGGCTGGACTGAGCTCCGAGCACTTCTGCCTCGCAGCGGCGCGGGAGGACGGAGGCTGACCAGTTGCAGGAGGACGGGCGAGGTCTCTAGCGAGGCTCAACTCAACCGCCGGTGGAAAGGGCGTGGAGGAGAGAGGAAGGAGGCGAGGGACTTTACTGGGGGAGCAGCAAGGGGGTTTATTAACAGCGGGAACGGGGACAAGAAGAAGCCCTGCAGCACTCTGTGCAGGAGATTTTATACCCCAGTGGCAGGGGCAGAGCAGACCTGAAACAACCAATAACAGTACCTTTAAGGGGAGGTGCAGAGGTGGGGAACATTACACAACCACAAATAGGAGAGGGGGCAGGTGGGGAGGGCGAACGTGGGCCAGCAGTAAAGGACAACATAACAGCAGGTGGGCAGTGCGGCGGCCATTGCGTACGCGCAGGGTGTCACGTCTTTCCCGCCACAGCGAACGGTTTTTCCCGCCCAGCTGCCTCAGGGCAGCCATGTTTGGGTGGGCAGCCTGAGACCCAGAAGGGCCGAACCACCGGGGCCCCCGACCAGCTGGGTCCAGGTCTCCGTGGCAGGAACTGGGGCACAGTGCAACACCGCTGCGGGCACCTCGTACTGAAGGATTCTCAGCTTCAGCAAGACTCTGTGAGAGATTTTAGTATGCATTTATCTGACAGTGGAACTCTGACAGAGCACAGAACAAGCAATTGGACTAAAATATAGCTCTCAGAACAGGTTGCTGTACAGTCTTGATCTCTGAATCAAACCTAGACATTTTCCCTGTGTGTAATGGCAGCATGTGTACTCAGTATAAAAGCTTAAAATATTTGCCACACATAAATGATATCTGGAGATGTGTCAGGATGCTTGACCAGATCCAATCAGAAACCAAGAGAAAACCACAAGGATCCAACTATCAGAACTAGCATAAACTTCTTTGGTTTTAAAATACATATTAAAAAGCCTTTAGCAATTTCACTGGAGCAAGACCACCAGCCATAAGTTAATGTTTCATGTAAGATTAAATGGCATCTTTCTACTCCAGAGGAAACTCAGTCTGTTTTATTGCAACCAGTGTAATGAACACAGTCCACTAACAGCAGAGATTCTTCACTGATCAGTGCAAATCCGAGAGGATTTTGTGTCCTCTTTGCAGAGGTAAAAAAGGGGCAGACACCACTTATCTGTTCTGACTGCCACCATCACAGAGCAGCAGGGCTCTGAGAACAGTGTGGGTGCAACGGGGCCATCACTGGTGTGCACTGGAACATGCTAAGAAAGAATCAGGGTCAGAGCACGGCGGTGAAAGCTGAGTGCAAAGCAGGGAAGGCAGAGAGCCCCTGGTGTCTGTTAACACAATGTACCGTGGATCCACGGCTGTAATGCATTGCCTGGCTTTGAACGTGCAGCCTGAAGCCAAATCAATCTCAACAGTTTGTGCTGGACAGAGACCAATTACTAATCTTCTTTCTCCTCTTTCCTGCTGCTTAACAAGGGTACAAATAATGGTTTAAAATTACTCTCTGAGACCTACCCACATGAGTTTCAGAGCAGAAACCAAAGTAACTTAAATGATCAAAAATAATTTCTGTTTCAAGGTGAAATGTCTTTGAAATCCACAGAAAAGAAAAATCCTGGGTAAAATGAACCCAGAAATACCCATGTTTTGTGATCACTGCAAGGATCCTATCTGGATTTGCAATCATGTAAAAGAATCAATTAGGAGTCAAATTTAAAAGGTTCAAAAACAGGAAAGGGAACTTCTCAGTATGTATTCAGGTGCTGCAGAACACTTACCATCATTCTGGCATTGCCAAACAACTATAAATCTATTTAACTAACCAATTAAGTGGATTTTGTATCTGCTCTGCATTGCTGGAGAATCAAAACAGCTGGAGCACAATAACAATTCTGCTTGTGTGAAGATTGAGGCTGATTAGGTCTTTAATAGGCAGCTCTTCCTGACACTGTTACGTGAAAAACATCCCCCAACACCCAGAAATCTACATCAAACTAATAGTGCAAACCTAATAAATGTATTATAAGAGAAGCATGGAGTTTACTCTTAAGGCCTGCTTCTTACTCGGAAGTGTATGTGAATGCTGGTGCTGTCATAGATCTGCTCTGCACTTACACAACACTTGGTAATGCAAACAACTTTAGTAAAATATTTAAATATTTTCTCAACTTCAGGAGAAGGCATCACTCATGAACCTCTTATGTACAGTGCTGAAGTGAAATTTAAGCCTGGATATACACAACACTCATAAACTTTCCAGCCTTGTCCAGTATCAGATTGAAAGGAAGGGAAATTTCCTCTGGTTATATCAAATACATAATACAAAAAGTCAATTTTTGCTCTCAGTTCTTGATTCACTTTAGAAATACAAGAAATATTGTTGAGTTCTCAAATCAAAATTATCTTTCTATGCACTCCCATTATGTGTCACTGTTTTAACTTCACTCACACATAAAACACCTTTACTACTACCTGCTGATCAGAATGTGTGAGACTAAAAGTTGTGCTAAAAGACAGTTTTGGCTTTGATAATACATACAGAAAAGAAGTTCTTACAAATATTTTGTGTGTATCTTGTCTCTTTGAAAAACAGTGTTTTCTCCCTCTTAATGTAGGTTTTCATTACTTGCCGAGTGCTTTTGGTCAGCTGCTTACTGAAATCCATCTCTAATACAATTTTAAGTATTGTGAAACAGGGACAATATTTTTTCATCTGTGCTGTTTCATTAGACTGGGAAAAAGAATCAATAGTCCCTTATTACATGAAGACATAATGCCTTGGATTGAAACAGTGGCAGAGGTTAATCGATATGAAATGAGTTCACCCAAGGATACCTAAGAACAGGGAAGAATGTGAAACACCAACAAGCAGCACAGCTTTCTACTTCGGCTCTGCAGGAGTTTTATGTTTGCTATTTGGCACCTAGAGAAGAACACGAGCTATGGATCTGGATTATAAAACGCAGGTAACTGAGCGAGGTTCCTTATATGGAAGAAACCCAGGAAATGTCTAATACAGAGCAGCTTCAGACTCACTGATTACTTATTATCACATTATCATGTATATAATTACACATTATTTATTTCAGTGTGCATACTTACATGTGCATGCCAGCTGTTAATCAATTTTCTGTTAACTCACAGAAATGCCTGAAAGAAAAGTACAAAACACTTGGAATAATACCTTTCATTTCAAGCTGGTAATTGAAGCTACATCAGTAAATTTCTGTCAGGAAACTCAGACTGCATCTGGTACATCAAATGCTCCTGGAGCCCCTTAGGTAATACAGAATTAACATGGATTCAATTCCAAATGTTAAACTTGTAGATGTTATGAAGAGCCCTTTGTCTAGAGAGAATTAGGCACATGACAATTTGCGTCATTCCAGAAGTTAATGAGGAGCTCTAGAGGAACCCTTGCTCATGTGCATGCTGCAAACCAAAGGAATTTGTACAAATGTAGTCAGACACACCTCATCCCGCCAGCTCTGACCATGAAACTGCAGCACGATGGGCTGGGAGGTTACACTCTGCTAGCGCTGGCTCATCTTCGTGTTTCAGTTCAAGAGTATAAGAGTGTACAGTTTCATACTGTAACCTCTGTACAGCCTTATGTAAAAATAGATTAATACTGGTTTGCTTCTGCAATACAGCTACTGCATGGCTGCAGCTCAGTGAAATCAACAGCATTTACAATAAAAGCAGGTTTTAAAAGAGATTTCTAGAATGCATACTGTAATTTATTCCCTGCAGTATTTTAGTATCACACTGAGTGACGACCATTTGGAATTTATGCTCGTGTCTTACTTCATAATGCTGAAAGGTCAGGCTTGATCACAAGTTCTCTAGAAAAACTGCAGAGCAAAATACAAAGGGCAATACATCAAATTAAACATTTGAGAGAAGTTGGACTCATAGAAGCAAACCCCTTCCATTGTGAACCTGGAGACATTACAGCATAACAGGGCAAGCACTGTTAAAAATAAGTAATTAATTTCTCATTTATTTTCATAACAAACTATGGACAGATTTGAAAAAGAGTAATAAATTTGAAGTGGCTAAGACATGAAGATGAATGAACACAATCCTAACTTGATTACTTGGAAAGTGAATCAGAGATTCAACATAGCTGTTTTAGACTAAGAAATATCATATTTGATTGTTGTAAGTAAAATCTGGAGGCACAAGGTGAGGACAAATGTCTTTGGCAGGCTTCTATTAAGCAGTAGCAGGTCATGTGGTAATTAGTTTTTAATAAAGGTATTTGGCTTATGTTTTAAAGTAAAGTTTAGCCAGAAGTTAAGATAAAACATGTTTTATATATGACAAAACTTTTTTGTAAGAAGTAGGAGACAAATCAAAAATATGAAAGGTGGCTAGAGAGGAGGAAGAGAAAGAAACCTGAAAATCCACGTGATTAAATGACAAGTGAGGTCCAAATTAGACTACATCAGGTCTGAAAGATATGAAAATCTTGAAAATTAATGACTCATTACATGAACAATAACACCTGGCAAACGAGTTTATAGAAGAATGGAGCGTGGGGTGTACGACACCACAAGGAAATCATCTTCTACCAGAGCACATATAGAAACCCACGAGTGACATATTAAGGGATTTTTGACCTATTCAGAAATCAGGCTTTTTGAAACTTTCTCGTTAGAGAACAACAGCTGTTTTGATAGTCAGTAAAATAATCCAATTTATTAACCTGCTTCACTGAAATTAAAGACTTGACTCTACCATTACCCTGAGCAACAAAATTAAAGGGAGACCCGCCTAGACTATATTACTGGTACTGTAATATTTGAACTGCAACCAAGAATTTTACTAAAAGTGAGGACTCCTCACTCATTAATTTTCTGTCTTGTGCTGCAAGCATTGCAGTTGAAATGTCACATTCTCTGGTTTCTTCCGCCTCCCTGTTCTAAAAGAGCTTCAACAGTTTCACTGAAATCAGACTTAGCTGCTCATACATGCTTTTCATTAAATTACTAGAAAAAACAAAAATAAAAACAAAGCTGGCATGAAATTAGGTTACATGGTAGGAAATTATTTACAGCAGCCCACCAAGCCCTGCATCAGGGAAAGTCACAGTGTCTGAGACTGCAGAATTTATGCAGCTTGACTGTACTACATCTGGAGGTTGACAGCTGGTTATTATGTACACCTAATTTATCCAAGCTGTAAATACCACAAGTAGAGAAGTCTATTCACCCAGGGCTTACGGTTCAGTTGGTTTAGTATTTTATGTTTCAAATAAAATGTAGAATAAATTATGAACAAAACTTCTCCACACTTCCTCAACAGTGCATGATGCTCCATAGTGTAAATACACTAAATGGAGCATCTTTGATCTAATCACAAACCTGGCAATGAACCTGATACCTGATTGTTTTCAAAAACAATTGCAATAATAATTTAAAATTCCAGCAGCTCTTACGTAAATGACAAAAGATATTGGAACAATTAGACTACAACTGACAGCAAAGGACTACTTACAGCCTACAACCATTAGGAAAAAAATCCCAGCAGACTGATTTCTTTCAAGGAGTACTGAAATTACTTGAATATAGGCTAGCTCAAACCCTAAGAAGAATACCAAGAAAGCATAATAATAATATTTTGCATACTCACGCTAATTCCCATTCAGGTATCACTCAGTGTGTGCAAACAGTGACTTAAACTCTGCAATGGCCTTATGAGGATATGTCTATGCATAATTAAATAAAAATAAATTGATTACAGAGAAAAGCATTTGAGGAGGGAGATTCTCTAGATATTAGTGCTCAATCTCACTGAAAAATGGAAGGCAGATATTCTGAAGAAACCTTTTTGTACCAGTTTGATTTTAATCACAAAAGCCCCATGCATGTACAGAAATGTGGAGCAGGTTTCTCTTCATGTTACTTCCAGGATTCAAAGTCAATTTTTCACTTTCTCACAATTCTCAGTCCAGAAATCATAGAAAGGCCTGGGTTGGAAGGGACCTTAAGGATCATCTCATTCCAAGAGGCCCCTCCTCCATGTGCAAGGACATCTTCCACCAGACCAGACCCAGAACCGCATCCAACCTGGCCCTGGACACAGCCAGGGATGGGGCAGCCACAGCTTCTCTGGGCATTCTGTGCCAGGGCCTCAGCACCCTCTGAGTTAGGAACTTCTTCCCAACACTTAATCTAAATTTCTCGGCTTTTATTTTGAAACCATTCCCCCTCGTCCTGTCCCTGCCTGCTCATGTCAAAAGTCACTTTCCCCTTTAAGTACTGGAAGAAATGAAGTAATTGAGGTCTCCCTAGAGCCTTCTCTTCCTCAGGCTGGACAACCCCAGCCTGTCTCTACAGGAGAAGAGCTCCAGCCCTCTGAACATCTTTGTGGCCTTCTCTGGACCTGCTCTAACAGACTCAGTTTTATTTTTTTTTTTAAATTTAGTATATTTTGGGCTTATCAGGCTTGTGCAAGAAACAGGGCATAAAAATCTACTGGTATTATACCTTCTGAAAAAACCAAGTTGAGCTGTTATCACTGTCTCCTGTGGCCATCCATTTTCACTCTAAAGGAATATGAACCAGAAATTTTACAGATCTTTCTAAAAATTAAAACTGACATCTTAAAATGAAATACTAATATTCTCAAATTCTTGAAACTTATTTTTAGTGAGCCAGTAATTTTGAAAACTACTTTCTTTATAGGGAAGAATATATAACAGGTGGGGGATTTTTAATATTTGGGAAGAAATATAGCAGTAAAAATTGAAAAAACTCCAAGGTTCTGAAACTACTTAGAGAATTCATTCTAAATTCAACCACCAACAAAAGCAGGTCATTACTTTGCCAACTTGAACTCCCTGAGATTGCTAAATCAAGCCATCATTTCTTATTCCATCAAAGAGGTGTGCAAAGAAGTACAATAAGAGGCAGAGTAAAATCCCACTACCTGCTGTCACTCTATTATGCCATTACATTTCTTGTGAATATATTTCTTCTTATCCAAGTGTTCACCCTTGCTCTCAGCTTGTTGCTCTTTCTCAGACATCACTTACTCAGATTGTATGTATTTATCTTCTTAATGTTACCTCATAAATCATTCCCTGAGATAAAAATTCTTGGTTTTCTGCATTCTTATTCTCTCTTCATTCTCTCTCCTTTGGCTCATCTCTTTTCAAACTATTTACTTGTATTGGTTGTCGTTGAATGCGAACTCTTAATAATACATTAAAAAAGCTGATTTTGGTGGGGTTGAACAGGAACAAAACTATTCCACAATAGTTGTTTTTTTTTAAATAATGACTGAAGCCTGTAGCAGTTTCTAGAGAAGTTCCAAGCAATCTGTCCCATTATTGTAAACATTATCTCCCCATTATTGTACATAGCTGTTCCTCTGAGTTTTATTTGCACCCCATGACATTATGTTTATACAGCACACAGAGAATGGAAAGATGCCTAAAAAGCAAATATGGGGTGATATACTGGCATTGAATGGGGTCTTCTTTAGCTTAGGCTGTAAAATCCTATGACAAAGATAGAATTTAAAAATCCAGGTTGTCCTCTAGAAATGGAATCTCTCCATTTCCTTATAAAGAATCTGATTCTCTACTCACAGAATTAAAAAAATTATTAATATAAAAAAGCTATAGATGAGATTGGAAGCTGAAAAGCCCTTGATGGGTCAGCACAGTTCGACCAAGACCAAGCACAGGCACTGTGTGCACTTGCCACAGGCTTCTATCACAGCGTTGTAAGAGATAATTTAGAATATAGAATATTTGCAGTGTATATGCTGGATATTTTATGTATATACTCTGTATAGCTATGACATGCTTTATGTAGTTATATACACTGTATTTGTAACATAACTGCAATAAATTATGTATGTACCATGTAACACATAACAAATTATATCTCCCATAATATATAACATAGGGTACTACAGTACATATGTTATACATTTAACTTGTGAGAGTGTGTCTGTGTGCACCACAAACCTCAAGAAGAGCTCCTGCTGTGTGAAACACTTGCTGTTATAAAATGTTATTACTGTAACATGCTCAACTTCAAAATGACTGTTCAATTAATCTGTTAAGACTGTTTTGAACCTGCTGGACATGATGCAATTTTCTGTTCTTATTTTCCACAAATGATTTTCACTCTCTAAGCTTGGCCTTAAAATTCTCCTTAAGCTGCTGGATGAATTTTGCTGGCCTGTCACCCCTCTAGCATTTTTTGCTAAATTGTGGTACACATTAACTCCAATATAATGTCAAATACATTACTCTGAAACAGCTCTTTGGCATCTAGAATCATCAACCTGGTTAACCAGGTTAACCTTTTATCTCTTTCTTCCCACTTTTCTTTAAGGAGTTTCTCATCTTAAAAATGCTTTAGGAATGAAATTTCCTGAATGCCATTCTTACATAGAGAAGTTAAATGTAGGTCCATTTTGATCTCTAGCAGATCTTGAATCAGATCTAAATTGAGTGCTACATCTACTTTTGAAGATTTCCTGACTGATTTCTCCAAAAGGGACTGACTCAAATTTTAAATATGTCAGAAGCAAGCATTCTGTCCTGCTATGACGTTTATCCAAGATTTGTGAAGTTAGCTGAAGCTTCCCATTATTACTGTGCTTTGCAGCCCTCTTAATCTTTTGTGTTTGATGTTCTTTCTCCCTTACCACCATGGCATGGAGAAAGTACAGACCTGATGTGATTCTCTCTGGAACTGGATACTACATTTAAATCCACGGAGACTCGGTGGTACTGCTGAAGGAGTCACCTTAACTCTCTAATCTGACTCTATGTTTTGGTATATCATGCCCGTCATGAACTGTAAAAGCCACCATAAAGGTACAATGAAACATCTGTTTTGGAACTATTGGATCAAGCATTCCTATCAAGACGGTGATTTTATCACTGTGCTCATTTCAATGCACCCAGTTAAATTCAGTCATCCCAGAACAGCCTTTAGCAATGCAGAAGTGCACGTGCTGAAGTCTATTCACACTTACCTTCCACAACCGAAAATTTGTGAAAATGTTCTTTCCTATTTCGTACTCCCTTGTTTGCTCAGTTAGTATCTGTGTGCTCTACCTTTTTCCTGGAATAAGTAGGATTTAAAACTTAATCCTGAAATTAAAGGCCCTCCTGTACCATATGCTATTTGTATCAAGTGCCTGCATCCAGAAAATGCTTTAAAAATAATACAACTAAGCATATATTATTTTAGAGACACTCAGGACTTTAAGAGGGGAAATAAACCTGTTCTGGTGCCTAATTTATCTTTCCTCTTCCTCCAGTTAGTTATGCAGGTTTTGCCTCCTCTCACCATGTAGTAGCTTATACAGCCAGCTACTGTAATGCAATAATTTATTTCTCCTTGAAAAGAGAAATTATAATCTACAGATGTATATTTTACATCTAGATTTTATAGCAGCAATGAAAACCTTTCTTGAAAATGTGAAGTCAGTAGATGAAATAAAGTCTGTGTTTGTACATAGTTCTCTTTCATGTGACACGAACAAGAAGCAGTAGTATCAAACACCCGAGTACTGGAAATTCTGAAGAAAATTCAGTTGGGTCACTGATAGTAAAGCTGATAAGTAAAAGGCACAGAATCTGCCACAGTGGAAACCCAGAAACAGAGCATGTCAATAATTTTTCCAATTCACTGATATTGATGACATTAGGATCAGAAAACTAATGGCCATATAGATTGATTAGGAGTTTTGTTTGATTTAAGTGCATTTATAGACTAAGAACAACCTATTTTTCTACTTATTTCTCCTAATCACCAACACTTGAGATGGTTATTTAAACACCTGTATGACTGCCCTGCAGGCCCTCGGTGCTGTTTACTTGACATAATGTGTTTTTCTGACTTTCCCATTATGTTTGTAAAAACAGCAACAAAAAGAATAAAAAGACATAAATTCCAAATAGCAGCTGCCTGTAGTTTGTTTTCCATTACCCAAATTGATTTCTAATGCCTGTAAGATGCATTTCACTGTGGAGCTCTACATTGTATAAGCACTCAGCAGGCTCACTCCATGCTGCTGCTCCATTCTGGCTGTAAAAGCTTGAGCTTGGTCTCAGGAACTTTGCATCCTTCAGCAACAGAGAGTTTACAATACCAACTCCCACAGAACTGATCAAAATCATTAAAGACTCAAAGCGCTGAGATTAGTGGTGATTTGCACCTTAGAGAACAGAGTGGTTCGCCCCGCTCAGTTCCGAGTGCTCTCAGAGCAGAATGGCACAGAGCTCTCAGCAGAGGTGCCAACAGCAGGGTTTGTGCTGATGCCATGATGCTTTTTTGCTTTTTCTTTTATACCTCTTTTTATACTCTTTTATGTAGCTTTTATGTATTCTTAGTGCTTTTATCCCACATAGTTGTAATTCTTTAAGTTTGATAACTTCCCTGAGATCCAATATTCTGTTAAGCCAAGAGACCAAACATTCTGGAAGCCCCAGACACCGAGGGCCTCTCCAGAACCCATTCTGTAAACAAAGCCAGGCCCAGCCAGGGGGAAGGTTCCTTGCTGAGGGGTCTCGCTGGAGTCCCTCACTGGGGAATCTTTGATAGATGTGCTAATTTGCAAGGCCTGTAATTCTATACACATCACATTGTGGGTGGCTGTTTTTGGTGGGCATTTCGGGGTGCATTTCGATGTGCATTTTGGTGCCCTGGAGGATCCTTAAATAAATATCGAGGTAAAACCCTTTTTCCCTCTTAACTGTGTTTAGTTCTTAAGACCAGGAAAAGGTGTCACTACTGCAACCTGCAAATCATCCTGATCCAAGGAAAACCACTCCACTGTGCCAAGAGCAGACACAACTGGCTCCTGAGCACCGAACACCAAATACTGAGCCCTGAATGCTGAGCATCTTCACGGAATGCTACTCAAGTAATCTAATTCTACCAATAACCAGTATAACTTTATTCAAAGTTTCTGCTACAGAAGTTTTGTCTTCATATTACTACTTGTAATAAATGGCAAATGTCCCCAGTTCTAAAAGTGTCTGTCATTGCTAGAGCTTTTCTGAAGAAAGCTTGCAGGAATCCCCCAAGTGTACAGCATGGCAATTTCAATATATCTTTAAAAATGTATATTACCTCTGCCATTTAGCTATACAATTATATCTCTGTTGGCACTCAGTTTTCCTGTGAAATCCATTCAAATGCACATTGTTACCTAAGAGGATTAAATGTTTTCTTGCTCTAGTAGCATTTTCAGAAAGAAATAAGTTTTATACAAACATTTTAATAAAAGATTCATAAATTGTGAGGTTTCTCTAAGCATGTACATTGGGACAACACTGCAATCACTGCATGAAATTCATCCAACTTGCTCTAATCCTTTATAGAAAAAACAGGCTTGAAATATATGTTCAGGAATTAATATGCATTCCAGAAATGTAGCAGCTCTCTGGTTGATTCTGTAGAACTGTGTTCTAACTTCTCAATCGACCGTGAAAAAGTAAAAATCTGCTTGCATTTAGCACAGTGAAATGGAGTGCTTTTCTTCTGCCAGTATTATTCTGGATGGAATTTCAAGTAAATAAAAAAGGGGTAGCAATGCCGTGTCAGACTAAGTCATGAGTCCAGTGTTCAGTGTTGTTTCATAATTCAGGCTTGAGGATGATTTGTACATCAAGCCAGAGTTTGCTCATAGATCCTGCACACCCAGATATCATACAAATCAATTTACTAAACTGAATCCACGGCAAGTTAAAAGAAAGTAATAAAAACAAAATTAAAAAAAAAAAAAAGAGAAAAGAAAATAAGCTCCCCAAAAGAGTATCTTGAAGTGTTCACTTGCAGTAATTTGATATTGCTTTGACTGCCATACGTACAGCATCATTATACACTTTTAGGTCTTTTAGTTCACTCCTTTAACCCTCAATTTATTTAGAATGACAAGTTAAACAGACCAGCTTTTTAGCACATCCACTTAATGAGCACAACATTCACCACATACTTTTTTTCTGTCCTATTCCATGATAAGGCTTGGTAGGAATAGATAAAAACCTTAAATTAGTGAGACTGCAGGCACCACAGCTTCTTCAGATACAGTGAAAGAATAAAATGAGCAGAGTCAGATAAAACCATCCACTATTCTTTTTTTACTACAATAGACTCTTTGGGGAAAATATTCTTTTTCTTTGCCCATGGCTATATCCAGCCCCGCCTAAGGCAGTTTCTAAACTATTGATAACAATTTTTTATTCCTAACATTTAGGAATTCATAGGATTTTTAACCTAACACTAGAAATGAAACTGCATCCCTAGATTTCAAACATTTAGTAATTATACTTAGGGTCATTAAGCAACTCAGCTATAACTTTTTGGTGATATTCCACATAGTGATCACAATTCTGACTCTGACAATTTACTACATAAACTCTCATTCTCTGGAACTGAGAGTGAAAGACCCCACATTATCCAGTCTGTGGGTCAGACAGACAAATCTACACATCACGGGGGGAGAGAGAGAGAGAGGGAGAATCTTTTCTCTGTAAAAAAACTGGAACAAGAAAACTTCGCTTAATGATGGAAATTGCCATTAACCGAGGTAACAAAACTAATATCCCCTGATCTTAATTGTAAAAATTCTAGCCGTGGTTGGACTGCAGGTCAAAAACAGTGAAAAAAAAAAATTAGTGAAAATTCCAAGGTATATAACTATGCTGATGGGGAAGAACTGATAATCACAAACGGCTAAAGAGTCAGGAGTCACAAAGTTATGAAGTCACCCATTTGATTTAGTTAAATCAAGACAGCAAAAAATTGCTGTCATTTGTCCTGAGTCACAGTAACTCCAAACTTTTGGAAAATAAAGACTGGATGCGGAATTGTACAATCACTCTCCCTCTGGAATAGTACATATTAAAAGTCAGAATTATTTCCAGAGTTGGAGTCTTGAAGTAGAGTTTAACACTTCTTTTTTGGCAACTGTATGGTGTTTTAACAGTTGTCATCTCCATTATTTTTGGCTTCAGGGATCTTTTTAATTAGGCTCATTAGTAAATAAGGCAAACAGTCCATGAACTCCAGAATCACAAAGTGTTTATAATTGGATTACGTAACTTTTATGACTGGATCTTCTCTTTCTAATGCAAATTTCTTTTCCATTTGAGAACTCTCTGGAGCAGCTAATGATTGCCTCAAACTTATTTATTCTTCGATATTATCCACTAAATGCTTTTGGAAAATACTTACTGAGAAGCAACAAAATACTGCAGTGTAGTAAAGATGAGGAAAAAAAATAACTGAGTAGCCAGCCAAGAAACCCCCAAAGTAGTACAGTGAGCTCAGTAATATGCTGGTTCTGACTAACCCACATACAGGAAACAGGTAACCCTGGGAAACAGTTCTGGCTCACTGTGGCTATCCATTTTCTGAGCAAAAGAGTATTTGTTCAGGAACTAGGACAACTAATTTTCTTATATAATCTTCATTTCCTTCACCAGTTCTGTCTCTGACCTCCCATGACAGAACTTTCTTATGCTGGTTAACACAAAAAAGAAAAAACTTTGAGTCCCAGTTTCTCATTGATTGTTGATGTTCTGCAGTCTTTTGTTTATGTTAAAGAGAAGCAGAGCACATTGATAAAACTCTCCTGTAGCTGGTTTGTTTGTAAAAGGCTGAAGAGTTACCAGCTATGCCAGATTCCATGGCCAGGAACACATTCCTGAGAGGTGCAGTTTCCACTGGAATTAACTGGACCACACAAATTTGGTGGAAATTCCCAACCTACTTCCCAAAAATGTTACATGCAGTTCCTTGATGCCACTTTTCAGAACAAACTCTCAGGAAAGCAGCAGGTAACAGTATTTTATTTCAGAAACAAGCGTAACCCAAACCCACCTTCTGATTTAAGTTTAGCTCCCCACTTGCCATTGGAGTACAAGACTGGAGTGGGATTTCCAGGTTTCACTCGTAGGGGGTTACTTTTAAAGGGTATTTAGAAGCACTATTGCAGAATCACCGAATGGTTAAGGTAAGAACAAACAGCAATGCCTTGTGCAAACACAAAAATAAGTTACTAATGTTTCAGAGAAGTGTACTTTTGTTTGAAGTGCTGAAGAAAAAATTCCAAGCACAATTTCTTTTTTTTTTTTAAATCTGTATTTTTTTCTACATAGCATCCTGAAAAGTGAGATAACTGAATGTGCATCTACTAAGAACAGTCAAAAAAATGTTATTCATGAGAGTCTCAATGCCTCCCATCCCAACCCCGCCAAGTTTCTTTCACATTTTTTCCCCAGTATCAGTTGAAGAGTAGAAAGGAACTTGCTGTATAAAAATGCTTTGGCATTTAGATGGATATCTGCATATAATGTTAATTACACTCATGAGCTGCATATAACGAGATTTGCAGAGAACACTTAATGCTAGCCTTGAGTAGTGGATGTGTCCTAACACATCACACTCTCTTTTAAACTTGTCATTTGTATAAACGTATAAATCATTAAAAAGTTGAATTTATTTTTATGCGATTTTTTTTAAAGATAGTGTCTTGGAAATATTACAACCTAAGCAGTAGGAATTACTAGGTCTGATAAAAGGTTAAGAGCAAAACCAGACAAGAGGAGAATCATCAATATATCTTCATGATTAAGAACATTTATATTTCATCTGATCATCTAGGTTGCTGCTACTTTGTTACGGTCATTTATACAACAGTAAATTACAAAATACCTCCATACACTTGAGTCAAGGTTTTTAAAAGAAGTTAAACAAAAAATTCTGAATTTTCAGGGGATGAATCTTCTGCACTTCTGAAAAGTTTTGTCCTTTTAAAATCATGGAGAGGAAAACCCTAAAAACTCTGGAAAATCCTAATTAAATACAGCATCTATGCTATACAGTTATACCCCTCCCACCAATCAATAGGCTATCAATGTAAAACAACCTGTAAGTGTAAGTGCCTGTGGAGCTATAGCAGTTCCGAGTTGCTGTGAGTATTTTTTATCTGTGTTATGTTTAACTGAAGATCACAAAACACAGCACTATGTTAATTACTCATTTTTATCTATGCAGAAGATGAGTGTGCATAACATTTGCTCCTGTTAACAATTCAAGTTTATCCCAACAAATCCAGTATTGAAGTTATTTCAATGTTGAACAGCTAAGTCCTCAATAAGAATCATCAGCTATCTTTTCATAGTAATAGCGAAAGCTGAACTTTTGACCTCTGGGGAGAGGTGGGAGGAAGTTCTTTTACTGGGTGATCCAAAGATTTCAGATATATGTTTGAGTTGCTAGTATTTCAATTACAGCTTTGAACCAGATCTAAGGCAAGCATTAAAAAGAAACTTTTCTTCAAAAAGAATAAAAAAATGAAATAGAGGTTAGTGTCTCCTTGGACATTACATTTCTTTGTTGTTTGTAGGGAAAACGTTAAGAGAATTTACAGATTAGGGAGAAAATATACTAACAGCAAGATAATATTTTTACTGAGATTTTTTCCGTGAAAATGCTTTTACTGTTTTTTTGGTTATACTTTCTTGGAGAAGGACAAGGTGTCAGCAGAGTGAGGTTTCAGCCATGAGATCAGTCCAATCCACCCTGCAGCAGAAGGCTTCTCAGTTACACCAGGGAGCTTTGGTTTATGGAACAAACACCAAGGATGAAATAAATTAATAGGAAGTCTCCAAGCTTACCAGCACAGCCAAAATTCCACCCACTTGGTACCACATAATGCTGACTAACACTGACTGTATTTCCTTTTCTCCCTGCCCTGACTTTTCTCAGTGCCCTGACTCGCTCAGCAAGAAGCGTCCATTCCTCTCCTCCACAAATGTTGTCCTGAAAAAAATTTACTAGCAACATAATTCAAAATCCAGGAAAGACTAATTGTTCTTTTTCTCATTTTATTCTATGTGCCCAGCAGCAATAGTGTACTTGCAATGTTCAAATAAATGATAGGACAAGCTCTCTGGTCTTGATAATTTTTTTAGGCATGGCATTTTTACATTTTAGCATGATATTCCATTACTCATCCTATTACCTACAGATACACACAATATACCATTACATGACTTCAGGCTTCCATTCCCCCCCAGCTGCATAGTGGATCTGTCCCTTTCTTCCTCACAGGTGCTTCTTCATGATTTTACAAGTTCTTCCATTGTTTTTATCAAGGACACATTTACTTTTCTACTCACACAGCTGCCCTGATCACAAATATGGAATATAGTTATATTTGTCTTAATAATTAATTCAGTATGCAATATAAACTGCAGATGATTAAGAATTCATGTGATGTTCACATGAATGTCACACGTACTTCCACAGGAGTTCCACTGTAATCCAGCACATGTAAAATCCAATTGGCATCATGGCCTGATATAGCTAAGAACATCTGAGAAAGCAAAGAGCTCTTTTTGCTAAAACTTCTGTTTTGAGACAATGCCATAAATTGTCACATGACATGAAATAAAGGGTAACATACAAATCAGCACTGCACGTAAATATTCTGGTCAGGAAGCATGAGAATGAGACAAGTGTACTCTGAATTTTTCATCCATCTCTGTACTCAGAATCCATTTGCATGGTGAAGGAGGGGAAGGAGGACCCATTTGAAACTATTTTGATCACTTATAATTTCTGAACAGGAAGACTTATCTGTACTCCTCCTTCCATATACTGAAGGGGGATGAAAAGGTTCTAACAATACAACAGTGAATCTGAGTTTCATTAAAATAGATTAGATTAGTAATAATAAACCTTAATCCCTTCCAGACTTCATCACTAACACTTTTCTGATGTCAGCACAGCTGTGTTTAAATCACTACAAAAGATCAAAGCTATTCAGTCCCCACACATATCTGCAGTAATGGAATGGAACTGCTGTATCAATTATTGTAAATGCAGCGTAAGCTCTCACAGATATTCCCCTTAATGAGAGGCTGCTCTGTTTGGAGACACCACTCACAGTGACAGCTACAGTATGAACAATTCATTACTCTTTGGTGTTGAAACTAAAGCTGTTTCTGTGTTCAGTGAATATTAATACCAGCTTGACAGCTGGGCCGAGCCCCATCTCCGATTCACTGTGGCTGTGGGAACATCAACATTTCATAAGTTTCACAATCTGTGCATATGCCCCCAAAGAGTTCGCTTTTCTTTGATGAACTACTTGAATTGCTGCCATAGAATATTGTTCTAGACAGTGTAACACTAACTCTAAATCATAAATTTATTCTATACATTCTTTTTCTCATTTGGCAAAAAAACAAATATAACCTTACAAATTTGGGGGGTTTTTCTTGTACAGTCATCATAGATGCCTTCAGTTTTAGCCAACCACTTTGAAAAATAAAAACAATAAAGAAGACATTAAAGTTTCATTTTACACCAAAATCCTATCCAAAGTAAGTTCTTCTATTAGTGAATTCTGCCTTAGGAGTTAATTTCTGTTAAAAAAATATTTATATGATCTTATGTATTATTCATGCCACTGATGCGCATGACCAGGATACCCAAATCATACCATAACAAAGAGATTATTCAGTTCAGTCACAGGATTTATGTTCATTGCAGCTGAAGAAAAATGCACAATCCAAGGTTAAGTGAAATTAAACAGATTAGGATATTTGGTGGTAAGTTTGGATTTGCTCTTAAATTCTGTTAACAGTTAGATAAGACCACATTAGTATGGATGAAAATGCCAGGCCAGTAACTGTGCTTTAGCAGTGAACAGTAATTTTTTCTTGTATTTTAAAAACAGTAGAAGATTAGTTGATTAGATCATGGAAATACAGAGAATGTACTAAGTTTTGAAATGCATTATGTAACTAAAATGAGATGACATTATATAACAACAGTGAAAATTGATAATTAACACTTTATCAAATTACATGTCATGAGAATTCCACTTCTATTACCTGTTTCTATTACCTGCCATCATGGAGTAGCACTCCAATACCCTGGCAGCCAGTGCCTGTAGGATATTCTCAAGTTAAGTACCTGATATAAATTCCATGCACTCCCAATATGAAATTCACTGAGAAAGAAAAAAACTCCTGGTGCCTATATCATGAACCTATCAAGCTGATTTGATAATCTTAAGGCACAATTTCAATATATTTCCTTATATTTTTGCCTGACAGTGGATGCCTAGTTTTTCTAAGCATTCTGAGAACCACTTGAATTACCCATTATTCTTTTGGTGATAACCTCTCATGCTCATGCTTCAAAACCAATCAAGGTAAAGGTTGGCAGGGAGCTCAGGTGATGACATTTGAGTTAGATTCACTGGGGTTTTGACCAGACAGGAACTTGTAAAACAATTCCCTGGCATTGTCTGGGATAGGACATGTTGCACCTCACACATCTGCAGACCCCAAGTTTACAGAAGCCCCTCATCTTATACTGAGGTGTTCTGGTCCAGCACAAATCCAGGGGATTACTGCTTCTGTTGGTAATGCCACACCAGAGAGAGAGAAATTATTTGTGCCCTGTATAGAGTTTCACTTTTGTTCCTCTCGAAAGGACAAATTCACAGCACCCTGACAGCTCCATTCAAGGTCTTGAGGAAAATTTTTTGTGCCCAGTACGTGCAGTTGTATCTCTCTATTGGTGCCCACCAGGGCCATCCAACCATGGGTTTTGCTAAGATCACTGACCCCTAAGTCACAGGATGGCATGACACACACACAAAAAATCCCCCAACCAAGAAACAAACAAAAAAATTGCATGACAGAAAAATTTGTGAGTGTTGATAGTAGAGAGGCTTAAAGTAAAATTTAAATACAGCTTCTGTCTCTACAGACTTGTTTTTAAAGTGCCTGAAAAAATTACCCATAGCTGATAACTGAAGGACATGAAAAGGTCACACTGATTCGGAAAACTTAGCCTTGGAGCCAAACTATTTTACACCAGTGAAGATTTATACCCCATATATTCTGAGCAATCTGCATTGAAAGCAAATAGTGTTTTATTTTGAATAATTACTTGTTCTTGGCTAAGATAATTATGGTTCAGCACTAGCAGCACATAAAGTCCTAATCCTTTATCACTTTGGTGCCACGATCTGCTTTTGCAATTCATCTTGATGTGTAATAGGCCTCCATCCCATTACATGATCTGTTTCTTCAATTGTTTATAACTCAGTAGAGCACAACACCTGTAATTTGAGAACTGGAAGAATTTCAAGAACCTGTCTCAGAGCAGCACTGAGGTAGAGGAGGCTACACCCTCAACTGTACAAAATGAGTCTGCATTAAACAATTTCTTTACTAAGAATCTAGCCCCTAGTTTGAGGTTAGAGAAAAAATTTAAATACAATTATTTATACTTAATCTATTTTTAATAATTTCTGTCTTAAATCATTATTATACTATCTATTCTATCTTCAATAATTTTTATAACCCTTGTACTTCTTCCTCTAGGATTAGACTACGTAGAAGTTACAACAACGAAAATTATGACTTTTCAGAAAAGGCAAGTCAAGTAAATAATGTCTGAGGGAGAAGAATTTCTTCAGAATTACATTTTTTTTCCTCTCCCACAAGGTGTACCTCACAATATCTTTGATATTTCTTTCTGAGGTACTTCTACACTGTTTCAAAAGTCTTTTTGTAATTCCCTGGCTGCCCTTCAGTCTAGATGATGATGATCATCATCATCATCATCATCTCCAGCAGTACCGCAGTTTCTGCAGATGCTCTCAGACAGTTCTGCCTGTTCCAGTCACACAGAGTTGCTCTCACATCATTTCTTGGCAGCTCTTGTTCTCCGGATCAGCCCCTCCCCTGCCTCCAACAGGGCATCTCAGTGTTTAGCTCAAAGATGGAACCACAGTATGAGGAAAAACTTTGGGAAAGAAAGTCAAGGGAGCAGATCAAACCCACAGAAGAAGATGTGAATAAAAGCTTCATCTGCATTGAAACCTTCAGTCCTAAAAATTATAGCATCTTCTTAAAATTAAATAAAACAAATATAAATAATTGATAATTGAATTCTGAGATTCAGATTATAAAAATACATCAATAAATGCACTTTGTAAATAAAACAAATATGCTTTTTAAATCAAGAATAATAAGAGGAATTAAGAGACTGCACCAAACCTGCATTCATTTCACCAGCTTTGGTCTTAGTTGAATTATTATACTCCCTAATGCTTCTTAATGAAAGCCAAGTTCATCAGTCCTGGGGCTGTGCCATCTACAGTGTCATAAGAAAGCTTTTTCTATAACAAAAAGTTTCTCACTAGATATGTTTCAGTGTATATTATATCCAGTATAAAGTATAGGAATATAAAAGTAATTTTTATGAGATAAATTGACTCTGTCAGAGTTGGACTGAAAGGTCTTTTTGTTCCCTCAGTCTGTGTATTTTGAATGGATTTTGTGAAAAAAAGGTAGCTGAACCCAGGAAGAACTTTGATTAGTCATCGACCTGAGTATGTCACGCATTAATCACCAGATTAGACAAAACAGAGCGAAAGAAAAATGTAAGCATTTTGTGGAACAATTACCATAAGTAAACAATTATTTAATTACAAATAAAAAATTATTTTTGAGCCAATATTTGCATCTGTGTAATTAGAACACTCTATTCTGACCCTCCTCCACTTGTTACACAAAGCAGAGGGAAAATAAGATTTATTGTGAGTAGGTTCTCTCCAAATGTACTTATCATAATCTATGTTTCCCATTTAGAAGAAAACGTGATGGGAACATTCTTAGTGGCTTGTAACTCCTGCTTGATTTTGGACCGCATATTCGAAGCATTTTAAAACATGGAGCAAGCTGGAATGTAACAAAGTTTATTGTTGCTATTGCTGATGCAGAAAACGTCTGACATAAAGGAAAATAAATAAGGCTTTTTAAAGCAGTGTAGTAACTGCACAATTAAGCACCTTATTTTACTGGTGACATAATGATGCCACTGTTGCCACTGTAATTAACAGCCTATGGGTCTAGCAAAACTAAGTAAGTCAGCTGAAAGGCTCCTGTAGCCTTTCCAAATAGTCTCTACCAATCTTCACTACTTTTCGATATTGACACAGAAAATATCCTTTAGCATTATCAACTATTTTCACTGTGCTTTCTAAAATCAAAACTTTATGATAAAAGAACCAAAATTTGGTGTATTTTCTCTAATCTGTAGTATTTTTAGAATTAGCCCTTAATCAGGGAAGATAAAATAATTGATAAGCAAGTATTTTCATAATTGTCACTAAATATTGGGCACTTTTCCTTCCATATGCTGTCAGTGCTGTCAGGGAAGACTTGCTCAGAATGTCTATGATGTGCTTTTGTTTCAGTATTCAATCACAATCTACAATTCCTGAAGTAGAAATAGTTCAAAATGGCCCCAAGGCCCCATAAAACAAGAACTGCTGAGTTGGTGACCTTGATCTTTAGAAAAGGTAAAACATTTTAAGACTGGATCTGAATAAGAATGTTGTCAAGATGCTATTTAAGAGTTTCAGAATTTTCAAATACAACATGTAATAACTTTGATAAAAGACACTTTACTTTATTGCAGAACTTAGTCTCCCTAATTAGGTGTAATTTGCTCTGGTTTTCAGTACACAGCCACTAAAAAAACAAGATAAATGCTGCAGGAAATGTGGTATGACCTTTTCATTATTGCTTTGTCAGGACATCTGTCAAGGGACTTTTGCTCCATTGCAAAGCAGTCAGACACTGCAATGAACTGGAGTAAGGAATAGCTTGTTCTTGGTTGGCTGCCAGACTGTGCTACCAAGTAAGATTCATAATGTACTGCAGTCAATAAGATATCAAGGTACAAGGTACATAATAACCCCAAATTTATCTTTTGAAGTAGGAAAGATCAACAATTCTCTGCACATTAAAAAGAGGATACGAAAAGACAGAAAAATACTGCATTTTCAACAGCCCTGCTAATATCATCTGTGATTGTACGCTACCATTTTTATTATGCAAACCCATTTCTGAAATGTTTTTAATAAGAAATTTCATTACATCGACAATGTGAAATGGTGGTTCAGGATATGCAGAAGAAAGAATACACATATCCTGACACAGTTTTCTCACAAAAGGAAAAAAATTGGGTTGGATTTATCAAATTCTGGCGAGTGTAATGGTTATTGGCAGTTTTTAGGAAGCTGCTGAAACCACGCAGTCTTCTCAGGTTAAAATGAATTGTTTCAGAGACAAAGGAACCATGCCAGCCCTGCAAAAATTAATAACCTTTTCCTAATGCCTGTTGTATAGTAAAGAAAAGAGTGACAAGCAGAGCCTGTTTCAATATGCATGCTTACATTTTCTGCCCTCTTCATGTTGCCTCCGAAAGAATTGCAGAGTAACAAAAGTACAAGATACCAGTCAGCGGTATTGACAGTCCTCTCTACTGGGAACATTCTAGAAGCTTGTTAATCAAACCCATCATAGGTACAGAACAAGCTAAAACTTCACAGTAATTACCTGCTGCAACAATACACTTGCAGACAAATATTTGCCACTCCTGAGTAGTCATATCTGTATTCAACAAAATATACAGGTGAAATACTTAGAATACTCTTAAACTTTTTACTGGTAATTAAATGTTTTTCCATTATAGCTGTCTATTTTTCTCTTTTCTCCTGGTGTTTCACTCAACCTGTTATATCTCGTTTAATTAAGCTTCCAGTCTTGTAACTGATTATATGCTGAAAGGCTTCTGAACCCAAACAACGTCCCTTGGAGTCTTTCTACCCATCATTCTAAAATGTTCTACATTCCTTGGAAATGAAATTATCTCATGCGAGTTTATGGATTTCTTTTTTCAAAACCAATTATTCTATAACTTCCTAGTTTAGTTCATACCTTCAATTTCCAGAGCACATAGGAGTCAGGACACCTACAGCAGAAAGCAGCCAGTTATTGAAACACTGTGAGTTCAGTCTCATGTTATCAATGCTATCAATGCAATTTTAATACTATTTTCAACTGCAGAGCCCCAAAAGCTATATAAATAAGTATAAATCAATATTATAAAGAAAAATTCCAGGACTTTTCTCTTATTAGCATACCACAGAAGAATGCAGGAAGAGTGCTTCCCAGAGTGATGTTCATTGCCATTGAGGAATGACACTATGATTTAACAAATAATTCCATTCTTATTTAATTCCAAACAATGTTTCTAACGCTTTCTGATTCCCCAGTCAGCCCATTCCCATCCTCCTCTGCCCTCTAAATTATTCTGGGACTGAATCATGCTTTGACTGTCCAGTTCCTATTATTTCCTTAAACTTCTCACACAGTGAATAAAGCTGAATTTATCTTGAGTAAAAAAGCAGAGTTAAAATCATGAAAATTTGAAACAATCATGGAGGATCTCAGAGTGAGAAGAGGATGACAGAGCAGAAGGTTGCCCTGGCAGAAGTCACCTCACCATCACTGTCAGCCAGAGGCGCGGCACTGGGGACCCCACCCTGGGTGTGCGTGCAGGTGACCGTGGCGCCTTTGTCACCAGCAGGTTCAGTGGATTCGCAGGTGTTAGGTGGGGACAAGGTGCACATAAAGCTGGGACAGCCCAAGTTCTGACAGGAGCTGTGTGCAAAGGGCAGAAGCTCTTCCCCCAGGAGCCCATGGGGTGCCTGCAGCTGCCATGGCCTGTGGGACAGGGAGCGTGCACACGGAGTGGTTATAAAGCATTTAGGGAACTGTAGGTCTTTGTTAACATTTTGTGCAGGCTCCTGCAGCTGTCAGGAACGACTGGCTCACTGACAGTTAATAACATGCAATTAATAAATCATGAAGCTGCCCCAAACCTTAATTCTAAGCCACGAGTTGAGCAGTTTTCCCTGTGACATCCTAGCTCTGATTTTTATTTTACACAAAGCTTTGCTCTGTGTGCATGCCCAGAAAAGCCGGGTGACACAGCAGAGTATAAATGAGAGATACCCATACTGCATCTCCTCACTACAGGTATTGGTCCTGCCTTGAAAATTGTGCAGGTAGAGCTCCAAACACATCAGCACATTCCCAGCTATGTGCTGCTGAAGTTGTGGGAGCGAAGGAATGAGCACAGAGAGGAGCTCTTCGAGGCACCTCTGTCTTTTGCCAGGGCCTTGCCAATTTTTCAAGTGCTCCTTAGAGCATTTGGGCTCTAAGCAAAGCAAGTCCTGACAAGATTTATAGTTATGGTAAATACATTACCACTTTCAGAGGACAAAATAAGGATCTGAGTTCACCTGCAGTGAGAAAGTAAGAGAGATTTATTCGTATAAAACTTATATAGTCGACTAAAAACCACCTTTCCACTGATTTAAACTGTTAGTGTGTGAAGCTACACAGATTCACAAAAGGTGGCACTTGGAATAACCTGACAAAATCAGGTGGAATAAGTGCTGGCACTGCAGTTGTGGTCTATTGTTCAGCACTGGTGCTCTTTCAGCAAAGATTTTACATTTAACTAGCAGGAATCCTCAAACCTAACAAAAAAGTGACAGAGTTGAGGTGAAATCTTCTTGATGTAAATAATGTAGGTCAGTCATAATCATCCTTTAGATCTTGGACTATAAGCACCTGCCCAATAATTCCCATTCCTCCTACCACTGTTAATGGCCCTGTCTTTGCTATGCGGTAGAGAGTTTTTTTCTTCAAACTTCATTATATTTTAACTAAAAAACTCTAAATATGCAGAGTTTATAATCACACTTTCACAAAACTTTGGAAATAAGATAGGTTCAAGAGGAATTAAATAATAAGTAAATTTAATTCAAATAAATAAATTCTGTTCAATATTTATTGTAATTTAAGGCAGGAGTCACCAAATTTTCATGTGGAAAATATTTCATAGCTTGTGTACTATCAGTTAATGTGTAGTAAGTCTGCACGTGAGGTTTTTTTTAACCTTTTTCCCTAAAGTTATGGAAGTGTTCCACTAAGTCTGGACAGCTTTTGATTACTTTCTAGAGAGGAATAAGTAACTTACAGGAGCCAGTGGCTACAAATTTCCTCTGAAAGAACCATCTACAGAAAAAACCTCACGCAAGATATAAATATTCCAATTTAAGGGGGACTCAGTCATGAAATGAATTTGGAATAGAGAGCAGCTGCACAGCCTTTGGTAGTTGCCTTTATATTACACCACAAGAACTTTCTCAATGACACCACTATCACCAACATCATCCCCCTGTAAACACCAATCTCTTGGCATGGAATCTGAGTATACAACAAACCAATGGAGACAAAACAGATCTCAAGGTAAACATTTGCTTTAGGATATCATGAGTTCTTCGAGGACCCTATAGACTGATATTACTTTTAATTAGATGTCACTTAAGTAGTTCCTCCAAGTTTGGATATTATAATCAAACTAATACTCTGACTTTCTCACTAGAACGAAATTATATAATTGTCTTTTTTGCAGACATGTAAAGATTGAGACAAAGATTAATGCAGTGGAATAATCATGATGAAAACCATCTTTATTTGATGGCAAACCAGGCACAAGTAAAAAACATTAATCTTTGTTTTTAGCTAAATACAGAGATTGATACAGAATAAAAGGAATAGTTCATGTCCTTTAGGGACAGGAAAGGGTACTGGGAAGAAGTGATACAAAGAGAGCCCTGGGAATCCTGAGCCCAAGCTCACAATGGAAGTGGCGCAATGCAGTGGAAGGCGTTAAGCAGAAACTTTGTTGCACACTGAAGAGACAGAACACCTACTTCGAGTCCTTTTTGCCATGATAAAATTGCTGCTGGAATAGTGGCCCATGTCCACAGTGAAAAAAAGTGTTGCAGAAACTGGGAGGGTTCTACTGCAAATGTCACTGAAGGTTTGGAAAAACTGCAAGACCGAAGCATTTGGGTCTCTTTATTTCACTTGAATAAGATGAAAGACTAACCTAATAATAACAATAACATATAAATAACAATATGGAGAATAAAAGGGTGAAGAAATTCAGCTTCCAGATGTTCTTACTTTGTGCTCTTTAAACTAAACATCAAAACATTTTGATTTTCTCCTGTTTTATAGGACAAGGGGGAGCAATTGATTAACACTGCTATTGCAGTCCATCCCTTGACCCTTTGTCATAACTTCTCTGATCCTGCCAGTCATCATACACATATTACTGCAGTTTGGCTTTAACATGGGCGTTTCAACTACTATCCCAAAGCAAGTGCAAGCAAAACAGTGGATTTTTTAATAATGTGCTTATTTCTATAAGCCAAATGGAACTTAATCATATTCAGCATAACACTCACTACATACAGATGAGTTCTTCATTTATATATTTATATATATAAATACTTATATTACATATTGCTGCCTGATTTCAAGGATGAATAGGTTTTGTTTAGATTTAGGGAAATTGTGATTCTGCTGCACACAAGGAAGAACAGCCACCATGGAAGAGTGGTCTAAGATGACTTGGAATAATGAAACCATGTCACAAGTTACTGATCAGTTTGAGTCCGTCCTAAGTATCGTGAGCAAAATTGGTGTGAACAAAGTGGTCTCAGCAGTCAGCAGACTCATTGAAAAGTATCAGTACCAAAAAACTACTGGAGTTTCAAACACCTCTTGTGCTATTTAGGAAAACGTTTTGTTAAAACAATGAAAAAACAAAACTCAATCCCCCTTCCCCCAAAAAACATCCAAACAAACAGACCCCCCACCCCAAAATGTTGACCACAAAAGAATTTTATCATAAATATCATTGAACTGTTTAAACTGCTTTTTTAAAGCTGATAAATAGCTCTAAGAGTTTGTGATACTGGTTTTTTGGACATATTTTCTACAATTGAGAAGTACACCAACAAATAAAACAAAGAAAATGCTTCATAATTGGCTTTATCAGGAATTTATAAGAATATATAAGGAAGAAGCATCATGAAAATAGCATCAGTTTAACTTACCTGAGAACTCCATATTACAGCACTTGCTTCTGCCAGACTGGATCTACTTGGCCAGATTTCCTTACTACAAAATGTCAAAGCAGAGCTGTTGGGAAAAAGGTTCAGGTCAGCACAACTTCAAAATAATTGCTTAATACTCAGATAAAAATTATTAAATATGTTTAACTATCCTGAAAACAAGAAGCAATCAAAAACAAGGAGGAAAACACACTGAACCAATATTTCACCTCCAGTTAATTGAAATCTTATCTCTTCTTTACACTGACTAACACTTCTGGAGATAAGAGCTGATATTTTTAAATGCTTTTGTTAAATTAACACAACCTGAACTCTACCTGCTTTCAGTTGTCAGCCTCAGGGTGCAGGTACCAGGAAATGTCTAGGAGCACTGAGAAACCTCTTATTATTGATGGTTGTACAATTTTTTTTACTACGGTACCACCTTTACTCCTTTCCCTTTTTGTTGTGACAGATAAACATAACATATTTCAGAGTTTGAAATGGAAGATAAGCAGTAAGCAGCCAAATGTTTGATGGTTATTCAAAGCCTATCTGAGTTGCCCATACTTCCTGGCACCTTCTTGTGTGTCACAAGATCTACAGTCCTTCCAAATTCCAGACAGTTCAGAAGTACCTGGAAAATTGTTCTTAATCTCTGTGTGTTGGCACTTTTATCTTTGCAGACTTCAGGTAAGACCTGCAAATGCAAAGTTTTTCACAAGTTTTTTAAAAAATAAAATACTTAATATAACTCTGTACCTTAAATAGTTTGATTTTTGGGGACTATTATCACTTTTCTTTGGGACTCCTCAGCTGCCATGCTATCCTTAGTCACAGGTCTGCCATATGACTGGCCAGATAAATGCTGTTGGGCACATCACACGCTTCTGCATCCTCTCAGCTAATTTTTCTGTATTTTGAATGATTTCTTTACTGTAGCAGCAAATTATACATTCAAAAAAAATTAAGTTCTGGCATGAGAAAAAAAGCACATAAAAAAGGAAGTTGCTTCCAATACTCAGGAAGTAAAACAAAAATCGTTATAGGTTTCCTCAGAATAATTGATGCTAATTTTATCATCTGTGCTGCAGAAAGATTGGAAAGCATTTTCAAGGTAGGACAGTTAAACACTCCAAGCCACTCTGCATTTTCAGCTCTGCTCCTGATTAAAAGCAGAATGAAATTCCTAATTTATAATTTCAACTATTGCAGCACCTACCCTCACCCCAGCCTCACATCTCCTGGAGCAAATGACTGTTCTGTAACAAGACCAGAGAATTCCACGCTTGCTAACCTGCACAAGGCATCTTGAAATCTGAATTGAGAAAGAAAGGAAATGGATTTGCCCGTGGCATTTATGCTGCACTTGCAACGCTTGTCAGCATTTAGTGCACATGCTGAATGTCCAGAAGTCATGTTTAGAGGTTTCTCAAGGTGCATGGTTATTTCTTTCTCTTTACATAAAACTTCCTCTCATCTGGGAACCATCCAGCACATCCCATTAATGTGCACTTCTCAAGCATTTAAATGTATTCTAAGCTAGAGTCTGTATTTTCTCATTTGAAAAGTCAAGCACTTTATCTTCTAATCACAGATTAAAATCCTTTGAATTTGGGAAAATGTTCAAGGCCCAGTCCTCAACTGTATAAATACCATTTTGGCTTTAATCACTGCACTAGGATCTATGAACATCCTGGAATTCAGAAGGACAGAAGCCAGTGCAAAGAACTTTCTCACAATGGTCTGTTCTCAAAGAACATCTTTTCCCTCCATTTCTACTGATTTTTCCACCCTTGATTTTCCCAAGATCAAGAAATCATATCTAAAATTTTGTATTTGATACTTCCATATTTTATTTACCAACATGGTTAGCAGTAATCAACTGCCCCTCCACCTGCACCTTTATTTTAACATATGTGATTACTCACGACTGGATTATACAATGAATTAAAACAAAATACATCCATGTGACAATGTCCATGTTCTTTGAAGACTTCAGCATTTTTTCCTTCTAGACTAATGGACTCCAAATACTGAAGCTTCAAGCTGCTCCCATGTCTGAGTATTCCAGTCCCTGCCACACCATATGGCACATCTTCATTTGACTGTTAATGATTTTCATGTTCAGCGTGAACTCTTTGAAGTAATGCTGCACTTGTCTTTGATATAAAGTAGCCTGATATAAAATAGCTTAATTAAAATAGTTTGATATGAAATAGCTTAATTAAAAGTTCACTCAGTAAGTTTTCAGTGTGCTGTAACTATAATTCTTCAGCACCAAACTTTCCAATGAGGACATATTATTAATTGATAGAAGTGTTACAGTGGTTTTAGGAAATCTTTTTCAATTAATTTGGAAGTGTTGTTCCAGTTAATAGAATCAATGCCTGTTGCTATTTATCTTCAGGGGAATGTTTTGTTTCTAAGCAAATTAAATCCCAAAGGACAGAAAGCTGTATTTTAGCAGGCTCTCAATATGTTTTCTGTTTGAAATAATTGCAAATGTGCTGGCTGCTTTTAAAGCATATAATATGACTTCAACTTCTGCGCAAAAGGCCGTGAAAGACGTTTTGGATCTACCATTTCCCAGGGGAAGCAAACCCATTGTTGGAGTAGAAACCGCATCGAGATTTCCATGCAGAAGCGAAAATACACTGCAGTCCTAATGTTAGTCTGACAGAGCCTTCCTGTTCCTGTCATGGATTCTGCTTATCCTCGTCAAAGCTGGACCTGTCTGAGTAGGTGACAGTGTTCTAAACAGTGCCAGCAGGCGGGCATGTCGGGAAGAGCTTTAACAAACCTCCGCAGGCACAAGGAACAGCAGTTAGCGCTGCGTCCCGGGGACGATCACATCCGTGCACTCAATCAGCACTTTTGGCAGCGCAGCACAAGGGTTGGTGCTTCTGGCAGCAGCGTTCTCACAGAACACGCAATCCTCTCTGGACCTGAGCCTAGAGCAGCCCCTTAACAGGTGACCTCAAGGCAGGACTGCTCCAAGTGACTGCTTGGTTTTGGTCAAGAAGTGCACTTGTCCTGCAAACCAACAAATAAGTCTGAAATTCCATCCCACTGGATCCAAATCTCATTTGGTTTCTTGACTTACAAGAAAATGCTGTGCATCTTTCTGGTATTTTGCAAGATGTTTATGAATTAACTTTCCACTGAAGAGCATTTATCCTGTTCAGCCAGAGCAACCTGTATTTGTGTAGTGTTATCCAACAGCTTACTTATCCCTGGTCAAAAAATATTTTATTAATAACAAAACAACCCACACCCACACCTCCCACATCCCCCTATGTATTCTGAGGCCATTTCTTCCCTATAGCACCGTTCCTTTTTCCTCTGGGAGTCGAGCCACTCCTTCATCTGCCCCAAACTACATTTCACTCCTGTTGGTGTAAGCAAGATAGCCATGCCTTTTCAACTCCCAAACCAGAAAAGTCAAGATAAGATCAGGTCCACACACAAAAAAAAGCACAGCATTTACAAGTTTATGTTCAGTGACACCCAACACCAGAAGTTCACCACTCACCTGTCTAATCCTTTCTCACACTTCGCCTATGCAGTCTCCCCTCCCCAGCCTTTTCCTAATGTCACAAGTCTCCTCCTCATATTCTTCTAGGCCTTCACTTATCTAACAGACCCTTGATGCTCTGATCATTGCAAACCACAGAGCACTCCCTAAGATCTTCCTCCCCGAAGGCTGAACTGTTAGTCCCTGGGTGAAGTATGCGTGCCACTGGGATGGATTCACAACAGATCTTTATATTTAAGCAAATTTTAACCTTACATATGTGAAGATTGCATTAAAACTAGAAAACACTCATGCTTCACTTTCCTTAGTTAAATTAAAGTGATAGCACAAGCTAACAGAATTAACAGTAGAACTACAAGAAAATCTCTCTTAAAGAATACTTATTAAGGCAATTATCTCCTTGCTCTCACGCGCCACGTTGAGATGGCACAGATCCTGTAAGGTGCTCGAGCTGACGCTGTCAAGTGCAAAGCATTTACTGTGCTTTGATTATTTACAAGGATATGTCAGCATCTCCTTCAAGAAAAGGTGAAACGAGCTGGTGGAATACAAAACACTATACAATGATTAATGAAGAAAAGTCAAAAGACTGGTCACTCATCAGGTAATATAAATTCCTTAGAGCCACAGAAAGGATAACCATAATAATTCATGAATAATTTATCTAAAGATAAACCATTTGAAGCAATAATCAACCAGAAATGAGTAGCTATTCTGAGCTAATTAATGTCCCCATTTAAGTCCTGATTGACAGCCTTGCACTACTGGGCATTGTGTAAGAGAGAATCCACAGAGGGCAGTAAAGCAGAGTTATGTTGCCTCCCATTTGAAAGCTGTGTGGTTCTTCTCATTTGGAGATTTTGATATTCCTGCAGCAGATGGATTGTCTGAGAACAGGTTATGGACAGCTGTCATGCTTCTACTCACAGCACAGGCAACAACACACATAAAGTTATTGTAAAAGCTTTTTCAGAAGTATGCTACAGGGTCAAGGTTGTTAACACAACACAAACAGTTATCATCATATTTGTCTTTAAAGGAGGAAATTCGACTTTCGCCCTCTAGGTTTTCAAGCTTGACATATTTCAGTAAAGTCTGTATCCTCTTAATGTTTCTGTTCCATAAAAATTAAGGTATTTTACTACTTGGAATAATATTATCTGTGTTTAAACTACTACATCCCAAACCAGAAAGCAACATCCTGAATTCAAATATACATAAGGTGCAATCTCTGTCAGCTACTCTTGTAGTGAATTTCATTATGCAGAACAAACTGGGTTAGAATATAATGAGCAATAAAGGAAAACAGAAGAACTGCATTGTGTTAGTTGCATGTTAGCAATAATTACTAAGTGTCATTATTACATTTGATGCTGTTTTTCTGGGAAATCATTGCATTGTTCATGTTTATCACTCCGTTATCTGCCTCCCCCTACTCAGTTTTTCTTCCTCTCCTTCACATCAGAGAAGATTCAGTGCAGCAGCATAGAGGCACAGCAACTTGGTAATGTGCTACTCATTTCAAATTACAACTCACATTTCACTGCTTTGCTAAATGCAAATAGCAAGGGCTTGAGGAAATCATTAACAAGATCTTATTCTGAAGTTTGGATGGTAATTGAGCATATAGAAACAGCTAAGTCATTACTCATTTTTCTAGGAATTAAATAATTTACCATTTGAATTAAGCCATTTGACATCACTTCACTAGTTAGTTCATGGAATGCTGTGTTTAATCACTATCCATTCAGATAGGATAGCCAGCTTTCATTAAAAGAGAAGGGAACACATCCTGCTTCAGATCACGCAGCAGGGCTCAGTTCCTACATCAGGCTTGAGGCCTGAAGCTAAGTTTGGGGCTGCTGTGTGTCAGCTGTGCCAGGGCACGGGACAAATCCCTGCCTTCCACATGTAGTTCAGAACAAGTCTGGGCTGCAGCATGAGAAATGAACCAAAGAGTTCCTCTAGTTGTCCACACAAGTGGTACAGAGACACCAGAAATACCTGTCAAGTGCTGAGGCTCAGAAGTGTTTAGGGAAGACTTTTGTTTACCCACCAAGGCCTTCTGAGAGCCCTACGTGTATTTGTTAATGTTGCATGTTACACCCACATGGCTTTGGATTTTGGCCCCAGTGTGACCAGTATGGAGGCTCCCAGCTCCCCAGTGTGCCGCTGTAGGAGTTGGTTTTGCTGTGTGTACTCACTGAATAGGGAATGATCGCGTGGTCTGAGAGCCCACAGTACTGGTCTCAGAACGGGACCCCTCAAGTTTTGAAATAATTCCTGTGTCGTTAGATCCGTAAGGTTTTTTCCATGAATAAAGGTTTTAGAACCGTGAGCTAATAGCAGTTAGAGATGGAAAAGGCTTGGATAATCATGTTTATACAGAGGTAATAAAATAAAATCTTACAAAGTTCACTCTCTGATTTGTATGTTGAATTCACTAACAGTTCTCTTCCCAGTAAGACGGCAGTTTTGGCAAGCATCATGCAAGGTACAATTGCATTTGTTTCATGGTAAGAATACCAAAACCAGCTTCCTGGGTGGTAGTGTGGTGCATAATTAGTGTCACCTCCCACAGAGTTAACAATTTCCTGTTTGCAATCTGTACTTACCATAAATGTGAAGAGATGGAAAGTCAATGTTTCTTAATGGACATGTTGACTCATTTATGGCCTGTTTGGGTTTGCAAACCGTCTGTGGGTTTTATTTTCTTCTGTTTATGTTTGGGAGGCTGACTCAATCAGCACAGTGAGCAAAGTATTGATCACCTGGGGAGATTACTTTCCAGTGGGCTGAATAACTTCAGAAGAAAAACACCCTAACACCGAGCCCTAATGGTTTCCTTAGAGTCTCTCAAACCTGATAATTCTGCAGTGCAGGGACGCTTCTGTCTACACTGCACTGCGAGGTGCTATTTAATGATCATTTTTAAATTCCAGTTTACTGATTTGAGTGGATTATTGTTTGTTTTCTGTGTTTGTTTTTTTTTTAAATCTACCAAATGTCTTCCTAGACTGAAGGTATTTGTCAGGCATTAAAAGCGAGGGGATACCAGATACTGTTTGTAACTGTCTTATTTTGTAATTTTTTTTCTGAGTAGGCCTATGGTGAAGAGAAATGTGGAAACAGTTCATCATTAAAGATTAATAGTAGGGGAGATTACACTATCAGATAGAACTGCATTATTTATAGAGAAATACATTAATTTTCAAACCTTGTTCTGACAACTACTCTACTTATGGATTTGAAAATTAAATTGGATTTGAATTAAGGGGTTGGTTCCTACCCTGTCATTTACTGTCAGAGCTACAACCCAGAAGATATATAGCAACATAAAGAATCAGATGAGCACAAAATTGAAACATGCAGCAGTGAAAGGTATCATTATAAAAGGATATAAACCCCTCCACCTGTGATGTTTTTTTCAGTTGCACAGTGGCTCTGGCAAATGCTGCTTAATACTGATGGTAGCAATAAGAATGTGAATCAACTGGTTTTCACATTACTAATCTTCCTTTTGCAGAAAGGCCCACCTTGCACAATCTCAGACTTTTTTATCATGCAGCCATCTCACAGATACCATTTTTTAAAAAAAGAAGCTAAAAATAGCGGTGATAATTTCTGGCAGTAGACACAGAATCTAACTTTTCAAAGACAAAACATTACAGATTTCTAGCATCCCATTACTCAGAAACTGAGATCTCAGGCAGCTGTCAACATGGCCTCTTATAAATTAAAATTCCTCCTTATATTCTTATAATTTAATGGTAAAGAACACATTCCTGGCAAACTACAGGGTGGCAGCCAACATTCTTCTTTTCTCTGACTCTAAGGAGTCATTCAGCTTAACAGAAAAATCCCTCCACTCCACATTAGGATCCTACAGAGACTTCAGTAATAGGCTGTCAACATTTTCAGTTTCAGCAATTACCCAAGAGATGAATTCTTAATGAATTAAGCAGGCTGCTAATTTACTGGAATTGTCTCATTGTCCATACGTTTAGTACTTTCTGTAAATGCAGAAATCTTTCTTTTTATTTTTTCCCTTTCCCTGACAACTGTTAATCATATTGCATTCAAATCTAATTTTACTTACATTTTACTTGTGCTTGAGGAGATTTGTTTCACTGAAATAATTTTCAATATGAAATTAACGTTTTTTGAACATCTTTGTTATTTTTTGTAAAAACTCCAAGATATGTTAAAAAAAAAAAAAAACAACAACCCCTTTGATTCCATTTATAACAGAGCAAAATAAAGTCGTCACTCAGCTCAGTTATATTTCCATAAATATGTAATCACAGTATGAGGCAGGATCTTTATTCAGGAGCTCTAACTGATCTTTAAACAGACTGTTGGCTCCAACCTCTTGTATCCAGAGCAGCAGGTTCCTGCAGGAAGAGGATCAGCTCAGCCCCTTTGAGAGAGCTCCTGTTTCAGGAGAGCAAAGCTACTCCTTGTGCCACCACCTGTGATCACAGACTGGCATCCCCTGAGTGACCGATGGATCCAGAAAATCAGAACGAAAAGGAGGAGTGCATTCTGACTGAGATCTTTATTGGGAAGCACTCTCCCAGCACATTTTAAAGCACTGAGCAGACTGCAAAAACTTAGTCATGAAAAAGATGTGCTCAGATATTCAAGAATATTTGAGAAATACTTTGTTCTGGCTTGTTTGATACAATTGCCTCCTGAGCAGTAATGGCAAAATATAGGTGTCAATGCTCTCAAAATTAATATGAAGACTGATTTCTGCATAGCCCAACTACAAACACGAAACAGGTGCCAACACAGTGAGACAGATACATCTTTCCAATTGCTTATCTCCTTTTTTTTTTTTTTTTAGTAATATAATCATTTAGGGATATATTAGTAAGTAATATTCCTTTTGTGTACTGCCAGAGTTCCCAGAACTCTCTGTGGATTTCAGAAGCATCAGCTCTGCTCACTGTCACTTACTGGGACATGCACCGAGCTCACAGCTTTACAACAGCAGTTCTGACACTCTGAACTGCATTGTCATAGAGAAGTAAAAAGGAACAAAGATTTGTGTCTTGAACTGCATTTTGTTGTGCTTTCCAAAAGTCAATACCAGAAGCGAAACATACCTAGAATATACTAATAAGCCATGTCCAGCAAACCTCATAAAACACTCAAATGTCCAAGGATCAATGTCTAAGTAAGAAACTGCAGTGATTTTTTCCTCTAACTCCAGATGGAGTAGAACCAAAATTAAATATTTTCTACGGCTGGGTTAAAGGGCAACCCTTTGACCTCTATAATATCTGCAATTATAAAGTCATTAAGGGTGCCTGAGAAATCAAGGAACTAAGTATATTGATAAATTTACTGAGTGTTTTATGAAGGGAATATCTACTGCTTATGTCCAACTATCATAAGAAATTGTTAAGAACATGATATAAAAATGATTCAGTACAATTCTGTCAGTGATTTTACAGACATGTCGTGCTACAACAGGGTCAGTCCAGGCAATATGTCTTGTATTATACTTTCTAAAATGTTTTAAAGAAACATTTCCTTACTTATTTCTAAACTTAAAAGAAATTTGAAGAAAGCATCTTTGATTTTTTATTAGAGGATAACAGCCAACACTGGACCGCTCTGCAGCTGTATTGCACAAAGAAAAGCTCTGTCCAAAGCAGCCCCCAACAAATAAACAAAATAATCCCCCAAAACAAAAAAAATCAAAATAAAAACCCCTAAACAAAACAACCCCCCACTAAAAATCAATCAAGCAAAAAAAACCAAACAAAAAAAACCCCAAAAACCCAAACCAAACGAAAAAACCCAACACAAAAACCCCCACAGACAGCACATTGTACCCTTTTTACAGAGGAGGGCCTGGGGCCCAAGTACAGCAAGACCCTTAGAAATAGAACTTTCATCAATGACCTCAACTGAATACAAACCTCTTTAGGTCATTAACCATATTGCCACTGCTCAGTCTCGCTTTTGTCTCACAGCCAGCTGTGGGGATTTTATTTATTTATTTACTTTTAAAGCAAAACAAACAGAAAAAGGCTATTAAACCCATTGCTACTCCACAAATAAAAAAACCCTGAAACCCAACCTTGTTAATAATGTTGACTTAGAAAGAAACTATTCAGTACATGATACCTTGTTGCAATTCATAATTGCCAGTACAAATCCAGTTTCTATATCTTCACTGCAATAAAACATTCTCTGCCATTAAGAACACAATTTCCATATTACACACAAAATCATCAGTACTAATAATTTTCTAGCTGCCTGGGAAATAGAGGTTGTTAATACTCATATTGAATTATAAGCTTTTTATATAGCCTAAACAATTATTGTAATGAATGTTTCAATAGGTGTGTGGTATTGGTTTTCAGTGGTATTAAATTATTCAGATTGATTGTAGTCAATATGACCTTAATTTATTACATTGCATTATTACAGTGTAATTGCTTTCCCCATATTTGGTGTGCACCTTGATTGCTGATTAGGTTCTGTGAGTTCCCACGGCGCATGGCACCCAGCTCGGGCAGCAGGCCAGGCGCTACTGCAGGGTTCCCCAAGTGCAGGTGTTGGGGAGTGGGGGGTGAAGGCTAAAGACCAAATAACACCTAATTTCTAGGTCTTAGCACAGCAGAGAGGTGTTCTCTCCCTCCCACCTTGTCCCTTTTCCACAGCAGGACCTGAGATTAGGCCCAGGCACAACTTTTCTTCACTTGGGATTATGGCAACACCCTGGATGATATTTCACTTCTCATAAACCAGAAGGAGCACAGCTGACCTTCAGGCGTCAGGTGCTTGATAAAAACCTCCCATCCTGCCATTTGTTAGAAGTCTGATAACATGACTGACTCTGAACTGAATCTAAATGAAATTATTTAGGGCTTGGATAATCGGACTCATCCCCGGCGGTGTGTTTGAACTTTATCTTACAGCACTGTCATGTCACATAATTATGTCAAAACTCCTCTTTCCAGTGCTATCTCCTCTGTTGGTGGAAAAGCAGAATGGAATAGACTTATACCAGCTTGCACCAGGTCATTCATTAGACCATTATTCTGCAAACAAATGCTATTCTGATCATCCTAAATTTGCTTTAATAAATAGAATCATTATATAAACAAAATATTAGCCATTCTCTACATTACACGTTTTCTGAAACATCCCTAAAAATCAAACTTACACCCTTGTGGTCATATTTTGGAGCTGCAAAAATCAAGTCTGACAGTAAACTCTCATTTTTCATTAAAGCAACAGAGCTGTTCTCTTTCATTTGTCCTGAGAACTTGATCATGAAGATTATCTTGTCATGGTCATATAAATGCATTTTGCTACATCCCTTGTCTGCTGTCAGTTTACTTTTACTTAACAAGTTTGCTACCAGCTCCTGCTTGCAATGTAAACCCTGGTAACCACAAAGCAAGGAATATATTCTGAAAAATAAATACATGAACCTCATCAGTCTCCCCCCAAAAAACCCCAAACAAACACACAGAAATCAAAAAAAACCCAAAACACCACAGACTCAAAAGCCACTCAGGTAGTAAATATATTAGTATTTTACCATCATTCATCTGTTCTCACCTTGTATAATTTCAAGCTGAGGCCATTCTCTCCTAGGACCCCACAGTTGTGTTCATCTCTGCTGACCCCGTATAAGGACATTATCCTGTGCGTACAGCTTGTAGCTGCAAGTCCCAGACCTCAATAATAACCACCTTGATTCTATGGAGGACGACATTAATTCTCGTTTGTTACAAAAACCACTCCTTTCTTGATCTTTAATTGTGATTTTAAAACGTATATTTTAAAACCACATGTGTGGAACTCGGGAAGTTGGAAGAAATGGGGCTGTTTCAGACTTTGTTTCCCCAGAGATGGGCTTGCTCTGTCATTTATGAGTTCCAATAGTGTCAGTCCCTTTAATTGAAAGCCTGCTGGTTTTACCAAAGAACCTCCAGTTCCTGTGCATAATTTTATAAATGTCTTTTATTAGTTCTTAAATTCCATTTCCACTGTGGGTCTGCTTTAGGGACTTTGTTAATTATCTAATTTACCTCAAATTCTGACCCCTGGGTTACTGGCAGGAAACCGATTGCCCTTTACCTCTTTTTCTATTAATTGCATACTTAGAACTGAAAGAATAAAAAGTCATGGTGAAATGAAATTACACAAAGGTCAGCTGTGGGGATGGCTTTTTTCTTCCCATGGCATTTGTTCCAAGTTAACTTTGATTAACCCAGAAGGTGGATCTGAAGGCACTGGTGGGCCTGGCCAGTGTTCACAGGCACAGATGATTCCATATTGTCCATATTCTTGATACTGTGGACTCCAGCAACATTCAGAGCAACAATAGCTATCCAAAACACTGTGGGGTTTCTTTGTTGTTATCTTCAATCCCTCATTTAAGGAAATAATTTTATGACAAGTTATCAGAGATTAACCATTTTTCTAGTATTGAAAAAGACCGGAGTAAACCACTCCTAAGGCAAAATCAATATCCCCTGATCCCAGCAATGAACATGATTAGTTATTTGTTAAAGCAAACAGTTTACAAATAAGGAAGAAAATATATTTGTAAAAATTAATCTTCAGAGAGAGGTGAGTACTTCGGAGCAAACTGAAAAGATTTGCAAATAGAAAATGCTATAAAACACCTGACAAGTTCTAAATTAATGCATTTACAGTCTCAGTGAATGTACATACTCAAAGTAAACTATCTGAATAAAAAAAAGAAAAAAGGAAAAGGTATTGGTGTTTACTTGTTTTTCCACATGGATGGCAGCATTTGAAAGCTCACTGAAAGCCTTTACAATACACTGAAACAGTTCCCTCTGAGTTCAGTGGGCCTCAGATGAGTCCTCTGGGGAAGAAATGGAGGGTAGATGAAGTTTACAAGGGATAGTTTTGATTAAAAAAGAATCTTCAAGAGGAAATTAAAACACAAAGAATTGAATACATTTACATCTATTTTGGCACATGTTCATATGAAATGCAGTAAACGACACTGCCAGAAATTAAATGAATAATGGTAAGAGATTTCAAAATAGAATAGTTTCAAAGAACCTGGTTAAGAAATATCATTGAGGCACCTCCTGTGATGAACACCTGCCAGAGACTCTGACAGGGCACTTCTGAACACTTGAGTTTGGAAACACTGCCTTTGTGCTGATTAACAAACCTTGGTCTGGGGGAGCAGGTGTGAAATTGTTACCACTTGAGATTTCCGGCTGGGTTTTGTTGAACAAATAACAAAAACTTTCAGAGAATTTGAGTAAATTCAGTTTATGAAGTTCCAATCTTACCAGAGATGCTGTAAGAAGGGATAGAGGAAGGCCACATAAACATGGAGCTGAGTTTTATTTTACCATATTCTTTTTGTTTCATACCAAAATGTGAGGCTCACAGGACATACGTAGCTGTACCAGAACTATTGGCTGGGAGTACTGCCCTTGCATTCCCTTGAGCATACAGACCTTTTTAGGACTGAGCAAAACCTGCATATTTATATTTCAAGGCTTTTAATGTCTTGAGACATTAAAATGGCCAGGCTGAGCGTAAAGGAACTGTGCTGCAGGAAGCCAGGAGTGCTGGGGAGAGAGGAGACAGAGTACAAATGTGTATCAGCAAAAGCCTGTGTCCTTTAGCAGCCAAAACACAAATGTAAGCTTATCTCAATGGCATGTACTCAAGACAGTTTTCTTCTAATAGTGGCTTTTCTGTTTTTAGAATTCCCAGGGTTTGATGAGAAAATATTGGCTGCATTTATTTTATAGGAAAGGCACTAAAACACATGACTGAGTAGGATAGAAGTGTTTTTCGTTTGTACATTACAGTGTCTGTTTTCTGAGTAGATGTGAATACAGAAAACTTGAATTAGACAGATACTGCTTGAGTTCTCAATACCATCTATAAAATCAACACTAACAGCTTTTAATTGCCTCTTTTCTCACATGATGCCACTTCACAAATTGAGCAGATGTGGAACAAGGGGGTTAGGATTGAATTTCTGCCCTGAGCCACATGGCTCTTTCATGATCCTGAGCTGGTCACTTAAACTGATGTATTCAAAATTACCCATGAGATTGCAAAGTAAATAAAAGATGCAGTTATCTATCTGTATAAAGTTTCTTCCACTTCTCTGGTGACTGTATAAGTTCTCCAGCATTTCTGAGCTTTCCATATAGACCTGCAAAATGTTGGATTCCCTGCAAAAACACTTCTCCAGGAGCATCAGAGGCAGCTCCATGAAGGAGGATGAGCAGGAGCTAAAGGTGAGCACAGCACCGGCTGTGCCCTCTCCAGCTGGCACCACCCCACAGAGCCTGAGCAGGGAGAGCAGGCCATGGGATGGACACAAGGGACAGCCTGGCACACCTATGGCACAGAGCAGGGGGTCAGATGGAAGGGAAGGGGAGGTGGGAGGCAGGCCAGGCTGCTCAGGACATTTAAAGCCTCCCGCTGCCCTTGGGGCCATGACCATACCCAGGTGTGTGTGTTTCAGAATTGAAATGAATTAAATAATTGCAATCTAGTCCAATTTGCTCTTTATCACCACAAAAGAAAGCTGGCCCAGGAGACAGCCAGTAATGAGATGACAAGAGCTTGGCTGGAGTGGAGGGAGCTCTGCTGGCAGAGCTGTGGGGAAAGGCTTGTGGAGCACCTGCTCCCAGCATGGCTGGCTCCAGCTGCCACGGCCAGACTCACAACATTTTTACATGCAGCAGTTTTTCTCCTGAAAGGAATGAAACAATCACATACAATATTTCCAAGGCATGATGTTTCTTTTAAATATTTAAAAGCAGCAGAAGGAACCCATCAGAATATCAAGAAAGTGAAACACAGCTACCAAGATACAACTATGACTTTATACACCACTGAAGAGGCAAATTTGCCGTGTGGATATGATCAAAAAGTTTGCTGGGTTTTAAGAAATAACTTCCTTCTGACTGCATACAAGAGCATTTTGATATGACTGTGCTGTCAGAGGATTTATTACCTCGAAAATATTTAGATCTGGTAGGTTTGGTGCATGTAAATAAGGATAAAGACAGGTCAGTGCATACATGTAACCTTTACATGTAAACATGATAGTCCAGCAAGATGTTGGGTAAATCATGCTTTTACCTGCATTACCAGTTATTTTCTGTGAATACACCATAGAGAAAAAAATATATGGAAAACACGTTTTGTCTCTCCAATTCTATCTCTATCTACTGGTATCCGCTGCAGATCTTGCGCAGTCAAAGTATTATGGTTTATGGAAAAATTAAATTATTTTTCAATGTGAAAGGCAGAAGCAAATGGAATTTTAAAGCCCTTCTTGCTGCAGTAATAGCTCTAATTATTTGTCCCCATTAAAATTTATCACTGACAGACTTAAGACCAGTTTTTATAAGCTATTCATATTATATTATCTGTCCTTTCCAATACTCACAATGAATTGTCACAAGCTCAACTTTTGGGTACACGACAGAGGCACAGTAATATTACCATTAATTACCGTAATTAATGCAAATTATGTAAAACCAGTAAAACTCAAATTACCAAAGAAATAATAACCTTTAAACTGAAAATACAACAGCAAATGCAGAAGTTCAGCTCATAATGGCTTAATTGTGGCAGAAGGAATGCTGAGCAGCGTTTAGATTTTGGTTCTACATGCTAAAGCAGCTAATAATGAACTGCATAAATTTATAGAATGCTAATATATGAACATAGTATAGGAAGTGGTATTATATGAAGCTGCTCATATATAGAAATTTTCTTTAAACCATTTGTTTTATAGGATTTGATACTGTTATTTGAACCAGCTATTTTTAAAAGCAGTGCACAGTGTATTTCTCACAGAGGAAAACAGGCTGCCTTAATCCCTGTTTGAATGGAAAAACTCCATTCTCCCCTGTTTTAAATCAACAGAGCTGGCTGTTCTTACAAAATTACTAGAGTTTCACAAAGCCCTAGCTTCACACACAGCATGCCCAACACACCAGTATTTTGAGGTTTTTTGGTGGGGAAACTTGCTTACAGTTCTAACCTAAATTTATTACAACCTCTGGCCTCAGTTAAAGGGTCAGGAGTTTGTTTTTTTTAGGACTTGTATTAGGTATTATACAAACACTATAATAAAGAGATAAGAATTGAAATGATCTGCAAAATTACGAACCAAATCACAGAGTTCATGAAAATCACCTGCTCCTACTGAAGTAAAAGAATTTGGGACTTTGTGCTAAAGAATCAGAATTTCACCAGCTGTTGCATTCAGATCCAGGACAAGGATTTTTACTTTCACAGCTTTCAGTTTCAAGGCCATGCCTCCATCTTACTCCATATTCATCTGAACTTATTATTTGGGTGAATAACGGGGAGTACTGTACTAGGTTATATCAGTTAACCAGTTACTCGAGGACATCTGAAAAGTCAGCTCTTGAAGACGAACCATATTTTTACTTCTGAACTATCAGCTGTGAAGTAACCAGCTTAGCAGAAAGATATTCTGAATTTCAAGCAGTTCATGGTCTTGAGTGTACAGGTTTATGCAAATGTTATATATCTAATGGAACCGTGGAAGTTCTCATGCATTTCTTTTATGAATCCTCCAGAGCTCTTCAATTCAATTACGTTGTTCAGCAATCTGTCTCAAATAGGAATTATGTGTGGTATTAAAAAGGGAAGCAATTCACATGTTTTGCTTTACTTTGCTCTGCTATGATAGCTTTCTTTGGAATAAAAAGCAGGAATGTTTCACACGGAACTTTGGAGATTTCCATTTTGAAGTTAAGGCTTGCCCCGGTGTCAGAAATCGTACATGATTATATTGTGTCAAATGAGCGAGGTAAAAGGCATTTCTTTGGAGAGGGCACCATTTAAATTCCCTTTGCAATCTATTTGCCCGTGTAATGTGCCATGAGCAACCTGGTCTAGTGGAAGGTGTCCCTGCCCATGGCAGGGGGGCTGGAATCAGATGGTCTTTGAGATTCCTTCCAAATCAAACCATCCCATGAGCCGATAATAATACAGGTGCTTTACCCTGCAATTCAGGAGATAATGGCTCATATCAGTTGAAAATTCAATTTTCTGTTTAACTGAGAGCAAACACTGTTGTCTTCAAGGATGTGTTAAATGGTGATCACACACTGTAAAATACCAGATAGCCTGAAAAACCTGACAGCTGTGAACATTACAAAATTCTCTGGAGAGTCAGCAGAGACCAGATAGCATAATGCTGCTGGTAAAATGCAGCTACTCTCTAATGAGTATAAATATTTAGGTAAAGTATATTTTAAAATAAAATATGCAACACATAGGTATATGCATAAATAGGAATTACAGGTGAAAAAAATATTTCCTATTAGATATGTGCCTGCTGGGGATAGAGATCCCTACCAGACCTAAGTAATACAGGGATGATATTGACTGTAGACCAGCCTTGGAGATATGGTTTGTCAGTAGCTGCCTGGAAGAAAAATCCATCAACTTTATAATTTATTTTTATATGATAACAAAAAACATGGGAAAAATTAAAGGCTTGATTCTGTGGAAGGTTGGATTGCCCCTTCTTGGTCATTTTTCCCTTCTATTGACTTCAAAACACCTTATATCAAGCTCTGGAGCTACAGTTTCATGACACTTGGGAATCAATTGGATCATTCATTTCCCTAAATCCAGGAATGCCTATAAAGCGTTCATGAGATCACTGCCCAAGCCTACTATTAAATATTTCGTGTCATATTGTTTTATTCTAACTGACTAAGTGTGATCACAATGCTGAATTTCTTTTGTTGAAGAGGCTCAAGAATGTTCACCTTATAACATGAACATTTTTTATTAACAGCCTGTTCAAAAGGTTTTTTAAGGATACTCCTTGGTTATTTTATTTGGTTGGTTGGGATTTTTTTTTTCCTTGATAAGAGAAGTTTAAAAGGCATGAAAATAAACCTTGCAATTGGCTCATTTGAGAAAATCAAGCAAAAAGGCACCCTTAGCACACTGAGCCCAGACATGGCCAGTGCAGTAAGTGAAGGTGAAACCAGAGTAAATACCAAATGAACAGGTGGAGTAAAGCTAAAATAAAATGTTTGTTGGTCTATAAGGACAGGTATTACTCCTTGCACCTAACCTGAAAAATTGCTTCCATTTATCCTTACTCTTTGCAGGATTCAATTTCCTTCTTTTATGGTACTGCATGTTTGAGTTTTGCCTTTCTAGAACTGTTCCTGTAAGCAAGTTCCTGTAACTTGAGCTGTAATCACAGAAGAAAAATGAGGAGAGCAGTCACACTCATGCCAACATTCCTTTAGCCAGCAGGAAAGGCAACTCCACCCATCCCATACAACCTTTAGGCAAAACCCAGCACCCCAAGGCCCCAGCCCGAAGCTGGACTGGTAACACCTTTTCTACTGCTTTCCACCAAGCTGCCCACCTGCACTTTAATACACCTGTAAAAAAGATACTGCACTCCCCTTCCTAACTGAGCTCCCTGGCTGATGGAATCACCCGTAATTCGGTTCACCCACCCTTGTGTGTTCCCACGTGACAATAATAATGACTTAATATCCCAAAATCATGAAGTCATCTTAGAAATCACTAATACATGCACATTTCCTGAAATGATGTGATGCTAAGAACAAAAACTGCATTGTTAAGAGTATTTGTATTCTAATACCACTCCTCTCTTACTCACTTCATGCCAGCACAGTGTTAGCAGTTCTTGGACGCTGCGTGATCGTTGTGGCAGGAACAGGCTTTTGGAACAGAAAAGCCAGGCAGGAAATCTGATCCAACAAAGAGAGCTCTGGCCCTGTCCCACTGCTATTGTGTCCTCTCCTGGGGGCAGTGCCCACATGCAGCTGGTCTGGTTTGCAGAGCCTCACACACAGCCAGGCCTGGAGCTGGCACCCAGCTCCAGGGTGTGAGGAGCAAGGCCAGCCAATGCAGCACTTAGAGTAAAACCCCCTTAGAGTATCTGTCCTTACAATTCTTACTGCAGCTTTGCTTACCCTGCGGAGAGCTCTAAAACTCCACTTGACATAGTCTAACACTTTTAGGGCCCTGTTAGAAATCCAGACCAAGTAAATAACAAATAAAGAACTGAAAGTAAAAGCCACCCAACAGCGGTTTCCTCTGATGCAGAGCTCCGCTCCTGAGATAATATCCATATCACACGAAACCACTGCTTTCCTTGCAATGGAAAATGGGGATTTTAGCAGCAGTGACATGACTGCAAAAGCTCAAAGACTGCACTGCCTCCCACTCAAAGATGGTACTTGCATGCTCAGAACCCCCACCCAGCAAAACAACATTCAGATGGTTTAGATTAACAGGCATTTCAGTGTTTTCGAAATGACTGAGTTATTCTCCAATAAAGATTGATCATAAAACAAGTGGGCAGAAATTAGCTGTGTTCATATCTGGAGGAAAATATATGTTTTATTTTCAGTTTCAGAAATTCCTGTTTTATCATTTTAGACAATTAAATAAAGTAATTTTCATCACAAGCACAGAATTTCAGTCTCATTTGTTCTATGCTTTAAATGAAAATTTAAAACTCAATTTTTGGCACCTGTTTTTATTCTGTTAATAAAGTTCTATTTAGTTTTTCTTCTCTGATTCTGATGAAAATATGGCCTTAACAAAAATCCAAATTAAAAAACCAAAAACCAAAAAAACACAAAACACAAAACCCCCCCAACACTCAAGTCTATAAACAAAACAAAGTTTTCCTCCAATTTTATTCAGCATTTTGAGGTTTGATAATCCATTACTCTTCACTGCTCTTGAAAAATTATTTATCCCTTCTTTCTCATCCCTGGGAAAAAAATAAAGCTTTTCAAGTATAACTAAATTTTCCATTCTGCCTGTTGAAAAAATACAGGAAAGAAACTAATATTTTTGCTGGCTCTTTTAGGAGGCAAAAAATGATAATGGACTCTTTTTTTTGTGAAGGCTGTAGAAAAGTCAAAGGTGAAACTGTACTTTAGCTGAAAGCACTGGAAACTCTGCTATTCACTTCAGAAGCCAAGACTCAGCTAAAATGTTTCCAAAATTCACTTTTTCCCACCATGATGGATAGTCTACAAACTGCTTTCCCTGTGCACTGTTCATGAAATTCAAACTTTTGGCATTATTTTTGATGTCAGGAGAGTCAGACAACAAAGTCCTCAGAGACCTTACTGTGGAGTGACCTGCTTAGTAAGACATAAACAAAAATGTTACTCTCCAAAAGAATTCCAGTCTCCAAAAGATGTGTTCCTCGTTCTGCAAACCCAAGTTGATCCCTGAACAATTTCATGCATGCCCGGTTTCGTTACTAGTTCCTGCACTATTTCTTGTATTTCTTCTTTCCTTATCTCTCTTTTCCCCAGTTTTATCATCGTTGTTTTAGGCTGCGGCAAACTTTACTGTATGAGTTGTTTAGAATGTTAGAAGTCACAGGAAAATTTCTTTTTATAGGCCTAAGCTTGTTTAGAAGATTCAGTTTGGCGAAAGTTGTTTGTCTTGTTTGTGATAAGAGTACTTGAATAGATCTAAATTCTTTGGAACATTGAGAAAAATTAGAGGAATGGTATCCTGTGGGGTTTTTTTTTTCCCCATCCAACTTTGATTTTATCCAAGTACATAAAAAATGCAGCAACATTCTGGTTGTATTTGAAAGTCCTATGGAAAATATTTTTTTTTTTTTTTTGCCAACTGAGTTTGTTTCCCAAGTAATAAAAGTGTGTTTTACTCTGTCAACTCTGTGGTTCACCAAATGGTGAATTATACCTCTACCCTGAAAATACCCATCTGCCTTGATTCACCCTGGGCAGGTCCCAAGCCTGAAGATGTTCATGTCGGCAGAGCTCCCTGTGCAGATTTTGAAGCTTACAGGTTTTGCAGAACAGACAACTGAGTAACTTTTCTTTCATCATTTAATAGTAACATTTGGGTTAACATTTTTACTGTAGCCTTCCACAGGTTTGCCCTGGAGCTGCTCTGAGTTATCAGCAATCACAACAGTTTATTTTGCTGTGGTGTGTTCCCAAAGACAGCACTATTTAATGCAAATCAAGTTATTTTCCTTAGCATCTGAGTTGCTGCTTCTAGAAGAGATCACTTCCAGCATTTCTTTAACAAAAGATCAACAATTTGGGAAGGAAGAAAATTTCCTACTTAAGCAATATCTGATTAATTAATTCCAGAGGCAAACTCTCCCCCTGAAAACAGGGAATTTTGTACTGGCCTGTACTTTGCTCTGAGACCTTTGTTTTACTGACAGTAAGTGAAACCAGCACACAAATATGCTGAGGCTGTACCCCAAAGGAACCAAGCTGCTCTACCCCTCTTAGAGAAGAGCATCTTCCCAACCCTGGAAGCTGCTCCCAGTCTGCAATGAACGCTCTGTCTAGAGAGATGTTACTGCTCGGGTTTCCTTCAGCCCTCGAGAGCTTCTTGATGTGTCTGGGAAGTTAGAGAAGGTAGGACTAGGCTGGAGAGTGAAAATGAAAGCTTTGTGTAGAAATTTGGGCCTCTGATGCTATAAATTTCTGATTAATCTAAAGTATTGTTAGATTTTAGAGATCCACATTCTGATTTAATTCCAGTTTCTTGACATTACACAGGTTTTATGGAGATTCTTTGTCAGACACATTTATTCATATTTCTAGGAGGAAAACATGCCTATTTGGCCATTCTTTGCCAAGTCATCTTCACCTAAGTGGATGAGGTTGTTTCTATTTTAATTTTCTCTTCAACCATCATTCTTTGGCAGTGCAGACAGAGCCCTGAGCCCTGAATGAGCTAGCCATTAAAAACATGGAGATGTTGTCTGGGACTAGGCCATAGATTTAATATTTAATTTCTGCTGCTGTCCATCTTTATTGTCTTAACAAAATATTATTTCCTTGTCTCTGATTCCATAACTCAGGGTGAACTATAGACTGAATTTGGTGCACTCCAAATTTACCATTGTTAAAACTACCTTTTCTCAGTGGAGTGAGAGACTGAAAATGGAGACTCACACCCTTACTAATACAAACATTTATTTGCACAGTTCACCAATTTAACTGCAGGCGTAATTTGATCAATGCAGGACAACAAAAATGTTGTTGAGCAGCTGCATTCAAGGAAATGAACAGACACAATAACACCAATGCAACGTTTGATGATTGCAGTAGCCTCCAGCTACAGCCTTCATGGGATATTCCTAACAGCAAAATTGGGTACATTTTAATTACCCAGGATATGCACAAGTGTCATGATTACCTGTTTAGAGCTAAGCCTTTAATCTACCTTCTAAAATAAAATGCTGTTCATCACAACCAATCTGCTGAAATGGTAACAGAAATCTCCAGCATTTTCCAATCATTTCATTTTCATTTTACCGAAACGAGGTGCAGTTTGTAATGACCTGGTGTGAGTACAGACTGATCAAGCCAATCTAGCAAAAACATAGCTCCATTTGGAGAGCTGGGAGAGAGCAAAACAAAAAGCTAAATATCAATACTCTTCTGTTCCCGGGAAAGGAGCTTGGCTTTTAAGGTTAGCACAATTAGGGAAAATTTGCTGCTTTCCAGGTTTTATGTCCTGGGAACACTCAGCTGCAAACGCAATGAAGTTTTCTCATTTTTCGCCGACTGTGGATTGGATTCTCTCTCCACATGTGCCATGGAAGAGTGTATCATTAGTATTACTACTAGGCCCCAAAAATGCACCTATAAACGGAGCTGTATCTTTTAGACAAATATTTGGTAATGGGAAGAAGTGCATAACTATTAGTATCTGGGACACTGATTTTCTGTTAGTTAAAACCAGTTGAAGATACTACTTTTTCAATGCATAAACTATCTGAGCTGAGCCTCATCGATTTTGTACCTTCCTTGCTGTTGATACAGAAATAGGCAAGATGCTACAAAGCAGCATATTTAAAGCCAAAGACTAAAGCAATGGTCTGAGAGTTCACCTGGCAGAAATCACTGATATCCTCCCTTCTTAAAACAAAAATATTTAATAAAGTCACTATCGGCTTCAGAGAATCTTCAGCCTGTGACTACACCACACTCAGGTTGTCATAGAAACGAGAAGAGGTTCAGGATCATTTGACATTTTAGGAAGACAATTTAAAGCTATTTTATACAGAGAAAAAATGTGAACCCTAAGCTACTTTTCCAATTTTCCAATTAAAGGAGTCAATACCAGAAACTCAACCAGCTCTTGCTCCTTTGTCCCTGAGAGCACAGTGATAACCAAAGGATGAGCAGGATCGTTAGCACTGTTCTTGACTGGGATTTAAATTCACCTGTATAATTTTCATAACACAATAGAAAGAATGCCTGGTTATACACAAAATTGATTAGAGGTGTTCTCTCGATCTGCAATCAAATTGAGTGTTAAGAAACATGAAAAGAACTAAAATGGCAGGTAGAGGGCACATAAAATATTTTTAGGTATAAGAATAAAACGCTGTATACACATTTTTGTGTGAAATATTTATACATTACCTTGATTGTATTATGAAAGACTTGGTAAATGCTAAAAAGATGTATCTGTTAAACTATTGAATGAGTAGATTATTTTGTTAAATTCGAAGACTGCATGCAAAGTATCTCATTAACTCAGGAAAAAATCAGAAACTAAAATGAAAAAATATCCAAGTGCACTCAAATATCTGCTGTTAAAAGTAGAACAACTGTTGATATAATGATATAACATTAATGATTTAACACAGAGTAGCGAACTACTGTTTCTTGGATGATCCCAAATCCCAACCACAACTTCAAAACAATGATATGTTGTCTAATTCCTTGAGAGAAAATAAAAGGTGCACACGACATTCAGGTGACTGTGTGGTGAAGAATAGAAACAAAATGAAATAAGAAATGTTTCTATCACCCCATATTTCCAAGTGCACCTCAGCAAAGTATTAAAAAAGACACTTTATTGTAAAGGAGCCCATACCTCTGCATGGAAGGGTCTGCAGAAATGTGAGGCACAACAGGGAGCAAGAGCCCCTCCCTGATCACTTCATTCGTAGTAGGGAACCAGAGCCTCAGTATTTATAAACTGACACTGGAATAACACTGCTTGTTGAATTTTTCTGGTACAAATAAAGAGAAAAATTATTCATGAAGATAAAAAGACTGGTATAGATTTCTAACCTCAGAGAGAGGTCGAATCCTACAGATATTTTAAACCTGATATTTGAACAAAAAAATTTAGCCATATTAAAGAGAATCTTTCTCATCTTGTCATGAATAAAATTACCTACACTGTAAAAAGTCTTAATACTGCAGCAAGGCATTTTTTGTAATCCATCTGAATGGATGCTCATGAGAGCAGAAGAAATGAAATACCACAGAAAGAGGCAATCTCAGACCCAAATGAAGGCTTTTCTTTTTCCTAGTAAGAAGAAAAGCTCTTTTCTATTACTGCATAAGTAGCTGCAGAATCAGTGACAACCCAAAATAATAGTAAACAAATAGGAGAAGTGTAAATATGGAAAAAACCCATGAGATATTCAAGCTAGAAGGTTGATTAAAGGCTGAAAAAATGGCTTTATGTAGCTTTAAATAATAAAAATTTCAAAAGCAGGCAGATTAATAGTGCTTCAAAAGGCATTTTTTCTTGTTCCTTTTCATAGCAGCTACACAGTCATAGTGGATCAGAATAATGCCATGCAATATTTACAGCATTACTTTACAATGTATTTTTTCTTAAATTACACACTATCTACCCTGTTGTTTACAAGATGAAAAATACCTCCATTACATTCTGCCAACTACTCTTTGTGTGTGCAGTATAAAGGACAGAAATTGTCCCCAGAGCAGTTTTAGATTCTCAGCAAATCATTTAACCTCTGTTTATTGAATTAAGGGCTACATCTGCAACATCATCTCTTATTAATTTTAAAATTAACATGTTTAGTGAATTCCTATTTACTGCAGAAAAATAATGTCATCTGTGTGGAAGAATGAGCTTATTCTCAAATTTTCTTACAGTTGCTATCTCTGCTGGAATTTGAAGAGGCAACATAATTTCAGGACTGCGACTAGAATGTATCAATTTTTGTTATACAGCTCCTGAAACTTCTACTGCTTTGTGCCTTTGATAGCTCGCTCTGTGTTGCTGTAAATACACAGTTACATCCTGGTAATTTTCTGGGTGAAATTGCACCGTGTTATTTATTTTATTGAATAAACTAAATCTCTGAAAAGCCAAACCAGGCTTTTCTACCAACCTTTTCTGCAGCTTTCCATACATCTGACTACAACTCCCTCGAGTCTTCTCCTTTTCCTTATTTTGTTACATTCGTATTTGTCAGATGTAAACCTTTACCGGAGCTTTCCACTCACTTCTGGTTACACTGGTGCTACCTGCACTGTTCTGCTCCGGAGGATGGAATCTGCATGGGATCTCTCTTTGTGTCTTGCATGTGATCTCACTCACTAATGAGTGCGATTATACCCTCACTCTGCAGATGCAAAATGAAATCAGATGAAATTTAAAGGTTTGATTCCTCTTTGCCTCACATTTCTTTTAAAAGGTTTCTTTTCTCCTGTAAAATTTGGTTCAACATTCCAGGGACTCACTAGTGCACTCTGAATTCCCTGGATGTGTGCTTGACATCAAAACCAGAATGAATCCTTAAGATTTATGGAACGGGTTTACTGCAGATACTGAAAATGATAACATTGGATCTTCCCTGTGACTCTGTGCTCCGAGAGCTTTGTTGAGCTGAGGTGGAAGCTGTGGAGTTTGATTGTTGGGAGCTGTGCTGTCAAATGATGTGTCCAGGTCAATCTTACCTGGCAGTCCCAGGTAAGAAATTCCATGGGATTTTTGCTCATTTGACTTTTTTTTCTTTTTTCACACTTGGCTTTCTGTGGCACTGTCCCTTGCAGCTGTGTGCACTGAGGAGCTTTCTAGAAGCAAACTGGCTGCCATAATAAAGACTTGTGTTATCAAGTGAGGCATCTTTTCATACAAACAATAAGAGACTACCCCAAAGATTATATCTGGGAATAAACTTGTGCTTTTGTGGCAATCTCTTTTCCCAATCCTTATTTCAAAGGTCAACTCCAAATAATCTGTTTGTAATGATTCCTTTGTTTTTTTATTTTTCCATTAGACTGATTTTACCTCTTACAGAAATACAAGAATATGGAATTGTTTCACCATTCTGAGTTCATGTGTCAAATGACATCTTTATCACGTGCACAGAGAAAATGTAGAATGCACTCCAGAGCCACTTCTGTTAGTAATTTGACCACAAATTAAAGGTCTTGAAGAGTATCAAAGGAACACCAATATAGTCAAACAAGCCTTTTCTCTTACAGTTTTTATTTCTTGGTTTTGTCTGTCATGCCTGCAGCTGCAGCTTGCCAGGTAGTTTGTGGAGATATTTATTTCGCAAGTATGAATGATAATAAATGCTGAGATGGGAGTGGAAAACCCCTGCTTTTACCTTTAGTATTCAGAGTATGTGAAGCATTTCCACATCTAAGAGAACTTCAAAAGCTACACAAACCTCTGTAGATGACACTCTAAGCAAACGACAGCATATTATATTATATAATATAATACTCGATTTAAGAGAGGGAGGATAATTTTCAATCTTTCAGGTGCCTGGTAGGAAAGCTATAGGAAGATAATATAAGGTGTGGGGGGAGAAACAAAAGAAACAGGAATAAAAGAATAGGCCAGAAAGACAGATTCTTCATAAACTTTATACTTTGCATAACACACAGACCTAAACCTCTGAAATTCCAGCTGTCCTACAGGACAGGTTATTAAAGTATCAGCAGTTGTTTTCCTTTTTGTTGTACCTCATTATATCTCACCAAAGAGTTGGAGCTGAGAACAAGCATCAAGAGAAATCTTTGTACTCCCTGTTACCATATTGCTTGCAGCTCTTCAAAGCACCTGAGGAAATCAGCAGTTTCATTGTTACCCTAATAAATACGCTCACCTCCCTCTGGTTTCAAGGTACTCATTGAAATGAATCATGCACCTAAGAGAATACTTTTTATTTCAAGAACAGCTAATGATCCCAAGATGTTTTTCCCCTTAAATGACCCCGTGATATTTTTAAAAGTTATATATATATAAAATTTAAAATATTTTAATATCTGAAGGTGCTCAAATATAAACAAAGCTCATTTTTTTTTTCATTATTTGGGTTCGTACTATACATTTCAATTAAATTTTATTTTGCCTCTATTGTGCTTGAAGATCTTTTGGTATAAATGGTGTTCAATGAAAATTGGGAGGTGGTATATTAGAGGAATAAAACATCTTCTTAGGAGGGCATGGGGGAACATAACAAAAGTCTCTAGGGTGTCATTCTGATTCTAGCCTTTTACAGATAGCTACACTTGGTAACTGAGAATAAACTCAGAGTCAGGAACAGAGTGCTGCTTGGTGCTTTTATCATTGTTCCGTCACAATGACACCACTTATGCAGTTAGGAGTGTAATTGTGTAAGGTTTAAGAAAAGCCAGTAAAATGCCATTATACTATCTGTATTATGGTTCAGTATTTCATACAGCATGCATTAAGTAAAATCTGAAGAACTCAGAAAGAGATGCTTCTAAATTGGGCCAAAAACTAATTTAGAATCACATCACTCTCAAAGATGAGACCCAGGCAAAACAAAACAAGAATGTGACATCCTGAAAAAAATGAGAAAGCAAATCATGAAGCTCTATGAATACTCAAAGTAACTTCACCCAGGAACGAATTAGAGTACGAGATAAGGACATGCAGAAACACTTGGCCAGATGTACTAAAGATCTGGCCGGAAAGACTAAGAAATTCCTGCCTACACCAGAAAGATTAAAAAAAAAAAAATTCTGCATACTGCTCTTGGATCAGACTGTATATATGGCAATCATACCTTTCAAAGCGGCTGTTGCATCATAGACTGGCATCAAACAACCAAACACTGAAAATTTAATACATATTTAACTCAAGGAGGAGTAGAGTACTCCAGAAAAATCCTACAAGATACTGACAATAAAACATGCTATAATTGAAACATACTTTTAGAACAATTAAGAACACTGAAAATTTTTAAAAACTTGCTGTAAATTGTTTTCCTTTTCTAAAGAGTTCTTCACTCCTGCTTACAAGATCTGATTACCTTTGGAATTACCCCATGGCCTGCTCCATGTCACACATGCACAGGATAATTTCTTAGCTCACATTTTTTAATCAGGAGCCATGCTCATGCTCACAGTTTGTTGGTGTCTGTTCTCTGCAAGGTAGCTCTTAATCTACTTACATCACTGGCCACTTTTCTCACCCTTCTCTTGTCCTTTCTTCCAGTCTCTGGGCTCTTCTGAAGAGTCTGTGAAGTGATGGAAGCCCTGCAACATCTAAACTGTCCTATTCTTTCTTGTTAACTCCCCCACAGATTTTCTGCCTCCAGAGGAGCTCAGGAAGTTAAGCCTCAGTCACCGCTTTTCAAAGAAAGCTATTTTTCCTGTGACAGATTTCTAAAGGGTCTCAGACTATCTGCTTGCCAAGTGAACAGGATCTGATCTGGATCTCGGCCCTTAAACTGTGTGATTTTATTCAAATCTGTGATGCAAAGCCGTTCAGAGAGGAACACAGAAGGAAAGTGTTCCATCTGAGAGTCTGGAAAGGAGAGACAATTATGTTAATGTACATACTGATGCATAAATGCAGAGTTGGTACTGCAACATCCAGATATGCTCAAAAGTCAGAACTCAACGTGCTCATTTCCCTTTCTGCCTGGCTGAGGTATTGCTTTCAGCTGCTTTTCCACCTTTACAGCCAGAACTGAAATGGATCTCTGCTGCTGTGCTCAGAGTGACATTTGTTATTAGCTGCTGTGTCTTACACAAAGCAGTTTGTAGCAACAAACAGCCCCTGATGAGTTGTCTCTGCATCTACTGCAGATTGAGATGATAAAGGGGTTCTTTGGCTGCAGCAATTTCTAACATGCATGCCAATACCTTAATCCTAATTATTAACAATAATCTTCCATGAGAGAATAGAGACTCTATCTTCCATCAATATGTCTAGACATGAAGATATTTGGGTGTCTAACTCTAATTGTGATGGATAAGAGGGCTAAGTAACTTAATGAGTTTGAAATCTCAGTCTAGGTACATCCCAAATCAGTCTGCAGTGAGCTTCAAATTAGCTTTTGCCACACCTTTTGGAAGAGAAGAGGAAAAACTGTGCTTGAAATAAGGTTTGATTTCTTAGAGTTGTGAATACTTTCATTTCCATGAGGTTTAAGAGGAGAACAGCATGGGAGGCAGTGAAGAATGTTATATGCAACATTGGAATACAGGGGAATTTGGCTTGACTGACTGTTATTAGAACTTGTGTCTGGGCAGCATATTGGGGTTAGTGATCCTATTTACAGAAGGTACCACGGGATCACAGCTGATGCAGACCTCTGGAATTGATATAGACTAGCTGATCCAACAGGCAGCACAAACACAGGATCAGAGCTCCCTGAAGTCATGCTGAGGCAGTAGATGAATACCTCAGGGGGCAATCATTTGCAATTCCTACTACGTTTATCATCCAAACATCGATGCATCCCAAACACGGTTAGTCTGGGTGCGTTTCCTCTCCCGATGGGACACTGGAGTGTTGTTCAGGATGCTGTGGGTAGCTCAGCACTATCAAAGCTGCACAAGTGCAGGTAGATGAATACAGATATACACGTCAGAGATGGCAGCTACAGTAGACACAGGTGTTCTGCTGTGCTAAGCAGCCCTTCTAAAAGGTTAAATATATTTTATTAGCTATGATTTGCTGCCCCACAAGGATAAAGCAATAGGAATGCAGGCCCTTGATTTTTCCTGATCTATCTTATGCCTGTAACTTCCAACAGTGATAAAATCCTGCTTGCACACACATAGTGACCAGCATATCATTCTTGATTTTGCAATGCTGTTCATCACGTAATGAAAAAATCCTTACAGGGACAGCAGGCTGACTTTTAAGGAAGCCAGCTTCTGTAAAAAATGCTCACCATTGAACTCAACCCCTTTTAATTCTCCTGCCTGAATATTCAGGTGCCATCTGTGTTGTCCAGGCTTAACACACAGTTAACACGTCCTGACTAAAGTGTCAGACCTAGAATCTGAAGTTCTAGGGAGAGGAGTTTGCCTGAGCAGCTGGGGAGAACGATGTTTTCCACTGAGAACACTTCATTGTGCTTAATTTGTCTTGTGTATGCAGGATCAAAACTCAGGTATGTAAATGCCAATCCCATGCCCCCCATGAAAGATTATATACACGACATATAAATAAAAGTTGTGCTTCCACATCAGTCATGAAAGAGGTTTTCTAACATAAAATATGCAACTTCTAAATTCTGAGAGTAGTATTCTGTGTTGGATTCTTACAAAATGATTCATTCCAAAACACCGATTTACCGATCCATAAGGACAAAAGAGATGAGGTTTTCTACTTTTCACTTATTTCTTCATTTCAGAACAAATGACAAATTCTAAAAGGAATAATGTGTCAATACAGATTAGTGTAGGGTTAGGATTCATTTTAAAAGTGTCACAAGCTAGTTGGACTTCTTATGAAGTGGTTTTCAGTTAATTCAATCTTTCACAAAATTCTAAGGCTGTTGTTTTATAAGAATAACAAATCTGAGTATTTATTCCCCAACTTGTTGTCAGCAATTAACTTTCCCTTCATACCATAACTTGCTATTCATTCTCTGGTTTTGGCAAGCTGACATGTTTTCTGATATCGGTTATAAATTGAAGAAACAATAAATTCCACGTCCCATAATGTATATAAAACACGTGAATATAGATAAGAAAAATCACTGACTTATAAAAAGCAAACACACATCGAAGAACAAATAAATTGGAAGAGGAAAAAGGAAAAAGAAAGGAAAAAATACGGAAATTTTAAAAACGTCTAGTAACAGGGAAAGAAAAATTCAAACTGATCTTAAAACAACAGGGTTAGTACTATCTATTCTACTAAACTCCCCCAGATTCTAGCATGCTCCACAGAGCCAAAAATTACTGCATGACCCTTTCAGGGGAAACTTCTGCATTCAGTGATGGAAATACTTATCTGATTTCCCTGTCAGTGTGCACTTGTTTCTTTTATAAAGCCTGCAACAGTTTTGATTTACAATTTAAATTAAACAAGCCTGGTGGAGGGATTTTATGTTCTAAAAGGTGTTTATTTCCCATTATAATAGAAGCAACAATGAATAATCTTTCATGCCACATGGCAGGTTTCTCCAGAATTCAGTCAGAATGCTGCCATATGAATTTCCATACCAACAGCTGTATTGATTCCCTACTCGGCCCGCACTTGCTGATTAACAGCTCTTCATGTTGCCACCAGTACCTCCAGCTGTACTTTTGACTCTGCCACAAACTCCTCAAGTAAAATGAAAACTCCTGTAATTTCAATCTGCTGCCTTTTCATCATGTTTCTCTGTTTTAAATAGGTGAAGAAACAACCCCACTTCTTTAATGAAGGAAATAATGCTTTTTTCCTCCAAAAGATGTGGAATGTGCTCCCCCTTGTCCTTAGGGAAAGGAAAAAAAGGGAACCATTTTCACAAATTTATATAAAAGTGGTAAGCAAACTTTCTCCTTTTATATAATTATTAATTTTATTTTGGGTTTTTCTCATATATTTTACCTTTATGGATTATGCAAGGGCTTTTTCCCCTTTTATAACTGTTAAAGAGCCTTCTTAATTAATGATTAATAGTTTATTTATTCCTTTGTCATCTTCTCATTAAAAATAAACCTGTCTGTTAAACTCTAAGTGATGAGAAAAATTAGTTTTCGAGCTACACATCTTTTGTGGTTTGCAGAAAAAATGACAAACCCCTCTTTTCCCAGAGAGCTTAGATGGCCTTTTGAAATATTGATCCTATATATAATAATATATGACTACATTTCACATTTTGCCATTCTTAGCCCCAGGTATTTGATAGCTGGTTTAAGGAGAATAAAAGCTGTTTCAAATTCCCAAGCCACAGAGCAGCTGTTAGAAAATTATTTTTTCCCAGCTAAATCTACATTGAAGTAGAAATAATTCTATCCAAATTCTGTGCACTACATAACACATTTGCACATTTAATTTATAAGGAAGGTTAATTACATTGCTCTGCTGGCACCACCCGCTTCCACGCTGCAGCCAGAAAGCATTAATGATTTTAAAGAATTCATCAAGAGAGTGGATTTTTTCCTCTAGGGTTGCTTCTGAATGTTCTGTGCTCAGCCAAGCAATAAGAGATGCACATGTATCTGCTGTGATTATATTCAGAATCCCAAGAAGTTTGAACCTCAAGGAATGTCAAACAAAGCTCAATAATAAATGAATTTTTGACTCCAGAACCAAAACACAGGCAACATCATTTCCCAATAAGCCTTAAGTTAAACATTTCAGGAAAATATAACTATGCCTGCTGTATCTTTGAGCATTTACAGATAATAAGTTCATGCATTATCCAGGCAAATTATTTCCTAATGATTACAGTCTGAAAGGGTAGGATAGATAACTTGTTAACACAAAATGGTGATGGAGAAAAAGTGATACAAGGAGATTCACTGTTTGTAAAATGCAGCACATTCATAAAGCATATCTGGCTTAGCTGGATTGTTACTGCTTGCACATTATGCTCATTGCTGGCTTCTGTAACCATGATATTTATGAGACACAGATGGAATTCCAGCTGGAATTAGTGGCACTGCTGAGTCATCAGGCAAGGATTGGTTCAGACCCTTAAACAGAGGGCAAGAGGCAACCAGTGGATTTTATCCTTCCTTTGGTATGAAGACAGTGTTGTCCCCACCATTCGTACCAGCTTCCTGCATGGATTCCTGAAAGAACATGGATCTGTCACCCACAGCAAGCTGCACCAACTGGGACACTGCTGTTCCCTTCTCAGCACACCTACACCACACCTCTGAGAGAGCCTCGTGGTCCAAAGACTTCTCCTGACTCGGATGATTGACTACAAAAGAGCAATTTTAATACATGAGAGCTTCAACAGTGCCTTTCTACTAAATTACTGTGAGAAGGAAAAGATTCACTCTGTTCCAGAGAATTCTGTCTTATCTGCAGTTACATGGAAAGGGGATCCAAACCCCCTGATTTCTCTCCTGCCCTGTGTGTAAGGGCAGTAAGCATAAGGAGGAGTTCAGAAAGTTTCACTAAGGGCCTCAAATCTGCCAAATAACCCACTTTTCATGGGAAAACCTGTTAAATATCTTGTTCAGATTTGGGAGACACAAGTAGCCTGTCTGACTGGGGTCTTTTCAAGACCCAGACTTTAATGAGATTCCAGAATTATGAGGACTAACCCCAAAGATTATGGATAATATCCCTGACATTTACAGTGCTTTTGATATAGCCACCTAAACACCTACCTACTGTAATTAAGCAAACTTGCTCAAGAAAGTTTCCATTTATGAACCACTCAGTAAATTGGGTTTTTTTAAAATAAATCCATGAAAAACCTTAACTGATTCAGCTCTTTCCAACTGAAGCCATTATTTACTGAGATGGAGCTATTTATTAATGAATGATCAACTGTATGGCTGACTAATGCCAATAGCACACTGTGCTTCAGATATAGGGCAGCAGAGGAGAGAACTCCAGTGCCTGATCAAACTGGATGAGCTTTACACTCCATTCTGTCATGCAATTATTTATTTGAAATTGAGAATGGTGTCTGACGCAGAAAAAAATAAACATTTCAAGTAAATGTTTTAAATAGCTTCCAAAAAGTGTAAGTCCACATAAACCAGCACAGAAAAGATGAATTGTTATCATACTTTTCATCCATGCATATGATTCAAATTATTCAAAGTAAGGTAAAATGAACCCATAGGAATATACAAGATCATAATTTGAAAAGATACTGGACAAAAAAAAAAAAAANCCTTTCCTGTATACAGTGTGTTGGCTGGTTGACTTTGATTTTTCTTTTAATGCTTTTTTTTCACTAGGAGGCACACAGTACTCACTGAAGAAAGAAAAAGTAAAAATTGTGTGGTGTGTTCAAAATCACTTTCATTAAGGAAAAATGCCTAGTGACTCAAGTTAGAAAAATATAACTCTTTAAAGAGAAATGTCTTTATGTGAAACACCCCCTCCCAGACGTGCCACAGCCCCTCTCTTAAAACCACTCCCTAAAACCCAGCAAAATGTCCTACATGTATTAGAAACAAGTTTTTAAACATTCGTTGAGCAAGTACTCATGGCACACTTTGCTAACTTCCTTCTGAAACATATATGAACAAGCAATAGAAAAGCAGAGGCAAACATTTAACACTCCTCTCATCATGACAAAACCAGGTATTTTTCTCGAAGATTTTCCTGGCACTGATACCTGAAAAGTTATTGAAAGGTTATTTCTAATGCACAAGATACCCAAGTGCCAAAATGCTGGCATTGCTTTTTGTTCCACAGGCCTTCCCTGCCCTGTCACCAGGGCTATAATGGAGGCTAACAACAATAATAGTAATTAATTTATTTCTAGGCTACTATACAAATTAAAAGCTCCCTTATTTGGATTTTCAGATTCAAGTCAAAACAGCAAGGAAATCATAATGCCAATGCTAGGCCCTAGTTTATTGCAGATTTATTAGTCAAAAGCCCCCAAACCCAATACAAACCCATGAATTACTATTTTCTTATACCTTATTCTCCTTCAATGTTAGTCCATTATGTGCATATTTATAATTTAAAAGAAAAAAACAACCACATATGTACAGGAGGATTGTCAAGTATGTCAACAAGTAAATTTATCTAGATCAGTACTGGTGAGTGAGAGAAGATGATGTGCATTTCTAATCTTAAAATCTATTAACCATAACTACTCCTGTAAGGTAGGCTTGTAACTTTTTTTTTAAAAGCCAAGTATTCACTCTTATGGCCCTGTGCTGGCACATTTTATCATAAGTTATTTGCACTGTACACAGTAAGATTTCTTCTTTTTGTATTTATATGGCCTATCTTTATTACTACTAAAACGCAGCATTTTTAGAAACATAAAGAATTCTTCAGGGTGCCTGCAAATAAAAGTTTCAATCAAAACAATATCGGTTTGAATGTGTGCAAGTAGGATTCTAAGGTAATTCTCAAAATTGATTTTTACTGTAGGCTCTAAATTATTTTAAATCCTGATGTCTGGGGAAATTAAGATTGCATTGACACATAGATTTCTGTGCCACCAGAAGTGTGAATATTTATACTGCTATTAGTTTGGAAATAGGCTGGGTCCCCTTCCTAATTAAATGGTCATTCTGACCATTTCACAGCTATTCAGAGAGGGTTCACAGCACCTGTAAACAGCTTTGCCAGCACAAGAAGCCTATTGCACTGCTAGAGGTTTGATTCTGAAAGAAGATTTAGAAACATAAATGAATAATTTCTGACAACTCAACCTACAGAAACTTTTATGTAAATGTAAGTAAAACCCCTTTGGAATAAAATGAATCATACTGAAATGTGTGAAAAGATTGTCAGAAAATGACATTGGCAATGAGCTCTTGCTAGAATACACTGAATCACCTAATGAATAGAATTTTCCCTGCCACTACACTCTCGCATACTTTTAACACCTAAAATATAAAGATATGCTTTATAGCAACAACTTATCTCCAGTTCTCTGGACAGGCAGCAAATAGTCAAATGAAAATGATGTGAAAGATTCTAAAAGTCCTTATTACTGCAATTATTATTGTAATTATTATTTTCTTAGAAGGAGTTTGGAATTTTTAAATTTGCAATCTGTGTTTAACCAGTTTGTTTAATGTCACGTTGCTGTTAAACAAATGTAAAGTAATATTTACAAGAAGTTGCTCCACAGATTTTCATTTAAGAAGCAGGACAGAGGTGAATCAAGACCAAAGAATGCCACTGGGTACAGTGAGGGGGTATCATGCTTTGAAACCAACCCCTCATGCCTGTTTTTCCAGCTAACAAAAAGCCTCACAGTGAAGTATGTGCTGCTTTCTCAGCCTTGCTATGCTTTGCTTTTCTTTCCCTACATTTGTATGGGTATTGAAGAGGTATTGCTATTGAAGGCATGCAAAAATTTAAAATGCTCTTTGAGCAGACAGTTTTACCATTTCTATTAATGGAAACCAGATAACATCCAGAAAAATCAACTAATGCTATACTTTTTTCCCTAATTATATTTCTCTAATTGGATTGCAAAGTTTGAGCTATGCGTTACCGGAGATGTAAGTACCAGGAAATGTTGGACTTCTCACTAATCAAAACATACATGAGTGATTATGAACCAGAATTCCCTCATTAATTTCAGCAGAAACTCACATTTACTCTTTGGCAAATACCTTGAATGTTAAAACGTATAAATAACTTTCCTTATCTTGGTAAGCATAAGTGGAGCTGCAGATGAGTGCATTTGCAGCACTCCGAGTTACATCTTTGGAGTGCCACGCATGGTTTGTTTGGTTAATTGATTTTATGCATTCTTACTGATTTGTGTTTATTTATCACATTCACAGAATGCAAATGCTGACCAGCACTTCCACACGCAGTGTTTGGACTTCGCGCAGGTTTTCTGATTTCAAGACAAAATTGAGGATCATTGGTTACACTTCAGAAAAAGAAAATGTATTTCCAGTCACACATGTTAATCCTTGACCATGCAATGTTCAAAAAGCAAACTTGAATCACCTGCCAGTGACCTGGAAATTCATCATTTGGTTGCTTAAAATAGTTATGTATCCAAAACCTCCGTAATGTTACCACATAAAACTGGGCATAAAAAGTAACAGAACAAGCTCTTAAAACAGAACACCTGCTTTTATTCTAGTCATCTTTTATTCTCCTGCTGGAAGAGCAACAGTGACACTTCCTATTGCCTTACTAATCCCTTCACACGCAGAGATGGAAAACCTTAAATAATGTTTGTTGGTGGATTAGGCTCTCTCACTTTTCATTGGGGTACATGGAGAGTCCACACATAAATTTTTTTTCTACTAATTCAGCTGTCAGATCTTCAATTTTGAGCAGAGAAACAATATCAAGGAGCTGGAGGACATCAGGATCTTGATCCTGTACAGCAATTTGTGAGAGTATTTTGCCTTTCCCTAGCCCATTGTGAGCCCACACTTCTGACACTCCCCTCTCAGCACACACATTTGCAAAGGCCATGGTTTATGTGTTAGAGATGTTCTAGATCCAGCAGAGGAAAAAATTAATTCCACCTTACACACACATAAACCTCCTGATAAGGATGGAGAATGAATAGAAATCTAATTTATTACTGAAGGAACAGGAATAACGAGTATACAGTAACAGACATCCTGCAAGTAGAAAACACACCAGGAACTCTCTGCCACAGATTCAACTGGATTTCTTCAAATGTTTTTTAAAAATAACAATCCTCTTTCATTATTAAACAGGAAGAATTTTTCTGTCTTTCGATTATGATAAATCTTGTGTTTATTAAGAAATATTTTCTTTCTCCTGTGAGGCTAAGCAAAAGTGTCTCCTGCTAGGAAAAGCATATTCACCATCTGTTTAGTGGAAAATCCATGACATTGACTGCATATCAGGCATGTGATTTTAATTACATTTCTAGATGAGAGATGATCTTCTCAGTTCACTTTTTTTTCTATTTTACTTTCTATGTTATTTCCAAAAGGCTCCTAGCAAAAGGTGCTCTGCTTGAGCTTCAGATCTATGCAGTTAAGGTTTGCCAAGAGGAGTTTCTTCACACTCCATCTAAAGTGCAAGAAAGGTTGGACAATAAAAGAAAGGCTATCGTTTATTAATTGCAAGAACAATCTGCAAAAACTTTCCTGGTCTTAAACAGAATTTCTGTTCCCATTTCCCAGTTTACAAGTCCTCAGGCTGGAGCTGTAAAAAGCAATCATCATTACTGCCCAAGTAAGAAATATTTCAGAATGACTTATTTTTTTCACCTGCAGCTGCAGGGTTGTGATCTACAAGCCAGCCTCAGCAGGAAGTCAGGTAAGACCCCCTTGCTTCCACAAAGGCTGCTGTTCCAATATGAATGGCCCATTCACAAAATTTTCAGGTGAATTCCTCACAGCCACTTTAGATACATCAGGGATTAAGTAAAATAGATCCATTTTCCTTTTGTTCTGGAAGCAAGAAGAACAGGCTTTTGGGATTTGAGAGGAAGGAAGATGAGGAAACCAAGAATCATATGCATTTGGTCTCTGCAATTTCATTTCTTGAAGTGGAAGACTGAAAAATAAGACGACATCACTCTATCAATGGCTAAACTCACAAAAGCCAAATTGCACATGATTTATGTAGTGGAAATACACTCAGAATGAGATCTCCCTGCATGTTCCCATGTTGCAAGGATGCCTCCATTTCTGGGAACAGCACAGGAGCAGCAGACAGGAAGGAGCCTGTGGCTCTTCAGTGCAGCAGAGGCCCTGTGCTGCCAGACCCAAATGCAGCCAAAGTTTTACACAGTCTGAAGTAAAAGTATGTTGTGCAAAGCAACACAGCATTAACCACTTTCCACAAAGTTCTACACACTTAATATTCCTCAGATTCTGACACGGGAAATGGGACAGTGCAGAGTGACAGAAAAGTTCACTCCTGGTGGCAATCTTGCTTCAAATACTGATGACAGCAGGGCATATTTCTCTGATTCTTATCATCTTGAGCTAGCACTGTCATGAAGACAAGCAGGAAAGTTTTAAATTTGTGTATTTTGGCAGCACTGATGGATGGAATAATACCATTATGCTTCTGTGTTGCAGGAATGTAAGAAACCCAAGGTCCTTCTAAAGTCTGTAGGAATAAAATATTCCTATAGTAAAAATTTCAAATTGAATATGGACAGACAAACATCATATTAATTTAAATTTCTGGGTAAATATTACCCATCAATAGGACAAATTCTTACCACTCCATTTTAATAGCCTGTTTAATGATGAGAAATTAGTCTACATAAAACAGGAAAAACAAAAAAAAAGACCCCAAAATTTTGGACTTACAAACTGAGTGTGAAAAAATCCTTTTTAGCATTTTTTGACTCTAGAAAATGACACGTCTTCCAGGGAAATAGTCCTGCTCTGGGCAGTGCTCTTTTCCAGAAAGGGATTGTATTTGGCCGAAAGGAAAGCAGATATGGCTGAGTTGCTCTCAAGTGCTTTTTTGGTAGAAATGTGAGCTACTCTGGAAGGTAAAGTGTACCTAAACCTACAAGCACACCTCCAAATAAAAGAAGGCCAGTAAAAAAGTCCAGGGTCTGGGCCTCTTATCAGTGGCACTACTAAACTGCTGGCACAGCCCATCTGAGCATATTCCAGTTGGAGCAAAAGGGAAATATTCAGCACGAGAAGCTGGCTGAGGGCCAGGTGGATGTGAGGGTGTGAGGATCCTAAAACCAGTGACTGCTTCCCAGCTGATTTTATTGGCCAGCACAGGCACAACTTCATTTACAGAAGAGCTGCTAAAATGCAAACCCACAATAAATACAGTAGAAGGAGAATTTTGGGAATGCGAATAAGTTTTGTTGCAGCCGGGAAATGATCTTATCAGCCTCAGGAGCAGTCAGGGCTCCAGCGCGTTTCATTTGCTCTTGTCCTTTGTAACAGTTTGGTCATTTTTACTCAACACTTCATTCACTACTTCACTTGCTCTTTTGATCCCTCAACTCTCAGAAAAGGGCTATAAATACTCAAGATCTTGTGGCTTTCTTCAGTTTGAAGAGTTCATTCTCAGGCAAGTACGATAAAGCCATGTCAAGTATAATGTTTTGACAATGTTAAACATTGTCAAAAATAACATTATGATAAATGTTATAATAAACTCTCAGGTTATCAGACACTGTTCCGTGCTTTCCTCCTCCTCAAAACCTTGTTCTCCAAATCTTTCCTCAGAAAACACATTTTCAATGACAGTTCCCATTCTTCTCCCTGGATTAATTCCAAGTGTTCAGTGTAAGATGTGGTACTCAAAACTTATAATAATGCTAAAGAGCCCTTACTAAGCAGAAATAAAAAGTGCAAAGCCTCAGTTTTATCAGAATGCAGGAAAGTATTACTGATAAGCCCTCAAACTTCCTGGGAAAAATCAAAATTTGTTAGAGCCCAACTGTAAACTGCAGTGCTTAGTAAATGAGCTCATTGTAGCTCTATTAAAAAACCCAAGGAAAGCATCTCTGTTCCTAAAGAGAAGCACTGCTCACAGTAATTGTCTACTAACAAGAGAGAGTGAAAACAAGTTGTTCATCACAGGTATCCAATGAATGAAAGAGCAAATAACTGGAATCTTCCTTCTGCTGCAGACAATCTTTCCCCTTAAAATGTATTCACAGGTAAATATCTGAAATAAACATTTTTGCAAATTATAATTTTGCTGGATTTACCCCTCACAGTTAAACTACAGAAAAGTAGTTACAGCTGAGGGTCTGGGACAGGGCTTGGGCTGGTGGTTTGGCTTTAATTTTTCATTTGTGTCAATTTGTCTTTTCTCTTTAGCTGGCTATCTTTCTTCCGTTATTTTTTTAAGTATATGGGCATTCACATTAAATGTGTATATGAGGTTTTGAGAGCCTTAATATAACTTGCTGCAGGAGAAAAACTGCTTGTTTTGATGGGAACCTGTCAAAAGTCAGCACCAATTTTTCAGAGCATCAGCACCAAGTGCCATCACGCCTGCAGAAATACAGTGCACACGTGCTAAGGATGCTCCACACTGAGACACTGCAACAAAACGGCTTATAATTATATTTATTCTTGATGTCGCATAATTACCTGGCAAAAAGTAAAGTCGTGAAAGCTCTCAGAGTAAAACTGCTACTCTTGTCACGTCTTGATAGATATAAATTGCTCTGCACTTTTACTTTTGGCTTTTATCTCGCCATCTGCTTTCAGTGGAGGACCAGGCTCCAGCGATGTCCCCCCTGATGTACCTGGGGCTGTGCAGAGGAGCCCCCCTGTGCCAGCCCGGAGCAGAAAGCCTCCCCCAGGGTGAGGGATGTTCCTCCCGCTGGCAGCGCTCCTCGTGTCTGCACCCCTCCCAGGGCAGCTCCAGGCACAGGCTGATCCTATCTAAGCGCTTCTACCTAAGCCTTCCCCGCTTTCCAGTGTCATCATCTTTGAGATGTGATTTTCAGAAGAGCCATCTTCCTGGGTTCGTACCAGACATATATTATTCACTTAGAAAATATTATTTTATGCCACTATGACAACAAATACCTTTAATTATGAGTTACTAATATTTATTTGAACCCTGCCACATTTCTAATTTCAAGAGAGTACTCAGAGTGACAAACTAATGAGAACTGTCACAGGTCATTGTAATTAGAAACATTTTTCAAAATGCTGTGTAAGGCAATAGCAGCTATAATATCATTCATAATTCATTAAAACTTAAAACATTCAAGTGACTACAAAAATGCTATATGTGCAAGTTTGCCTGAAAGGCTGCATGCAAGAAGAGATATGACTGTGTTCTAGTTGTATGATAATTTCCCTTTTATTCAAATGACCTAAATTTTTGTCTTTCTTTCTTTTGATGTGATTACTTTCATAGCACCAGTTTCAAAGCTGTGATCAATTTGAATGAAAAATGATTATGACTGGATGTTTCAATTCAATGTTTCTATAAGATAATAAAATGAAGGTAAAAGGAGTTTAACACATCCTAGCAGCAGTAGGATTCTGAATAGCAGAAAATATGTGGGTTTTGAGAAAAAAAACATGATGTCTCATTCCATGCCTGCAATGCAGTTAATGAAAAATCTTTACTAACTTAAAATAATTCCATTTCTAAAAGCTCCAAGTGCATGCTGAAAGACAGCTGATCAAGTACTATTTTAAATAATAATGTTTCACATAAAAACAGTTTTGTCATTACTTGGTATCGGTAATTTATCTCATTTGTTTTGCTTAATTTGTGAAGTGTTTTGTGTTCTTTATTCAAGTAATTTTAAATCACTTGTTTCAAAAACGGGTGAAAGAAAGGAAAATATGCAATCCAAGAATTAAGCTCAAACTGCTATTGCAGCATGAACTGCAACATGTTTTGACTCTTGACCCCAGTGAAGGGATACATCAGCGAGTAGAAACAGAAGCATAGGGGCAGAGCTTTTGCTATGATCTGCCTTACAAACACCATGCAATTCCGAATTTCTTTACCTGTAACTGTTTGCACCTAATTCTGCTACTGTTTTGCACTTAATCACAGATTTTCTATATTAGGCACTCTGTTATGATTGAAATTATGGTGGAATTTATCCTTAGGATTTTTTTAAATTAACTTTTTAATCTCCTCCTTTTAAACAGGCAAAAATTGAGGACACACTATCATACCCATGTAGTAACTGGACAGTGGGACACTTAATGCTCCCCAGATAAAGAGATTAACATTCTTCCAGTTTTAATAAATTGGACAGCATGTACTATGCAGTCCTATAGCAGTTCATTTTGAAAACCATCATTACTGGCTGATTCAAGCTACATTTCACTACATAAAGCTTGGAGTCTATTACAAACACAGTTTACAGGAAAACAGGCACAAGTAAAAGACCTCATTGACTTTATATTTAGGACATGTCCACGATGCTTGGCTGCTTAGTTTACATCTCAATCAGACTTCAGCACAAGTGACCAGGCAGCTGGACCCTTTAGTGAAAAGCTTAGTTTCTTGTAAAAAAACCTCCTGAATAAATTCCTGTGATATTAAGATTTTCTTCTCTCTTCTTAGACACCCTGCACTGAGCTGCAAATAAGAGTTTCACCTACACTGGTGAGCTGTGCTAAGCGTTCGCAGCAAGGAAAGTCACAGGGCGCACTCAGAGGTGTGTGAGATGGGAGAGTCAAAAGTGACAGTCAGTTTCCCTCGAGCTTTCCAAAACGGCAAATACATTTATCATGAGATTGCTTTTAAGATAGCACTGATAAGATTTCTTTGTCATTTATCTTTAGGCATAAGATTATGTTACTTATATCTTTGCAAGCATGAAAAGTTAAACTATACAATTAAACGTTTCTGTGAGAAGCTCTTAGTTAGTAAACACGACCTGTAAGGCTGCACATCAAATTCTCTCCTCACCTGGCTGGAGCTGGCTTGTATGCTAAAGATAACACAATTACCAGGTCTGAATTTCTAAGGAACCTTCCCCAAGTCAAACAAGCGGAGCTGCAGGATCAGGTTGCTGTTCTAGGCATCAGCATTTGACTGCCTCCTTTTCTTGTGCAAACAATTTGCAGCCATAGTGGAGGCTCCATAGACTGATGACAGCTTAGTTTCTTTCCTCTTTACCTTAAAAGGTATTGTTATTTTTAAGGGCTGAAATATTTTCTGTAACTGAAGATTTTGGAGGTATTAAGGAGATCTGGGGTGATTTCGATGGTGAGAAGAATGGAAAGGGTTACATGGAATAACACACCAAAGGAAATCACAATGAAAACAGTCCTATCTTCCATGCTCTGTGTTGTCTCCTGCTGAGAGAGGCTGTCCCGACAAGCCTTGTTTACCCAGACTGACATCCTGGGCACCAAAGTTGAAATCTCGGAACACAAAAGCATTAAACTACAAGAAAAGGATTCATTATTTAATTTGGAAGGTGAATTATATTTCAACTGTTTCTGTTCCTGAGTTACAAATAGCCAATAAAGAAGGTGCTTGAGCTTGAAAAAGCAATCTGCTCCCCATGCTGGATGACTGACAGAGACAAATATCTTCATAAGTAAAAATTTAAGTGCTCATCACACTTTGTTTCTCTTGAGACTTCAGTATTTTGAAGTGGAGGAATACTTCTTCTGTGATTTACCTAATCTCACTAAAGCCAAGAGCAGTTACTTTTGGAGAGAGATGTTTCTCCTGGCCACAAGATTCTCTCTTATTTTGTCAAACAGACAGTGGGCCATATAAATCACAGCCGGCCTGCAGACATTTACCTGATAACTGTTCCTAGGGCAGTGCCAGATTTGATAAGGCACTGCCCCTCTGGCAGAAAGCAGGAACAATCCTGTGCTTTCAGCCTGCTCCACTGAAACTCTACAAAGTTTCCGTGTGCCTTACCACAACTTTTTCTGTGTTTAGGATTATTTAAGCACTTCTTGGCTGTACCACGTTGGCTGAATGACTCCTGGGTTAAGTGAGGAAGTCACCAGATAAAAGTGAAGTTGGATAAATGGGTTTTCAATTATATTTGCCCAGATTTGAAATTTCTCCCAGTTTTTCATGCTGTGTAATGACTGTGTTTATCATTAGAAACAGGCTTTGGTGCTGAGTAGTAAGAGACATCCATTCTCTTGTGGAACTTGCATAAGTTTTAGAAAAGCAAAGCCCCAGTTTCTTCCATCATCTCAGACTCTGTGCTTTCAAGGTACCATTCTTACCAAACATGAAAAGGCAAAACCTGTCTAGCAGACAGAAAAGTTTTGGGCTTCACTTCAGCGTAGCACTGTGCTTTAGTTGTCATTAAATGCAGAAATGCTTTAAGGCATTTTCTGGAATTAGACTTTACAGCTATTGGCACCATGTATCACTTTCATAGCAAAGCAAGGAATAAAATACAGAAGTCATAACTTGCAGGCTTCACAATTAAGTTTTCAGAGCACATAGGAATGAATAGTTCTACTTCATATTTTATTATTCTCATTTGTCTCAAGTATCTTATAATTCTTGTTTAATATACAGGAAACTTAATTCATTGCCACTGTTCCAAAGTGTGAGATACCCTTACAATAACGTTGAGAATAACATATCTTTGCTAATAAATATTAGCACAAAAATAATTGTTAAATTCATATTCACAAATACAAGTGATTCCTGGAATTATTAAAGTAGTGATAGAGCTACTTGTTAGATGTGGGCTGTGGAACACTCTGCAGGCTTTTCCACCTCAGGACCTCAACTTGCCATTGAGAAAAGTAAAGTGGGTGAATCTAAAACAATTCTAGTTCTCTCCTGTGGAGGTGCATTATTTTCTGCAGGTAAAAGACCATCCTCCAGGTTCAGAACCAGCTCAAGACATCAAGATTTACCTTTCAGTTGCCTGTTATAACTTCTGTTCCCAAACCAGAAATAAGAATTATTAAAAATATCACAAAAATACTTTTTAAAAGTCTGACTTCTCACTGCACATTGATCAGGATTCACTGTCTTACAAAACTGTTTCTGGAAATCTGTGGTACTTGATACTGCAGCAGACTTCAAATTTTCTTCCGTCTATTGTGTAATTTAGTAATTTGAAATCTATAGAAATTATGGCTTCACTTCTAATACTGCTCTTCGTTAGCTTAGGAGTGGAGTAACTGTGTATTTGTGCTAATGAATACAACCAAATTCATCACTAGTTACTGTCACTAACTAAAGGATTTGAAAAAGAGAGCATGCATTTGAAAAACTTGAACAAAACAGAATCATGTACATTCTTAAGACAGAAAATTTATCCCATTGATTTGGCTGAATTTAGCTCAATGATCAAACATCATTCAGTAAAACTTGATAGTTTTAAGTGTCTCCAACTCTTTAGCAGGGTGCTGATAACCATGTGGTGTTGGGATGATGAGTACGGGGTTTTTCCCATGTTTTACTGTAATCCTTAATTGCTTCCCTGTGACTAACTATGACAAATTCCCAATGGTTATTTTTTTTAAGCAGAATTTAACAAGGGAAGTCAGAAATGAGGGCCAGTAGTGGCCAGCAACTTCAAGGGGTTTTTAGGATTTCTTGAACAATGTTTGAAAACAGAAGGGCACTATCATACCTCAGTCTCACTGGGGTGAAACTCAGGACTGCAGCTCCATCTGTGCATTCTTCCCTTCAGACTGCAGAGCCCTGACAGAGCAGCTGAATTACCGCGGTAAAAATCAGCGTAAAAAGCATTTTATGGAAGAGAACTCTTCTCTAATCAGAAGCCATCTACTTCAGTTTTCATAAATCTTAATGAACATACATTAGCACATAATGCCTTTAAACACTATTTTCTATTATATTAAATTTGCAGTAAGTAAATGCATTTGGGTTCTTCTGAATTGGAGATGAGACATTCTGTAATGTAAGTGAAATTGCTTAATAGCTGTCTTCAAATCATACATTCCAGATTACTTTTACCACAGAAAAAAAAACCAACAGCAAACCAAATTACTTCATTTAATATCAGTTCCTAGCCTGATAATAATTTTTCAATTTGCAGTGTGACACTTTCTCTTCCAGAATTTTCATCTCAAACAAATGAAGCTATTAAACACTTGGTTTCTCCCTTTAGGAATGTCTTTGTTCATATCATTAGTAACTCCCACTGACAGCAAAGTTTTTCCGAACAGGCTCGAAGCAGCAGTGAATGTTTTTGTTTTAGCAAAGCTTTCCCACTTGTTTTGTTATGTTGGCTGAGGCCTCCAGACCCCTGCCCTCCCTTCTCACTGATTCTCACAGGAGGCACTTGCACTTCACCACTTGGGAATAAACACCACAAATGCTCAATTTTGTCTTACAATGCAGAGAAGTTCCATATTTTGACTGAGCAGCTGTACATAGGAACAAATATGGTTTTGCTCATGCACTGTGGGTTATGAAACAAAGAGCAGCTACATCTCCACCCTCTACTGCTCAGAGATATTATTCCTGCATGTTTTATTGACTGGCAGGAACAATCACAGGTATGTGCAACTTTTGTGAATACTTATTCAAGAGTGCAATTAGATATTGCCACAAAATATGGGGCTACAGCTTTTATCAAATGCTTCAAAAGCCTGACAATGTTGCGTTTAACTACTTGACAATGCTGCAACTGGGTGAGCAAGCAAATTGAATCTGCTGGATAGAACATCAACCACTATCAACCAAAACTCAACCCTAGACCACGTTGTTCCACTGTAAAGATTTGAACTGTCTGCTGCAAAAACAGTACTATTGATCTTCCTGGGGTGATTTAAACTTACACAGACACAAAATAAAGGGGTTTTTTAAGACTCCCAGACCACAAATATTGCCCATGATGCAATTATGGCTGGAGCAGTGTCCTGGTGGTTCCTGCTGTATCCTTGGAGACTCAGGGAAGGAGCTCAGAGTGCCCAACGTGTGCTGGATGGTTGGATAACCCCAGCCTGGGTGTCCTTTCAGTGACAGCACTGAACAGGAACTTGTTCCACGTCAGCTCCCAGACAAATAAACATCCATTTCAATCACCTTTTGTCTTTTCTTCTTCCACGAGTCATCCATTTAGAGATGGGGATGGGATGTTTCCTTCTGTCTAGTGGTATTGGTAGCAGTCTATATATAGTCACGCTTGAACAAGATTAGGTTTTAGAACTAAAGCCCGCTGTTACATAATAAATCACGTAATAACAGGCATTATATCTGATATTATTTTCTTATTAATGCTAACAAAACCCATGTTACTACAACACAGTTATCTTATATAGAGTAATTACTTATTACACTTGGAAAAAATCCCTCTGCGCTATGCGGGCAAATCTTCATTGCACGGAGGCCCATGAGCAGCCACCACTTTTGCTGTACAGCTATAAGAAATTTACCGAACATTTTCTTCCAAGACACTGATAAAATTGGGTGTTCCTTCTATTACAAAAACTCTATATGTCAGGAAAAAATAAACATGTCAATTCCTTTAAGGCCGGAAAGATAGAGAAACACAATTTAAACTGAGCAAATAGCAGAAAACTATTGTCAGAGTAATTTCATTTTCAAAATTAATATGACAATACACACCATCCTATAAAATTAATTTCTAATGATTTTGGTTTTCTCAAGTTAACTTAAGCTTGACATTAATTTTGAGTGTAATGCAGCAAAAGAAAACTTTTTCATTTTTTTAGACATGAAAAAAATCAAAATTTGTGAAAAGGCTTAGTCACACATTTACTTAATTTTAATTTGGGGGAAATACACCAAATACACAATCTATTAAATTCATTATTACAACAGACTGTTAATTTCCTTGAAATTCAATTAGAAAGTACCGATTTGAGCAATTTAATATTTGACAAGCCACATATAATTTCAGTTAACGAGGCGGTTTTACAAATTAGCCCCATGCCACATTTTGCTTTTGTGAGATGACATTCACTTGAAGCATTTTTATTAAGCTGATTATTACTGTGGTATCCAGCACCAATTTTAGACAGCTTTTCTTACAGGCAATGTAATTTTACTCAATTGCTCAGAACGATAAGAATATGGACTTTTAAAATAGGAATGATTATAATTTGCTTCCAAACTAGCAGAGCACAGCAGCTCAGGAACTAATCTAAACCCAAATTCTCAACATTCACTTCAGGGAACTCCAAGTTTGCACCAATTACAAAGTTGTGGGTTGCTGAACTTTAACCAGAGCTGGCTGGATCCAGCCTCAAGAATCAAGTGCATTTGGAACAGTTGCAAATGCATTTTGTTTTTATTTTGGAAGATATAAAGGGACATTGCAGACGCTGGGCACTCAAGATTCTCAGAATTTCAGAACCGACCTAATTATTCCCACTAAAATCAGTACAGAATTTACTATTGACTTGTAAGAATATAGAGCTAAACTAGTGGTAAGTAATTTTGCATTCACCTTTTTAGAAAAAATATGAATTTATTCTTTGACTCCTTCAAGAAAAGTGCAGATGGTGTTTGGCCAAATTTTAACATCCTTATCTAAACTTAGGTTTTATGTATTTAATGGAAACCGAACCTGAATATAATCGACGAATTGATTAAAGATCTGGGATTTTGACCTCCTGATTGAAGCAAAGGAATTGCTTTGTTTTTCAGAAGCCTTCAGTTTCAGGAATATAATTTCCAGTACAACTAGGACTACAGACAGAAATCTTCGCTTGTTTCACTAAGTGTCCAAAGAAATGCCAGATAATTTAAAAAGATTTATATTTGCATTTAAGATTTGAACATAATAATGTCTAAAATCTATCTAACCTTATCTATTAGGCACATCCTCCCTCCTTAAGGATAAAATACCCTATGGAAAGCAGAATTATTATAACTGAAAAATAACTATTAAAAAGTAGAGATGGGAATTTCTCAGGACACAGAGAGCTTTTCACTGGTCCAAATGCTGGAATCTCCAAAATTAGGTGTAAAAATAGATACCCTTTAGTGCTATTACCAGATTAACTCTGCTTCCTTTGAACTGCCAGATATACATATGGAAGAGCGTAAATGTCTAGGAAACTGTAATTAAACAGGACATTTAAAGTCAAAACCATTAGGCCCTGGCAACCTTTGTTTCTTTCTTGACAGAAATTCCTGAGCATAGAAGGAGTCTGAAAAAGGCAACGGCAAGGTTAAAATGCTGATGGAGAAAACAGAATCACTGAAATACAGTGAACACCACAAGTCAAGCATATTGTAGCTATTAAGGCCCTATATACGTTAAAAGAAAATACACCCTAGATTATAATTAGCTGGGTTTGTGTTTAATGTATTTATAGTTTCAGCTGGTTGGGGATGAGCACAGCATAAGCTCTTCTGCACATGGAAGGGAGTGAACATACTGATTTCAATAGCTGAGCTATCAGACATAATTTTGTGATTTTACTAACTTGCTGATTCTAATTTTATGGCTGTGAAATACTTAAACTGTTGTGTTTCGGCACTGGGATTTTTTGTAGTTGGGTTTTTTCGGTTGTGGTTTGCTTGGGGGGTTGTTTGTGAAAAAGCTGCTGTATGTGAAGGTACCATAAATGAATACTAGGAAACACTTAAAATTGCACACATCTTGAATAAAAAAGGCAGTTGAGTGCCCTCTTTGTTCTCACAGGCAGTATAAAGCACTAGACAGTGGCATCAAGTGTAAAATACAATAGTTCTCAACATTTGGATGAGCTACCTGCTACAAGATATTTTCCTATTCTGTTTTGGGGGCAGGGGGCAGGTGTGTGTTTATTTTGGTTTTGGGGTTTTTTCATCACCTCAATTGCTCGGACAGCCTGACGCTGTTTTGAGCAGAATTCCTTTTCCAGAGCTGCAGACAAACATGCACTACAATATATGTCTGCTATGGGCAGTGGTTTCAGGGACTGCCTATTGATTTCAGAGCTGTACATATAAATCTCAACCTTCTCTTTTAATCTGAGATTTCCTTGTTAGAAGCTGTTCAGATGAACTTTTCTTTTTAGGGACAGTAATCCATGCATGATACCTGCAGACAGGTGCTCGTCAGAAATTTCTCTGCTCATTTTTCATCCCACTATTTTTTATGGTCGATTGTAACGTATAAAGAACTCTCAAATATAGAATGACTGATGGTACAGTTCAGGGAAGAAAAGGACCCCAGAGGTTCTCCTGCCACCTTTATGGAGGTCTACACTTGGTTGCAGGCCGTGTTCTGCTATTTTTAATTCCTGTTTAGGAGAGGAAGAGTAGCAACAGCCACCCTCAAATGAAGGAACTGAGCTGCCTGCCAGTAGAACTGAAAGGTCAGCACTAACCCGATAACTGTTGGTTTCAGCTGCTGAAAGCACACACATCCTGCCTGTCAAGGGTGCTGATTTGGCTCATTGTGTAGCAAATCAATCTTGCTATGCAGGGAAGCGGGCTAGCAGCCCTCAGTCAGTGACCTGTGACATTTCTGTACCCTGCATGGGAAATAACTCACTCAGAGGAAGCCCGTGGAGCACAGCGTGGAACAGTCCCAGCCTGTGCCGAGCAGAACACCAAGGTTTCCCCCACCATACGTTTGGGAGTACGTGATTCAGGAGGAAACCTGAGGGAGAGCAACACATGGTCCTAAGAGGCTGAATCTTATGGGAGTGCAGTAACAGTGTTCTGCCTTAGCTGGTAACCTCAAGAGAGCACTCTTTTTAAGACAAGACTTGTGCTAGGCAGATAGGTGGTGTTAGGGTCTCAATTCACCCTGGAATTTATATATTGAGGCAGTCCCCAACTACACCGTCTTATTAAGCATCAGACCATGAAAGGACCCAATTATACCTTTAATTAGGTGAGACTGACCTACAGCTGAGAACTTGCTGGATTTACTCATCAGTAGGTCACTGTTTTATCAGTTAAGTGCCATCCTACTGTGAGCAACTTTTAGTTGTATGGCATGGCAGCTACAAAATGGAACTGTATGAGAATCTTTTTATTCCCTTAAATGAAATAAAAGAAAAGGAAAGAGTTCATCCACTCAACAGACTCAAAGTGCAGGGGGAGTAATACCAGAGGGTGGAAGAGATGATAAGGGAAAATTACACAAAATCCTTAATTTTAGAATGTTTTAAGCTATGGGAGCTTCATCTTTAACATAATATTTCATGTGAAGCACTACATAATATGCTATTTTAATACTAAAAGTGCCATGTAATTCAGAATAATATTAATAAAATAAAATGCACACACATGTGTGTGTGCCCCACTCAACCAGTTATGTCTGACAGCACACGATTTCAACCTTGGCTGTCCATGGAGCATTTTAAGCAGAAAGCAGGAAAAATGTAAATGAGATAATTAGTCTGGAGATGAGACAATTGGTGCAGATGTACATCTATGCATGAAGATTCTGGGGATAAGGAAAAGGCCAAGTACTTTTCCTTAAGCCTCAGAGAGCTGTGCTGCAGATTTACTATGAAAGATGATTTCAAAACAACTGCTTCATCGCAAGCCAATTAAAATTTGAATTATACTGTGTTAAGTTTTGAAAAGCTGTCAAATCTACCGATAATTCCTCAGACCTTAATTCTGCAATGCATGCACAGTCTATTTTTATGTCTGCATGCAATAACGCCCACCACAATGTGCAGTGGGATAAAAAACACAGCACATGCATGCTGACATACATTTGACACAGCCAAATTCTATCTCAAAAATCTAGTTCTAGCTAACGTGCTTAGACAGTCTGTTATTTATGTGTGCTGATATGTGGACTGTTAACTGGATTGATTTGTCCTGTAGCAGGAATAAATTGAAAGCACAACAACAAGAGATTAGATAGAGCTCCTTGTGGTAGGACAGGACTATGATTACTACAAACTTGGGGTCTGCACTTCTCTTAAGTGCTTCGTATCACCTTCATTATGTTACCACTGATTCTGGGTAGGGTGCAGTCTTTGGCAGCCACCCTAGGTCTGTGCCAGAGATGTTGTAGGGTACACACATCCCTACTGCTGTAGGTCTGCAGAGATAGCACAAATTATTGGGATGCTACAAAATTAAAAATTATTTTTCCCCCACAAACTATTCTTTGCCTCTAACCCACATTTTAGGGCAGTGTTTGCCACAAAATAAGGAAGCTTTCCTTTCTCCAACTCTTTTACCAGTATTCAGAACACTTGAAAGACTGTGTCCCACTGTGCCTGAAGATCAGTGAGAGATTAGCACTTTTTGAATTTAAGGGCTTTTGGTTTTCACTGTTGTTGGTCCTCGCAAGAGAGATTTCAGAGTTTCTTTGAGTGATATTCACTGCAATAAATACACATCTTCAGAGGCCAGCCACAATCTGCTCCCTTATCTTGATACACCTATTTTGTACATTTTAAATATTAGTCCAAAAATTCAGCTAGCATCAGTAAATATAAAATACATAATAATTGACAGAGGGAACTATGTGCTTGTGCAATTAGTGTTTTTGTTGGATTGTTGTAAATACAGGGATTACAGAGTGAGTAGGGTACAGAAGAAAAGTATGAAGGGTATAAATAGTGCCACTGATTTTTCAAAGAGTAAAAAGGGAAATAAGGGAGACAAGATTGTGAGGCCAGAGCTTGACCACTACGAGTGTTAGAGAGGCCACTATAAGCCCACACAGTGCCCCACAGTAAATGCTGCAGGGCTCCAGGTAAGAGAGGGGTGCAGGACACAGGTCAGGAAGCAGCGGATCAGGGTTTCATTGGGAGTGCCCCTGTTACCCAGGCCTGCTTCATTTCCTACAGCAGTGTAGTGCAATCTCAGGAATGCATCACTGCCTTCTGCAGGTGCCTCTGGAAAAGCAGGGAAGAATTGCTTTGCAAGAAATACAGACAATTGATTTAAATTATTTTAGATCACATGGTGTCCGTTCATGTTCCTCTATAAAACAATTTAAAACTACAGCACTTGTAGGCTATCACTGCAGGTACACCACCTTTTTGTTCTAATTTGGAAATATGAAATACAGTCACCAAAGAAGAATAAGGGCTAAGAATAAAATATAAACCAGAAAAACTAGAAATACCGAGTTAGAAACTTCCAGAGTTTTCAGATTTGCCTGATCACAGCGAGCTGAAGATTGTGTAGGTCACCACTGGTCCCAGTTATGAATAATGACAGGGATTTGGACAGTCGGTTCTACTGCAGCAAAGCTCAGCTCGAACAAGGAAGCTTCACTGAGGACCTTGCTTCATTTAATTAAATGAAAGGTTGTTTTTCAAGTCCTTGGAAACCATCAGTGCCTACAGATCTTTTGGGAGAAAAGATTTAACCAGCAATATTCAGCAACACCAACTATGGCCCTAAATGCTCCTTATCTTAGTTCAGTCTTTCTAATCACGGGAGATGTATTTCTGCAATGTCCTTTGGTTCAGAAATCATCACGAAGCCAAGATTTGGGGAATTATTTCTTCTCATTTTCCTTTTATTTTTCCCTAGCACTCATCAAGAGCTTCTCCCCATCACTGGCAATTTCCATTTGCTTATATTTTCCTATTCCCTTTCTCTGCTTTCTTTCTCAAGGGATACTGAGCCTTCTATCCAGTTGGAGACTGCTCATAAAAGTGAAGTCTGAGGTGGAAGAAGAATATGAACCAGAATGGATCTTGTGAATTTTGGCTTTTCTCAAAATAAGTATGTATGGAGAGCTCTGACACTTGGTAAAGTTACAGAAAATTAGTACTGGGTTTAAACCTATTTTCTTACTTTTCATAGGTACTGCATACTTGTATTTAAGGCATTGGTAAAACCGCATATAGTTACTACCAGCTAAATACCCAGCTAGTCATAACCTCTGTGCTCCTTGTAATTAATGGAAATGAATAAGGAATATGAATTTGGTGAATATTTGGGTGTCTGTGATTTTAAGGTATTTTAACCTGGCATAGAAATCTGAGAGCTGATGAAACTTGCTTCCTCCAGGCCCAGATTTCATCACGATACACATATTTCTCCTGTGTGAAAAACAGATTAGTCGTGCGGTGACACCGCTCTTTCTGGTTCCTGCTTTGTGCATGGCTCACGTTTCCTTTGCACAGAGGTTAACAACTGTGCTGAATAAAATGGGGCACATAATGAGGAATTTCCTGATTTGAATTTATGTTTCAGTGCAACTCTGTGTTCCAAAGCCTGACTTCAAATGCAGTTGCCATGCTCTGAGGGTGTAGTTTTGATCTAGGTTGTTCCCAGACAAGGTATTGATGACTTTAACATTCCTACTTGAACAGAGCAACAATTACTAACAAACCTTCATCTTATTTTCAAAAAATATATTCTGCACATGCAGCAGTAGAGAGTGCTAAGACACCATCTTGTGCAGTGCTCACACACAAAAAGATGACAAATATTTTCCTAGCAGTCAGCCAGCCATCCTTCCTCAAATCTCATCCCAGCTCCAAACACTCCTCACACTTCCACAGACCATGCTACAGAAGAGATTGTTTGCTTGAGAAATCTTAGTGACTTGATCACTTTGTTGGCCAAACTTCTCAATAATCGGACCTTTAAGTTTGGAGGCCTAAACCATGTATTTTATCCCACACGTTTAGGAAACACCCACGTTAAATGGTGCATAATGTACAGGTAAGCAAAGGAAAGGCTTCGTTTCAGGACTTGTAAGGGCAATCCACAGTAATATTCCCATTCCAATGGCCAAGTTTGAGTTTCTGAATTCTGCAGGTAAGGATCAAACCTCTCCTCTCCATGCTAATCTAAACACTGAGCTGTAACTGTTCAGCTTGGAACACATTCCACTTATATTGCAAGTACTCTGCAGGCCTTTTTCCACTGCACATCTACAATTACAATGAGGTCTCATGTCTGATTAAGGAGTGCATTTCACTCAATACTAAGAGCCTGGGGGTGAACAGCATAGAAAATCTATTGTGAATGCAAAGAAATGACCATATTACTTTTTCATTTAGCTACAGGCATGAGTTCCTTCAATGTTGCTGAAAAGTTTTAATGGTACTACAATATATGTCAGAGAATTTTGAAAAATATAATGATATATATGGTAAGAACCTGGTATTTGCCTGGTAAAATAACAGACAAACATGTTTAAATAATTTATGAGGCTGAATATACAGACTGTCTGAAAGCCCTTTTATCATTTCATGCTGCCAAAAAACGAACACTATCTTTACACAGTGCAGAGAAAATATTAATGTTGTTAACTCCTTGTGGGAGGTAGAGAGGATTCTGGAAATCCTAATGACAATGAAACCCTATAAAATCATCAAGGATATGAAAATCAACACAGCAAGTTGACCAGCTGACACATACCCAAGCAGAAAAGAGCAGCAGCTGTTTGGAAAGAAACAAGAGATGTTTCCAGCTGTAATTTCTGTAAGCAGCTCAGGCACAGATCTTAAGCTTCAACTGATAGGAGCCTGTCCATGCAGTGTCACCAAGAAACATCCAGAGGAAAGAATCATACCCACATTAGCCCAGCTGGTACCATATCCAGCAGAAGCAGGGAATGCACAGAAACTCCCCAGTGGGATGGTCACTGGATGGACTTCACATTCTTTGAGTCAAGTGTGGTTAAAACACGTGTTAAATGTTATATTCCAGATAACAGCAATAATGAAATAGCTGAGCAACCACGGTTGGGATCAGAAGCCTGGAAACATTTTCAGAAACAAAATAACAAATTAGTTAACTGTAGAAATACCAGTTAGCATTGGAAAGCACAGGACTGAACAGAGGCGTTGAACTCCAATCAGGAGGAGTTCACCAATCCAGTAGGCACGTGAGTGATGCTGAAACTTCTTATGTTTGCTCCTAAATGCCGCTTAGCCCCAGCACACACTTTCCAATTGGTGAACTGGTTAAAAAGCTTTATAATCAATGTCATTGTATGCATAGACAAACTCAAACCAGGCAATTTTAAGACCATCTTATGAATTAATGTACCCTGTGAGATAGTAAATAAAACAATTTTGTAGTGATTTTTTAAATACGAAAAGATATGAAATACCTTCTACAGTTGGTCTTTGTACTTCAGGCACTCATAATATAAATACAGTAACTCCCAATTTCTCATTGGGAGAAGCTCAAACAAAAATACATGTACCATGTAATCCTGGGTGTAGATGACTTCTACAGACTTAAGAAAATAAAACTAAAAAGAAGCAATTTTTTACAATTTTTTACATACTTCTGAGCAAACAATAATCCAGTGGAGGGGAACAAAACCCCAGGACTTCTTTTTTATGGATCAAGACCAACACGACCCGAGTTGTGCTGTATAACATCAATATCTGTATAAATATATGTGCGTGCTAAGTGCATTCATATCAATTAGAAAAAGAGCAATCAGCAAAGACACTGTTTCTCCTCCTGTGGCTCTGCTCCCCTGAAGAGAAACAGCTGCAGGCATCCCAGCAGCAGGAAGGAAGCTCGGAGCACATTTCAATGCAGTTTAATTCCCGTTTCCTCAGTTTAGATGCAAAAGCTCCCATCCCATCCCACCTCATTGTGAAAATGCATCTCTCAAGCACATATGCCGAGTGTTTCTGCTCAGCGGCAATGAAAGAGATGAGATAGCAATTGCTGAGAGAGGCAAAGTCTGTCAGAGCTTCATAAAGGACACAGAGCCTTCCAACACTGCCTAAACTCCACTGCGCTTCCAGTTAGGTTTAACTTTAGGAATGACTGTGAATTGCTTTCTCACAGATGTGGAAGATGCAAAAAGTCATCACAAAATCTCTGTCGTGATCCTCATGTGGAGGACTCTGCCATCTCACTTTATCTTTTACTCCTCCTCCTATTTAGCAATATTATTTCCATTCATGGAATTCAGCATAGTTTGAATTACACAATCAGACTTTCTGCAGACTAAGTCATACCAGCTATTTTTTTCCTAAAAGGTTTTTTTCCAGTTTTCTCTTTAATCACAGCAAGCACACTGTATCATTGAGGGTTTTTTTTTTTAAATGGCATTAATCTCTATTTCTTTTTTAACAAAAAACTTTCCCTGACTTTTTCCCCACTGCCTCTTTCCCTGCCTCCTTTTAAACCTTACAGTGGAAGAACTGCTGCCTGTTACAGGAGGTGAGTTTCTTTCCACGCCTGTTTGTTCAGTGGCCAACCCCCAGCGTTGGGAAGCTTTCCAGCAGGAGAATCTGGACCTCAGAGCCTGACCTTTAAGTACTCTGCAGTCAGTGTGAAAGTTTCCATTGATTTCAACAGCATTTGCAGTAGGGCCTTGGCTCTTAGAGTGACCTTATTTTCTGCCTAAAATGTAAATTGTTGACAACACTGGCAAAGGTAATCAATTTTATTCCAGCTGTAAATTTGATTTTATTGGCTAGTGTAGCCCTACAGGTCTGTGTGAAGAATACTCTAAGCCATGCAGTATTATAAACCTGGCCTTACAAACTTAAAACTAATGCAGCAAAATCTTCAAACCCACACCCACCCACTATATTCCCATCAATATTTTTTAGGTAGTTTATAGGATTATGCACAGCTGCAGATTTGAAGATCAGTACACTCCTCCAATGCTGTCCAGTAAGTCGATGAGTTTGTTCCATGAAATGGAGCTCTCGTTAGGTGAGGATCTGGCCATTGCACTGTTTATTGCATAAGAAGAGGTTTCTTGGCATGCAGTTATAGATATGGATGTATAATCCCAAAAAACTATTTTCTTTGCTGATTGACATTAATTCCTGCCTGAGCAGCATCAGAACAATGTGCTAACACACCAGGTAACCAGGAAGCAAGGTCCAGTACCAGTTCTACCACTGGCAGTCTCGTTCAAATAGCTCAGGCTCGGGAGCTGCATTACTATTCAGTGTAAAAGCTTTCACTCTGTGATGTGAAAGGCTGACCCTTTGTGCCTCGTACAGCTGGTGGTTCAGAGCCAGAGACAGCATTTATTCAACTTGAGCTGTCAGATAGAAAGGGCAAATGTAGCAGCAGGTAAGTGAATTAAGGACTGCTCAGTAGTTAGTACTATCTAATTATTCATGACACATTTGTCATATGCTGTTAGAGGACATTAAAAATGCTAATGCCTGGCCATTCCATTCAGTAACACATCTGCTGAGAAACACAGAGTGTGTGTGTTTCGGGTACTGCTGATTGCATTCCCGCTTTCTTCTCCTCACAGAAAATACATTTCATAATTTTATTTACTTTCTAGTGGGCTGCAGCTTCCGTACAACAAAAGCAAAATAAACAGAGCTTGAAAAATCCCTGGTTGCTGCAAAGGGCAGTGTAACAATGCGCTGTAATGCCTGCTGTTCATTATCCAGTCAGAACCCTAGAGCACTGCTCTGTATCTTTGCAGTGCAGTACAGAGCAGGTATTTTCCTTTGGTGTTATTCCTGGCTATTTAAGTTCCACTTTGGATGCTATACCAGAGTTCTGCTAGTTTCCTATAAAGCAAGCAGTCGTGAACTCCATTACTGTAAATGAGACAAATGTTTGACCCAGCTCTCTATCAAGTTAAGCAGTAAGAGAATGAAGATATACAGACAAAGATTTGCAGAACTGGAATGTCTCGCTTTGGAACTTATCCTAATAAGAGCTTAAAATATCTCCAATATAATCAAGTATTTAATTTCTACAAATGAACAAGTTTAAATAACTTCTGCTGATCCTCACGCTTCAGTGGGAACAAAAGCATCTTCAAAGTGAGGCTATCTTGCTCTGAAATAAAAATGTAAATATTTCTATTGAGTCTGCTTCTGGCATCCTTAATGAAAGGACTAAAATTCGTGAAGATAGCTGAACTAGTGCCAGTCTATACAGCTACTCTTTCACAGCTACAGATGGAGTTTGTGTTCATCACTCTCCTAATTTTTACTGTCATTGGCACTAATGTAAATATATTTTATAAACATCTTCTGCATAAGGATTGTTTTGGTAGTTCTAATAGTATTGACATTTGCCTGTCAAGTATAATATGCCCTCATCAGGCACAGAAGAAAATCATCTCTTCCTCCTGGCAGTTTAAGTGCCAAACCCAATCAATTCAACCACTTGGCTTTGCTAAACCGCACGTAGCTCGTGACTGAAAAGCCCATGCACATGCTAATTGACCCGAACTTCAGGGGGAAGAGAGAGGTCTAATTCCCCTCATTTCAGCACAGCCACAGCCCTGCTCATTAGCTGAGAGGACCCAGCTAAGTGGCCAGTGGTTCACGCTGCCCACATCACTTGTAGCATCCTGGGAGATGAGGACGGATTATCCACTCTTCAACATCTTCCAGGGTGAGGCTCCAAGGGTGCAGCTCATCCACAGAGTCTGGAGCAGTCAGAGCATCTGTTTATCAAACTGCAGTTCCTGTCACGGGGACAGTTCCGTGTATGCTGTCACAGCATCCATCCTCGGAAGTGTTCTAAATGTGGCTGGATAAAGTCCCAGGAATATGAGTCTGAGCCCAAAGGTGACCCTGCTTTCAGCAAGGGCTTGGACAAGAGACCTCCAAATGTCCTTTCTGACCTGAATTATCTGCTGACTTTTCAGTATTGGAGAGCAATAAGAAAACGTTAAAAATCTAATTCCTGAAAAAATATGGATAAACTGATTCTTCCATTTAATGTAAATTTAGAGAATATCTCAAGGAAAGAAACTAATAGGGATCCCACAAAAATGCCTTTTATTTATTCAACCTCTTCTTGTAACTTTCCTTTTCTAAATAATGTCCAATTGATATCCACCATTATTTGCTAAAGTCAAGCCATGTATAGTTCTGAACAATCCTAATATTAAATCCTTTGCAAGAAGAATGAATACAGCAATTATGCACTGTGGGATACAGGAATCCTCACCTCCTGCACACACAACTTAATATTAACAAAAATTACATGCCTAGATTAAGAGAGAGATAGCTTTAATCTCAGCATTGTATTAAATTATTTTCTCTACAGAGAAATCTCTGGAGTATGAATGTCCATAATTTTCCTCAAGGTATTACTCCAGTTAAACGGACTCCAAAATGCACTATAAAGTTATCACTACAAGACCTGAAATGTTATTCTGTAGCAGGCCTGTATTCTTCTGAGGTTAATTACCTGGACTTCTTCAAAAATGGAGAATAAGATTTCCTTTGAAATGTTGTGATTCAATTTTAGAACTGTATGGCGTAAGTGTATCCTCAAATGGCCTCTGTAAACTTGATTTTTTTCTATATGCAAAATACAGAGAGAAAAAATGTGTGAAAAATCACTTACTGTGAAAACAGACAGCCCCATAGAACTAAAAGCTGAAGGTGCCACAAGGAATGAGGTAATGAGTATGGAAAAAAAGAAACCCAACAGCAACAATCCACAAATCAAAGCAAACACAGAACGCCCATATTTGGGGAGTCGAAGGCAGTGGGGAAAAACCCCAGACCAACCAACCATTGATGGCATGCATGTTTGTTAGGAACATTTGTTTAAAGGAAAGTCATTCAGGCCCACAAGTAATTTGGAGACTGCTCAGCTGTGTTTATAGGATCTAATGTACTCCACTGCGTTGGGAGTCATTTCTATTCATCATCAGCCATCCTTTAGCTGCCACAGGGCAAAGGCTGTCTCTGCCCTTGCGCTGTCCATCACGCTGAAGGCTTTGGCCAGACCCTCAGCGAGCTGGCAACAATCACTTGGCAAGTTCATGGCACTGTCATTTCACACCCTCTCCTCGTGCCCTGAGCACTGCCCTGAACCTGACAGTGAGAGTTCTCCCCAAGAGCTCAGGCTCTGTTCTTTGACCGAGTCGTCTGTTGTCAAAATACTGATAGACCGAGGTGATTTTGAGAACCACCATTTGGCAAAAAGCTGTTAAAAATACCCTGAGCTTTTCGGTGATTTCCATGCACAGACAGATGCAGCCACAGTGTGAGTAACAGGAACGGAGGCAGAGGAGGAGTTTGTGCAGCTACACTGTGTGACAGGGAACAGATGTACCCACCTGGGAGAAAGGGAGAGGGGGCTGGCCCTGGCCTCTATGAAACCCTCCCTGAGCAGATCCACCCCTTAACACACAGGAAAACATAACTTGTACTGAGACCTACCCCCTGTGTTTCAAAGGTAATTTCAGATGAGTTCCCTTCCTTGTGGCTGTGATAAACTAAACCAGATGAGAGTCTCCCACCTGCAATGTTCTAGAAGTGATTACCAGGCTTTTTCCTTTCACTGCTGAGTCATGCAAGCCATAAGCAATTCCAAAATACAAGAAGAAAAATTACATGTAAAATCCAAAAGAATAAGATTAAAAACCAATTAAAATGCTCCCAGAAAATAAAATAAACTCTTACATTTTAAAATGTACCTCTGAAATAGTCATACATCATTGATTATCATTCTCATTTTGAGGCCGACTTTCTCATTTTCAGAAGTTTCTCAGCTCTACTAGATTCACTCAAGACTTTTTCCCAAGCAAATTTACAATTTACAAAGCCCTAAGTGGGTTGATTACAATTCCCTCATACCTTGCATGCCTGTTTGGACAGAGCATTAATTTCTCTTACATACTCTATTAGTAGGATCTTTTTGTGAAGCCACAGTACTGTACACCACATGGGCAAACAGTAAGAACAAACGTTTTCTGCCATTCTGTTTAATTAAATAGTCCAATTATAAGAAACATTAAAGTATTTGTTGTATGTCTAATAGAAATGGCTCCATAATAAATCAGTGGTAGAGAAGTCAGTCAAGTATTGATAACTTGATTGTCAGCTGAGCAGTTCATTCCTACAGGATACCAAAACCCCATTGCTCTCAATATGAATCATTATTCCTCATTCATTTTAGTCTCTGTGATAACTTTGAGCAGCAGTGCCATGAACTTCCGCAGGTCAGAGTGAAAAAGCAGGAAAACATTATCTTCCTTGGAAGAGCCTTGTAAGAAACAACTTGTCTGATACAGCTGCTCATTGCACTTGTTGCTCTGAGCTCAGCTTCCTCTTTGCTTTATCCAGAATTTAAAATTCTTGAGAATTTTCTGATCTGGATGAGAGGACAAAAGGAAGAAAACGACCTCTTCTCCTCCAGGCAAAGGGCTGAGCTTTGAGAAGGGAAGCTTTTTGTGACCCCAGCCAGAAAGGCTCTGGTACCTCAGTACACAGTGTTCACACAGCTGCAATACCCCCCAGCCCTGTGTTAGGGGAACAGCACAAGCCTTAGGACTTCTCAGTATATTTCAAAACTAAAAACTAAATGTTTTTCTTTGTTGTGATATACAAAGGATTGGTTTTGTACTGAAACAAAAAGAAAGGGGAAAAAAAGCAAAAAAGAAAAAATACTACCAAATGAAAACAAACAGAACAAAACTGACTGCAGTTTTCTGATAATGTATTGTTAGTGAGATTGTCTGGTTAATGGTTTGAAAAAAAAAGTTCCAGTGCTCCATTTGATGCTTCATGAAATGAAGCAACTTTGTCATACTTCACTGCATTTAGACCTAACAACATGTCAAATTTTTCTGAAATAAACTGTGGGTCATTGACTGAGACAATTTCCTCTGGCAAACCATATGCAGTGAAAAATTCCCTAATGATTCAATTTCTTTATTTCATAGTAGTGTACTCCATAGTGCCACTACTCCAGATGCTGTGAAGCTGCTAATCTTTGAAAGGGAAAATCAAGGTACAAATAGCAGTCCTAAACACCACTGAGAACAACTTTTAACCTTTTACCTTCTGGAGTGCCCACTGAACCCTGCTCACCCATGTTCCACTTGGCAGCTGAATTTCTGAACTGCTGAATCAGTGCAGGTCCTTCACTGGAAGCGGTGATAATATTTCACAGGAAATCACAGCATCTCCCTTTCTCCTCCTTTACAGCCAATAGCATTGCCTGTTGAACCCCTAGGTGTGTGTGCCTGCCTTCTATTTCATTCCTTATAGCCTTTCTTAGCACGATATCAAGAAAAATGTTTCCAAATAAACACCTAGGCACTCACAATTTATTGTATGTTTTATGGGATTTAGTACTGATAGAAGAGATTCAATGTCCTCCAGCAGTGATTTGTAATTGTGAATAAATGTTGAGCAAATCTAAGTTCAGGACATATATAGTTTAGCTTAAAATGGTTTAAATATATGTCAATTCTCAAGACTTCTAAGTTAGCATTTTTGTATCTCTTCTAATCTCACGCTTAGACAATACATTTACTTTAAGGTAAATTATCATGCAGGTGGAATACTTTGCCAATATAATGTAACTTACATATGTAAGTACCATTTTCAGGACACTTCATCTCCTGAGATCCTAATTTCCTTTTCAGGTAAACAGGATTTGGGCATTTAAATTTTCTACCTAGAAACCTGAGACATCAATTTCTAAATCCTTGGTTTTAGTTTTACAAAGAGAGATGTGTGCTTGTCACTTGGTGTGTGAGTCAAAGCCTGGATCCTCTGCAGCCCTGCACTTTTCACCTTCCCCCTTTGGATGCTATAGGAACATACTTGTCTGAAAACACACACACACACTCACACAAATATCCCCAAATTAAAGGTATTAAATTTACTCCTGGAGATTCTGTTCCACTTTGCATAGATATTCACTGGCAACAGTAAGAAAATCCAGTTTCCCCTTGCTCAGGGAAGCGATTTAACCACTGTAGTTTGAAGTCAGCCTGGGTTTTACTTTGGCAAAAAGATTTCTCCCAATCCCTAGAAATTTCTGTAGCTCGATAATTGAAGCAGTTCAACCTCATATAGCTCAGCCAGATCAGCCCCAACCACCCCAATGCAGAGAACTGACCAATACTTGTTTTACTTCATGTTCCAGTTGTAATCCCTGCAAGACCTTATTATAATTATTTGCATATCTAAGACATTCTGAACTTCATTTCAGTCATCTGAAAAGTATTTTGGATCAAATGTGGATGTATAAATTAACTTTTCTAATGTCAGAAATTTAAAAGTGTTTATATTTTCCCACTATTAGGCTGCAAGGCCTACGGGAATTAGAAGAATGATAAGAGGGAACGTTTAAAACAGGTTGGGTTTTTTTACATAATAAAGTATTCTGCGATAAATGAAGAAATGATATTTCAAAGGAATAAACCACAGGTTTGGAACTTATGTTTCTCTAGTCTTTCTTTAAGCTTTCTTTGTTTTGTGTCCTTTCTGTGAAGCTTTTGGTATTTGCTCTTTGTGTGCATACCAAAAAGCAAATATCAAACACTTCTGATTATTTAAGAATGTCATTAAGGAACATGGAGCCTCTCAGAACTCCCACCAACAGGATTAGTAGAAAACTGGGATCTAAGAAGCTGCCACATGCATTCTTGCAAATGACTTTTCCTCCTCCTGGGAAGTATTTGGTGATATTTCACTGATATTTCAAGAAAAGCCTGGCTGATTCAAGGACTGGAGAGGGAAAAAGGAAAGGTTCTGCATTTGGTACATCAGTGACAAGAAGATCCAAAGGGACCAGAATTAAATACTTGCTTGATGCCTTAGGTTTTAACTTTTATGTTTTTCAAATCCTGTACTGCCTAGTGTGTAACTGAAGTTTCGTGTGGCCTGTTAGCTGCTGTTCTTTCATGCTGGTTAGGTATAACAAAGCCTCTCTAGGTTTGCTTTTCAAGGACACTTTGATTGTCCCAGGCCCCAAAATGTGTAAACTAAAAGCCTTTGAGAGGAGGGGCAAACTTGAGGTAATTACATCATTAACTGAAGTTATAATTGGAGAATTAACTCTGATATGCAAACAGACCACACTTCTAAAAATGTGAAGAACCTCTTACCCAGGGTCCATCTTGGGTATAGCCTTTTTGACTGCCCAGGGTGTACCTTTGAAGGCCCTTCAAATACCCACTTTTATTCTCATTTTTGTCTAGCCTCTGTTTTCAGGTACCCACATCCAGGCATCATGCTCAGCAACCTCCATCAGGAGATGCCCAATGTGTTGCTGCTTTTCAATGTATCAAACAAAAATTCCACCATTTAGTGTTGTGCTTAGTGCATTAAAAAGCAATCAGTAAAATTCTAAGAGTAAAGCTTATGAGAAGAGAAGAGCAGCAAACTGAGCAGAGCAGTGGTGCTGCTTTATCACTTCACAGCTGCTGGGTAATGGGTTTTTTATAGCTGCCCCTGTCAGAGCCCCAACAACTGGTTTGTTTGGAGGGATCTCTCTGGGAGATGCTCTGGACCTGCCTGAGGATCAGTACATGTTTCCCTCCCTTCTGTCGAGACATTTGTCTTGCAGACCCAAACAGCATCTCAGTCCAGCTCTACTCTGCCTCACATCCACGGAGCTACTGCATGGGCAATTATTGCCATACAGGATCAGCAATCAGGTTCATTTTACTTTCTCAAGTAGCTCTTACAGCAGCTTTGCTGTCTAATGCAACAGAGAGCTGCACATTAGTTCCTTGTAGCTGTGCTGCTGTCTAGAGGTGACCTCTGTATAGAAGTTCTACGTTCCATTCTGCAAATCACTATTTTCAGTTGCTCAGGTATGCCACAATGCCCTTTGCTGCATTATTAATCTTCAGCTGTACTGATCACTTTGGTCTATTTATTATATCTTCATGTCCAGCCTGCAGTATGCTTGGCTCCCTTAGGAACAAACCAAACAAATCATTTTTTAGACATAAGAACATTTAACTTCTCTGTTTTGAACATGGATAACTGCTCGCTTCCAGTATGTCTTAGCAGAGCCAGCTGGGAAGGTGATCTCAGTAGATGTAGAGGTACTTGCTTTCACTCTACTTAACAGCTCCGTGTTTTTATGAATACAAAGGAGGTCTTTAACACACACTTAGCAGACTGCAACTGCTGAAGCATCTGTGTGCACCTTATCTTTCAAATCTCACCGGTAGAATCCTTCCTGCTGTACAGTAACCAAGAACTGGAATTGCGTTCATCAGTTCCAAAATATAATTCCTTTCCGCAGTTAAGCAGTTTAGCGGGATGTAACAGAACCAAATTCTGAACTGAACAAATTGCACAGTCACAGGTTCCCATTTTCTCCTTGTGCCATGGGAACTCTGCCTGGCTGATTATTACAGGCAGCTTCTTAGAAAAATGTAGCCCTATTTCCAGTATAATCTGGCTTTCCTCTGTGTGAACTACAGCTTTCCCATTGAAGTTAGCAGAAATTCAAGGCAAAGAGGACTCTAGCACTGCTTGCAGCACCAAGCTCTGTACACGGACTTGGCTTTTTATGTTTCATCATAAACAGTATTTGTCATGTTGATATACTGCTGTCTGACTTCATCTCGGGAGTATAAAGGGACCTTAACTATTGCTAGATTCTATGAATTATTTTTAAAAAGTTGAACAAAATTCTCATTGACACAGCCTGTCAAAGGCTGCTTGCTGAATTTTTGTAAGGTGCCACCTCCCCGAAGCAGTGAGGCTGCTATTTCAGCTCCTTTGTACCAAGGTTGTTTGATGTGTTGAATAACTGTATAGCCACAGCCCAACATCTCACCAGGTTTGCACCAGCAAGTGTTCTGGGCACTGACCAAACTCAATTCCATCTATCCAGTATTTATACCATATTTCCCAAAGTAAAATTTCATTCCTTTAGGAGAACATGAACTTTCTGCTATTTCTGCATCAAAAGTTTTATCTGCTACATTAGATGAAATGAAGCAGATTGCAAAAGCTGTTCCCTGGAAATGCTGCATGAGCTACCGGCATATCTGCCCAGAATATTTTATACAGGTGGTTGAAAGACTCAGTTTAAGTGTTCAGACCTACTCTGTTAAATTGGACTTTCATACTCTTCTCTCAGGGCACCTTGCACCAGTTTTTACTCATTTTTAAATTAAAATCTCAGCTACATGATTAGAGTTTTGTAGGTTTTGGTGTAGCTATATCTTAAAATGTTCAGCCTCATTGCCTATTACCTATGATAAAGTTATTATTACTACAAAGAACCATGTTCTTAATTTGGCAGCAGTTTAGAAGTCTGAAGAGACTCTTGCTTATCTCAGTCAAAACATGACTGGATGGGACAGGTTAGAATACCTGTACTACAAAAGAGTAATTCATGTCATAATCTTTCAAGAGATTTGGGGTTAATTAAAGTTCATTAGAAACCTGCTTGCAAACCTCAGAGTGGAGATCTATGCTCTCAGTTCTACCCCGCTGTGGTGTCCTCTGATGTCTCCAGGCTCCCCCAGGCTGCTGAGGAACGTAGGTCCTGCTGCACTGCCCTCCCTGCCACCCCAGCTCCATCCCCCCAGCTGCCTCTCCCACAGCACGATTGAGGGCAGTCCCTCACTTTTCCAAAATTGGCCTTGTCTACACAAATGATTTGCAGGCAAAAGGAAACCTTTATGAGATGACAACAGCAATTATTATAAATCATTGTTTTCACCCAGCATGAGAACATTAATTAAGCCCAGTTAAACACAAAAGAACATAAGACATAAGAAATCTTGTCTATAGCTGAAAACATAGGCATTTTCTGAAGCTGCTGTTTCAACTGTTCGTAACCTTGCAATACATGAACTCCAAGTCTACATATTCCAGTTCTGCCTCTGAAATCAGCAGGTAAGTAAACAGCTGAAAATTACCTGGATGAAGATATTTAGAATATGGTTTTTCAACACTAAAGCTGCTCTGCTACCAACACATCCTAAGCAAACACTCGTAATGAGGCGTTTGTTACTTCCCTGAGCACAGGGCTCAACTGCTCCCTGGAGTAGTTCCAGGGAAGTCAATGGAATTGCCCAAGGGATAAACTTAGTGCTGTTCAGATGACCGCAAATGATCAAATTACCGCTCTTTATGATATTATGCTCTCACCAGAGATGTTCTAACAGATTGTGTGTGTTTCTAACTCAATTGAAAGAAACCAACTAACTTAATTAAAAGGTGCAAGTTTAAATTTCCAGCCTGCATCCACACTCCTGTTTCTCCTACCAGCAGGCACGCTTATCGACTCCCCGCATTCCCTATCCCTCTGCCATTCCCTAGCCAGTGACCGCAGTGACACCTGTCAGCTGGGCAGCAGTGACCCTTGGTAGCTGTCATTTACAGGCACTGCCTCCTTAACCAGCCAGCTTCTGCACTTACAGCTGTGTGGAGGCACGGCAGGCAGAATAATTGCTTTATACTTCACCGCCTAGCACAATTCCACTTAGGAGAATAATCCCACAAAATATTCTTATCTTTTTTTGTTTCGTTTTATATGCCAGGAACACAGTACTGCAGCTAAGAACATTTCACATTTTCTTGTTCAGTTGTTCCTTACAGATTGATTTGGGGGGGTTTTGTCATATAGATGCATATACTGAAACAAATGCCAGTTTTCTGCCTTTATGTTGCTTTACCTTTGGGTTTAGGGGGTATTTCACATGAGAATATTAGGAAGATGAAACCTGAATTCCCTTCATTTCAATGTCCATTTTTTTTTCCAATGGAATGACTGAACAGAGCAAACCAACTGATGGTTTGTATATTATTTACTGTTGCTAGTCCATGAAACTTTAGAATTTCAACTACAGTCACCCATCACTTTCATAAAGTTTATTTTGTGTTTTAGAACTGAGGATGTATTTCAGGTGTCTTGAAAAGACACAAGAAAGGTGGCAAAGTTTTCTATTCAAATTCTCATTCTGGGATCAGAGATCTCTGCCAGTGGACTTTCCTAGGTTTTTGCACTTTTTTGACAAAAATTCAGTGTTTATGTGGAATAACATTTTAAGTAGGAGCACAGAGTCAGGGGAAGAATGCAAATCTATCTTCCTGCTTGCAATGGAACAGCTAATGGCATAAAACCAATTTGTATATTTGGGAATATGGTCAGATTGATTACTGGGGGGGACAACCTGAGTCACTTTACTCAATTATGTAGATTAAATAATATAATTTATGAAACCAGACATTATAACTTGAAAGAATTATTTCCTTAGCTTCCACATGCAAAACTTCTGTGGTTTTTTTACTGTTGAGATTTACCCAGTTCTCTGCAGACAGCTGTGTCTATTAAAGACCATTTGGCTAATTTATTGTTCTTTCAATACACTCCTCTCTAATGTATTTTCTCCTGTGGATTAATAAAATAAGGGTCAGGCTTCAGAGAGTGAGAAAGCATGAGTCAGTGGGGATGATTTATAGTTCAGCTGAGAGTGCCAACAACACCTTTTGATAAATACTCCAATCAGTTTAAAACTGTCTCCTAACGATGACAGTGAATGCTAGTGATAACTTCTCAAGCAAGAGCTGCCAGGATGCAGGAGTTAATAATGGCAGGAAAACAGGTAAAGGCCTAACTCCTGAGGAGCCCCTGGAGATTTTGTAAACTTGCATCTAAAAGAACATGGCTAGAAAACAGAAGAAAAATGTAAAATCTCGTATAAACTGTTCTTTCAACTCAGAAAAGCATTCATCAGAATACTTCTTAATATTCTTGGTTGTTCTGTATTTTAGCGTGGAACCCTTTTCAAACAGAAATACAAAGAAAAACGTATTTCTTTAAAATGTATGAATGGTGTTAGAATGGAAAAGGTCTTTAGAAACCTTGAGGGAATTCAGCTATAAATAGAAAACTACAGTCAAGATCGAAGACACTGAGCAAAGTGACTCAGACTATTGCGGTATTAACACACACTTTACAGGGAGCCACGCTGAGCAGCAAATGGCATTGATGGTATTGTCTTCTGGGTGCTGCCGGCTCTGGGCAGCAGAGGTTTATCTGCAGAGAGGTGTGAGGCTCCAGGAGAAAGTCTTGGACAAGGAGAAATGGGGGAATTCTGCTGAGGAGAGCACTGCAGCTGCCCTGGGAGGAAAGCTGTCCCTGCTGGTGCTCCCAGCCCCATTTAGCGCTGCCACATTCAGCGGCTCCAGGGAGAAAGGGGTGTTCCAGAATAAAGCCATTTACAGCACTAAATTACACTGGGACAATTACTAAGAAGATTAGTACACTTTTATATTGATCTGAAGACTCTGTTTCACACCCCTGAAGTAATTACAGGTCCAGGGAGTACCTCTAGTGCTCTCCATGGTGGGGATTAAGTGGATCGTGTGGACAGGATTACCATTTAAATTTTCAAACTCGAACAAAGTTTTATCACAAAGTCTGTTTGGAGTTCTAAAATCAGCCCCCACATTACTTTAAGAATATAGATTTATATGCACATCCCATCAGCTTCAAAGATATTCAAATGAGACCTGTAAGAGCTATTGTACCACGATTGATTTTACAAATAATACTAACTTTTAAGGACTTTATAGAGCTTTCAGTTCATCCAGCCTTGAAGCTCATCTTATTACCCGATTAAAAACCAGCACTGCATCAAGGATTTCAGAGCCTAAACAGTTTCTCTAGCAAGCTATGAAGCCTGGCATTTAAACTTCTAAGAGAAAATTAAATCAAGTTTTATATATATGCTCTGACAGGATGTCTCTAACCTGTTAGTCTTGGAAGCATGGTGGTACCATTTCAAATTTCTATGTCAAAACACACTCTTTTAAAAACTGATAAATAAATCAAAAAAACGCAAGTGCATCAAGGACTGATATGGTAAAGAAAGTGTGACTGATAACAGGCAGCAGCACTTCAAGTGCCCCACCACCCCCTCATGCTCCTACACAGAGACAGGAATGAGCTCCAGTGGTCCTGACAAAAAAAAATATACAGAATTTGAGCTGGGGACATCACTTCTCTAGAGATCCATGGCTCAAAATATGTCTCTTGTCTGTCCCAACCTTTAGTTGATGGACCTTCAAAACTTTCATGCTGCCTGGAAGCCCTGGAAACTTTACTTAAGGATTTAGAGCTGCAAAGCATGGAGGGAATTCCTAGCACTCAGCAGCCCTGCTGTGCAGGTGTGAACTCATTAGCTCCCACGGCTTCATCTCTTCCAAGGGTTCACAGGATTTGTTCTTGGCTTTACAGAACTGCATCTGAGAATCTTCCCAAGCTATTAATCTTTCTGTCCAGCCATGGCTATAAAATCTTGCTGGCTTTATCAGTCTGCAAGATCTGAGGCTGGTCTTTATGGCTAAGCCAGGAACCTTACAATTTGGACTCCTAAATTCAGTTACTTCTGGGAATTTCAAAACCCTTAAAATTTATTTCCTTCAAAAGTGAAATTTTGGAGAAAAGAGAATTGGTTGTTCTGGAAAGAAAACATGTCAAAATGTCAGCTTTTCAGTGAACAGATGTAGCAACCAATTTTTGTTTGTCTTAGGCTGCAGAAAGCCTAAAGTCAGGTACTGAATGCATTTTTTATTCTAGTGACCATTCACTACTGCATCCTGGCAGGCTTATCAGAGATATTTCAAGCCTAACTTTTTTGGTTTTCTATTTAAATACTACTTTAATGGCAGAGGAGAAAATGATTTATCAAGCTGAGATTTGCCCACAAGGGGAAGAGAAGGCAGAGTAAGGAATCTTGAGTTCTTGGCTCCTAGGCACTGGGGAGAGCAGAGTGTGTTCCCCAGGCAAGTGCTCCTTCTTGGGCATATCCTGAATATCTGCAGGGCCTGGCACCTCTGCAAGACACCCAATTTTGGCTCTGAAGCAGAAAAGAGCTCTCTTGTCTTGCTTCACTTGTCCCCAGCTATGGGATAAAACACTCCAATGTCTAATGTAAATCCTGATGGTACCTTTTAACTAAACATGTGGCACAATTATATAAAACATCTTCTCAGTCTGGCTATATGGGGTTCCTTAATGTTTTCCTGCTAACAAATGGAATTACAGCAGCTAGCAATAACATCAGCTTTAATTAAATTTCCTCTTTTGACTATATCCACTTATTTTAAGGCCCGAGTCATTTAAGTCCTTACTAATATGCCTCCTTTTGTTAACCAGATTGCTCTGTTTCACACAAAGGTCTGCATTTAAATATAGAAGCAGCAACAGCAAACACTGTAGTTGAGATTACAGAACTATTTTTATTTTGTCTTCCCTCAGCTTTTGAATAAAAGGCATGATATTTTCTGTGATCAGTATGAGCCTGAAAGTGAATACCTTATTGGTTCAACCAAAAATAAACATGCATTAGAGCTGGGAAAAATTTATGTCTTTATAATATTCTACTGCTGGGGGGTTTTTTGGGTTGGGATTTTTGTCTGTTGGGTTTTTTTAACAGCGCTAAAACTGAAACAGTTCAAAATTTAAAGCTAAAGTTTACCATTGCAGTAGTTGTCACTTGGAAATAGTTTGGGGGGGGGGGGGGGGTTTAAGGG
>VXBT01009623.1:1732577-1805267 GCA_013400235.1 Oriolus oriolus
TGCGGGTTTCTAATGGATATTGCTTTCACTTAGACTGTGTTACAGATATACAGCAGATTTGCTGCTCAGGTGCTACCTCCAAAACTCCTACAATGTGTAGTTCCACCTTCAGCTGACCTTCCAGTGACATCTACAGTGATTTATTGTGCACGTGCTTGGGTCTGAGGTGCATAGCAATTAGCAAGAATAGACGAAAAATGCTCAGGCTGCCTGAATCATAAGGACTTGAACATAAGAAAATTTTAAGATGAAAAGGATCTGCAATACGACCTTTGTAACTTTGCTCTCGTGTGCTATCTGACCAAGCTGCACACCACAGAGAAATTATTCCTTGGCAGGGATATCACAGGGATATCTTTGGAACACAACAATTATTTTTCCAGAACAAAACAGCATGCTGTGATTTGCCTCCAATGGTAACACTTCAGTGGAAAAAAAACCTGTGCCAACAAATGGTTTTTATCTTAAAATCCAAGGGTGAATATCCCAGTTTAAACAGAACAAAAACCAAACCCATCTGCGAATGACTTCAGCCTTGCAGGCTTTTTGACACCAACTTATGCATAGAACTCAGTAAATGTATGACAATCCTAAAATCAACTATTCTTAGACCTTTTTCAAAAAAGAACAAGGATTTGCATTTATCATTTTAAGCATGTCCTTTTCTAAAGTTCATTAAATCCTTCTTCGAGTCTGGCAATGCAGATCACTGGTACATAACAAAAGTAATTACCTCCTCTGCAGCATTACTTTTTTATTTATATATATTTTTATCCTCTGCATTTTTCCTCCAAGTAAGCACTTTCAATCTTTTAAATCCCCTTTCCTATGGAACACTTTCCTCCTCTGTAATCATTTAATCATCTGAATATGAATCTCCTCTATTCATGTTTAGGAAGGGTATTACTGTGAATCCTTGGACTTTGTGATGCTATAAGCAATGCTAGCTGCCTCTTAAGGAGGCTGCAAGCCTGTATTTTTTCACATTTCATTTTCAAGTGTTTTATGAAGGAAGGGGAATGTTTAGGGCCTTGTAATTTCTAGAGGATATGTTCCAGAGGCAAAGAAGTCAATTAGAAGAAGAAAGGAGCTAGGCAGTGCTCTCTTGAAAAAACAGGATATTCGGAGATTTTAAAAGCTTATTGCATGGATTAACAAGACATTTTATGAGGTGTATATAAATTAATCAAGGACAATCATAAAAATTGTTCCTAGAGATAAAGCCGAGCTGGCTATTGCAAATTACTCCTAGCAGCATTTGCCCAGGTTAAGACCAACTGCACTAAAAGGAGTGCACACAATACCTGTACATTTCATGATGCCTATGAGGTCATGTTAAAGGCCAGCACTGTTTTATTGCAGATGCTATCATAGCACCTTGCAAAAATTAATTTTATTGCAAATACTCTGATCTGATTTTAACAAAAACTCTCCTTCTAGAAACAGTAAAATAAATTAGCACAACAATCTTGTTACACAGGGTTAAATTCCATTTACATTGTAACTAACAGGTTAATGAAAGCATTACTCATGCATCTTGTGAAATGTTTCCATTTAATATTTATAATTGTATTTTAAACATTTGGCTTATTATCTTTTCAGTCTGAGGCACAGTCAGTGCTCAGTCAATTCCAACCTACTAAATTTGACTGTACTAAAATTCCCCAAAGATAGCTCATTATAAAATAGGAAGAATAGATTTTCTGAAATCAACTCATTGATGATACATGTTTTTTTAGCCAATTTAGTGTTATATAATCCTGGAAAATTGCTTTTACTTCTTTGCCCTTGTAGCATCTGTTTTTGTGGATTTGAACTCCAGCTGCCGGTTCAAGTTGAAAATGAATTTCACACATTTGAATTGGTACACGAATTACAGTCATGGCTGGTGGCATCACAACACTCTTGGAACCAAGGCTCCGAAGCAGTGAAGGTCACTTTCTACAAAGAGATTGTTAATGACAAAGATGAATAATCGGAACTTAATGAGCATGGAAGAACCTCTTGTAAGTACTTTACTAATCTTCCAAACTGCTTCACAACATAGCAAGTTGCACCAATTTTGTAAAAAAGCTGAATCAAACAATGACACTTTTCAAATCTAGCTACAACAAAATCAGGAGGGACTAAGCTTTCAAAAAAATATGTACTTCATATGGTGCCTAAATAGAAATAAATCTAAAGCTCTGGCTCAGAAAATCTGACTTTAGGGTTGTGCTGAAGGAGGGGACAGAACAAGATGTTCCACCACGGCGTCCCTGAGCCAAGCTCAGATGCAGCACTGAGGCCTCCTGCCCCTTTGCACAGTGCAGATAATCAATGGTTGGGCTTGGGGGCAGAAACCTATCTGTAACATCCCAGCTCTGAGTGAGGCTGATTTACCATCCCACCACAGCTGGACTATTTCTCGTTAGAAACTCATTTAATACTAGCTTGGATTTTTCTCTGGTACATTACAGTGCAAACACTCTCAGATGTTTCATTGGAGAGCTTCATTTTGGGAGATGATCTGCCCTGGCACATCCTTGCATCCACACAGTTTAGATGACAAAATCAGGTTTTACTCTTGTGTCTTTGCAAGCTCCATTTCTGCCCATTATGTTCCAATAAACAGCAGGAATGAGAGGGGAACTTAACAATGTCACTGTATCTTATCCTGCAGTGCCATAAAACCATTCCTGGGCAAACCCTTGGAGTGACTTCCCGCCACTGCTTTTTACACCATCCTCTTGCTGTAACAGCACTTGGCAACAGAGGGCCTTCTGTTGTGATTTTCTCTTTACTTTTGGAGTGTTACTCTAAAATCTGCTTGATTATTTGTTCAGTATATTCCTCAATGCTGGAAAACAACACATAATGTGCATTTATTGAAAATAATGCCTTACTGTTCTTCCGTTTTGCAAAACCAGGCTAGGGAGAAGCAGCAGAAATTGGTCTGGTTTTTCTGCAGCACACAGGATTCATGTCACTGCAGAGTCAGGGTCTTTATTTTCCAGAAGAATTCTGTTGTGTCACGGTAGCTTAATCAACGCAAAATGCCACACTGTTGGTTTTACAGCAAAGCTGAAGTTTGCTGTGTACAAATACACAGCTATCAAAACTCCTGACTCCTCTAATCATTGCAGTCAGTCTCTTGTACTACTGTACTTGTACAGTAACACCTTGCATCATTATACTTGCATATTTTGACTGAGGCATCAGCAACACAGAAATGAGTTTTCTTAAGAGGCATCTAAAATGGCAAGAAATAATTTTTTCTCAACTGTTTACCACATTTCTTAGTAAAACTTTCAAAATCGATCAGACAAGCTTCAGGATACACAGTTGCAGACATGAACAGTCGCATGCTCCTGAATGTTAAAAGGTGTAGCCGCAAGCATTTGCTCAGGCAAAGTTGGGCCTACAAGTTCAAAAAGATTTAACATCCTTTCACAAACTGGCATACAAGTTAAATGCTGGAAGCTAAGATTTAAAAAAAGGAAAACTGCAAGACAAAATGACCCAATCTTGAAAAGATTTTGTTTAATTATTCAGAGACCATGCCTTGTGTTTGGAAATTATATCTTTTCTAAGTCGAACAGAGACTATTGAACAGAATGTCTCTTAAATAATGCTTATGCAACCACTAGTATGTGGTTTCTGCTGCTGCTGTTCGACCAATTATTTTTCATAAATCTAAAATTTTGGCTTGCTTTCATCTTAAAAATAAAATACACGTCAAACCTTAGGTTGATGCTAATACTTGGACCCTCCAGTAACAATTTGCTGAATATCTGTGCATCTTTGCAACAAATGTCTGTTGCAGGGCTTAGTTTACATTCCTGATGTCAAATTTTGTTCCATTCCTAATAAATTATAGATGATAGTTTTAGCAACACTGTTATTGAAGCAGATAGTGTTTGATTCAATACATTAAAATCCAATTATTTTCCTACATCATAAGTGGATAATAATTGCTTTATTATTAAAACATGGCTTTCATTCTGACAGTGTTTAATGCCTTTTCTGAAATCAGTGCAGCACAATAATATTGACAGAAAAGCTAAAGGTTATATGGAGAGCAAAATGTCATATGTTATCATTATACAACATAGAAAAGGTTTCCATTTATAGATTTCATTATCAACTGCATTTTATGTTCAAAATATTTAATCTGTCTTTTTTATCTCAGAATCCTGTGTTGACCTTCATCTTTAGGAGGATTTAAACTGTGTACAATGCTGCTGTTCAATCATCATTATTTTAGTTTTCCTGAAAATAGTCTATTAAAAAACAAAATCAAAATGTCACATTTGTTATTCATTTTCTTCCCTTTCTATCAAGGTGCCTTTTTTTTTTTAAAAGATCGTGAGCCTGGCTGGTTGAGATACCCAGTACTTACGTCGCCTCTGCGCACAGACTGAGCTGTACACCTGTAATCATCCAGAAAGTGGGGACTTCAATCTTTCTATGTGTTCCAAACATATTCATGATAAACTGGGTAAACTTTTCCTGTACTTTCAGTGTGATCCAGGTGATGGATTCTCCTACCAACTTGAGCTTTACATAAAAAAGCATTTTCAGGATCACTTTCACAGTGCAACCGCAGTCCATTATTATACCTGTGGTGACATTCCGAAGAAAGCTTTTTCTCTACTTGGTGACTGTTGGCTTTCTCCTGTTCCCTTCTCAGCTGGTGAGTAGTAAAATGTAAAAGAATTTGCAAGGTTTGCATGTATGTGCTTCCATAAACTCATGTCTCCAGAAGGCAGTTCTTTAAAGATTCAATCAGGTTTTTGTTGGAAACAAAGATGATAAATAAAAGTAGCTAGATTACTTCTAGAGGATTTTTTGAGAAACGCTATTATATAAGCATATAAAATATAAATACCTTCAGCCAAAAAACCCCAATAACAACAAAGTAAATGGAAAGATAAGAGGGTTAAGGGGACAATCAACGGGGAGAGCTCACTAATCTTGCCTTGCCCTGCCTTCCCCCCAGTGGAAGTTGGCAAAGAGCCACTGACTCTCATGGAGGTGTGTCAATCAGACAGGCAAGGATTGGACTTACTGTGCGTCCATTTTAACTCTGTTTAAATTGACCCTGTGATATACCTGAAATAAACCTTAGCATAAAAAAATCAAAAGTCATTCCTATGGTACTAAGAAATTCTAATGACACAAACACATGAACTACAGCACAGCTTAGAGACATCAAGGCAAGCTATTTCCAAAACAGTGTGTAGAAAATGGGTTAACAAATAACATTACCAAGTGTTTGTGCAAACCACAGCATTAAACCCACTTTAAAAACTGCACGTGTGCTTAACCTTAACTCCACTGACCGCCAGTGTGCCTAAGGGCCTTCAGTACCAAAAAGAGTTGCAGTACTTAAGAGCTCTACACAAAACAGAGAGAAGTTTGTGGAATGATGACTTCTGAAGGTCTCTTGTTACATCCCTATGCTCAGGATAATAGAGAGGAAATCAGATCCCTGCAAACAGGGCTTGCAAAAAAATACTGTGCATGGAGCGTAGAGTTCAGCCATTATGATGTGCTGGAAAGCCTTAGGGCACAGTTTTGGTTATTCTCTCCACCAGCAGGTAACAGCCCGCTCTGAAACCATGGAAAGATTCGTAAGAGATTGTATAACACTGGAAGAGACCACGCCTCGATGCCTGTGACTGCAACACTCTCATTTGTGTTTTTAACAAACTTTCAAGACATCTGATATCTAGAGAGTCAGTAATCAAAGCACATTTCAGTGGAAGACCTGAAAGACCTGGTGAATGTGGAATACACAGGATCCTAAACCTTGGGCCACCAAGCTGCCTTTCATTGTGCTCTTTCTGAGTAGGCTCAGCCAGTGCCCAGCTCTGGAGAGCACTGGGAGATGTGAATGCCGATTGCTGTGGGTGCTGCAGTGACTCGTGCAGCTCATTCCCAAAGCTGCTCTACCTCACAGTTAGGACCAGACACAAAATACAGTGAAGGCTGAATTAGTTGTCTTAGAAGCTCTCAGAAGTCTTACAGCCATGATCTTTCCTGAAGACATCTTTCCCCATCCCATTTGTGACCAGTATATATCTATGATTTGACAGGCAAGGCATGCATGAAAAATGTCTGTAGGTCAGGTGAATCCAGACTAAATCTGGATTATTGGTGAAGCTGATTGAGTTCACTGTAGGGACAGAAGGTATTTGCTCCTTCAGTTCATGACTTCAAATTCCTGTTAATGTTCTGGACATGTTATTTACAGAGACAGAGATGGTCAGATCAGTCCATTGGTGTGATTTAAACCTACCAGCAGTAATGATCTGTTCTGAATTCAGCATTAAGAACAGGACAAGTATTTCATCTCTGTTTTGATGGTTTTGATACCGTCAGCTCTAGGACAGTTTGTCTTCCTTTTCTGCTGACTTAAACAGTCTGTTTAGAAATACAGTGACCAGCTGGCATGCACATTATAAGAGGAAAAATAAATTAATTTAATGCAAGTGTTTGTTATCACTTTGACTTTCCTCCAATTCAAAATGATCAGAAAAAAAGAATACATATTCAAAGCCACAGAGAAGACAACACAAAGGACTTTCTAAACAAAGCTGATCAATCAAAATACACTTTCCAATAATCAGAAGGAAACTACATCCCCTTGCAAAAGTGTGATGGAAACCACATTAAAACAAAGCCCTCTCAGAACTGCTGCTGATAAGTATTCAGGCTTTTTCTTTGATAATAAAATTAATAAACAACTTCTGATGCCTAGTGGGCATCTCTATTTTGCTCTTCTTGGTGCCTGATCTAGAGCGAGTCAGAAGTTCAGAACAGACACCTCACAATGAGGGATGCATCCACTGAAGCAAACATCCTGTTCACTCTCTTTCTCAACAAGAATTTCTTCATAGTTTACAATATAGACAGATTAAAACAAAGTGCTGCAGTTCTAATATGTGTGTATTTACTGGGTTGCTTCCCGGTGGAAATGCAATCTGAAGTCATTACAAATGTCCTGCAGTATTGCTTTGAAGTTAATGCAAATTTTGGGCCTTATTGTACACATCTGTCATCCTGATAAAACCTAAAACTTGTGGTAAGTAAATAAAATTAATCTTAGGATTAATATTCAATGTTAATTACAATTTATTAATATTATTAAGAATACTCATCAATTTATATGAAATTGATTTCAAGATGTCTGAACGTGCCCCCTTGGACAGAGGTGTGCATTACAATGTCAATGGCCCAAACATCACTGTTTTCAGAAAGGCACAAGAACAGGCTGACTTTGACGAGAGGAGTGAGAACAGTGAGATTTTGGCTTTAACGTGATCCTGAACATCACCTTAAACATTGCTTCAGTCACCTGCTGTCCACACAATTTAAAAGACAAGCGGCGAAAGGCTGCTCACACACACCCGCAGCGCGGGCTGTGTCCGTCAGAGGGCGGCGGTGGCCGCGCCGCGGGACCGGGAGCTGGAGCCGGCGGGAAGGGTCGGGAAACACCCGCGGCACGGCGGGTTCCAGGGATTGCAGGGAGCTGGAGCCGGCGGGAAGGGTCGGGAAACACCCGCGGCACGGCGGGTTCCAGGGACTGCGGAGAGCTGGAGCCAATGGCAAAATATAGGGACGTAGGTGGGGCCCGCCGGGTTTGGGAGCAGCAGGAAAGAGGCGCTGGAAAGGAGCGCGCCGGAGATGCTGCAGGTGTCGGGGGGTTTTGCCCATGCCGCTGTTTGCAGAGCTTGGGACTCGGCCGCGGCAGCGAAGGAAGGAGCTGCCCGTGCTTTCAAAGCACTCAAAGAGTTTGAGACCAGTTCTGGTCGCAGCTTGTCCTGCACTGCCTTTTTATGATGCTCTGCATATTATTTGTTCTTATAATCAGCATGAGGTTTTGATTTCTACTTAAGAAAGTTGCTCTAAGCCTGTTCACCTGCTGAGTTTGCCGTCTCCTAATTCTTGCACTAACAGATAGAGCTCCATAAAATCCTTACAGTGCATTTCTCAGAGATAGATTACCTTAGCTGATCACTTAGAAAGCAGAGATCTTTTCATAATCTTTCTTACCAATAATTAAATCACTTGAGGAACAGCTAAACTCCCAGAAATGCCAATGTCAGGCTAACTAGCTAAAAGGACACTAAGCCTAAATATCTGTGGCAAAATCCCAGTAAAGTCCAGGAAAACATTGTCCCTGTTTTCAGTGTAAGTTGCAATTATCCTAAGAGCCCCCACCCCAACTCAATGGAATACAGAGCGTAAGATACATCCACACTTAATGTACTGATATAAATGTAATTCTGTAGATTTGTTTTGTCACACACGATGAAAACATTAAAGGGCAGGTACAGATTTCCTAAGATACCTGAAATAAAATATTCAAACCATTTTCATTGTTGGATATTAGCCAAAAAAGTTAAAGTTTTCTGACAAAAATACTACCTTTCTTGTCCTGATCATTGAGGATACACGCTTTTCAAGCTTTAATTATGGCCTGATTTTTCACTGAAGATGCAAAATTATAAACTTGGACAAAATGAACTTTTGTTCAAAGACGTCTTTTACTCTTTGGTAAAATGCAAGTTGGTACAACGTAATGGATAATTTACAATATTTAGCCCAGCTGTACACTGATATATTGATTTCTTGATCTTGCATCATTGATGAATGTGATTCCCTTGAAAAGATATGAAAAATGCCTACAGCTAGACAGGCCTTGCACAGAAAAGAAAGGAGACTGAAAAAATGTATTTTCTGGAGTAGATCAAAGCGGCCCACTGGAGTGAATTGTACACGGTGATATTTAATTGATGTTGCTGCACCTGAAGAGAACAAGGCTCCCGGGACCTCACTATTAGGAACTCTTGTTAAACCCACATGAATCGTGCTTCAGTTTGTCCAGGATTCCGTGGCTGCTGCACTGAGAAGCTGATTAGAAGCCCCGGGGGGGAAGAACTAAAATGAATAAACATTCTGCAAGTGTCAGGCACCACAGAACCATTCTGTTAACTGGTGATAGAAAACAATATCTACTACACCACATCTCAAAATTTGTTTCCCAGTTTATTCCTTCAGTTTCTTTAAAAGTTCTTATTTACAATACATTTTCGCATGCAGTACATTCATTAGACTGAACTTAAGGCCACGGCAGTGGAAGACCTTTGCCTTGAAAAGGTGAATGATTATAGAAAGAAAATGAGAAAAGTGAGTTTTAACAACCCAGAATATTTCACTGGATTCTAGACAGCAAAGTGTGGACTAGAGAAAAGGAATCTTTAAAGGATGTAACTTGATAAATTTTTTGAGAAAAGCCAGCAAATACTGGAAAGCACGTTTTCAGAGTATTTGAAGAAAGACAACTCAAGAACAATTACTCAACTACCTTCTAACAGCCAACTTTTTTTTTTTCCACGTAACTCCAATTTATTTCATCTGTTCCTTTCTTCACCTCTTTTTTGGGTTTGCAAATTGCATGCAAACACCTATAAAGTTGCCCTGGTCAACTGGAGCTCAGAGGACAAGAGTCCATTCATTATAGCACAGTGACAAGACTGGGGAAAGGAAACTGGGCTGACTCTCTGTGAATGATCATCAAAACTCTTCTATCCCAAATTCAGGATCAAGGCACAAAGAAGCTTCAAGAAGGTACCAGGTAAATTACAGGGATCAGGTATTAAAAGCCTGACATCTATTACAACAGGATCTTCTTTTAAATAGAAACAAATGGAACTCAGTCACCTACTAGAGAAAACAATGGGTCGCTAATTAATTAATACATTAGCCAGAATCTAGGTTCAATTCTAAATCGTGCCATTAACTTCCCATATTCTCCTGAATGTGGGAATCAAATCACTTATTCTAGGAAAAAATACACATAGATGAATTTCTACTATCAGTCCTTTTAAAAGTGCAATATTAAGTCCCATTTTCATAGAAACATTAATTTGCACTTCTAAAAGTGACTGCTGTCATAAAATCAGGGTTGTATTTTGTTCCCACTGAATATCTCAAGCATAATTTTTAAATCACTGTGTTTGAAGAGACTCTATTAATAACAAAAGAAATTAAATACGTAATATTACATAAGCAAAGTACCTCTGATCATTCTTTTCTGCTGACAAAATACAGATTTTCAAGTCAATTAAAGTCTGTTCATTCATCTCAGAGAAAATATTTTGCTGAATATTTCACATATTCATGATAAGTCTGTCTAGAGTAATTGACTGGATTTTATTTGAAAACGTGTTGCAGAGCATTAATGAACACACCAATGCAATGAGCTGCAGCTTCTTGACAGCAGCGTGCAGAAAATTATGAATTTGTTACGTGTCTGATTAGCAAAGTCCTGTTTCACACCTTTGGTTACTAAGAAAGGTTATATTTGCCAGAGAGACTGGTTTTTTTAGTTTACCACCTGCAAACTTCATTAGAGTGACTGGCAAGGAAAACATCTTGACTATTCAGCTCAATTTAAGACCAGTTTTAGCAGAGCCAAATTCTCCTTCCACTATGCAAAAAAAAATTCAAGGATAACTCAGAAGAATTGATAAGGCCCAACAGAGAACTAGACTGAGAGAAGCCAGATGAGGATTTTAAAGAGCCAACATCCTTGTGTGGCAGTCATTTGACACTGTGCCATTGATCCAGAAGTACGGGTTCATCCACAGAATCACAAAGGGTGGAAAAGACCTTCAGGATCCAGCTCAGCCTCCAACTGAACACCCACCTTGTCACCTAAGGCACGGCACTGAGGGCCACCTCCAGTCACTACCTGAGCACCTCCAGAGACGGCGGCTCCAACCCTTCCCTGGGCAGCCCGTCCCAGTGTTTAACTGCTCCGTCTCACTCTTTAACCTAACGCCAGTGGCAACCTAGGACTGACTTCAAAACAATCTTGGCACCAGTTATCTCTCTGAAGACAAGTGCTTTCCTAACAATTAATGCAGGAAAATCATTGTCTGCCACGTCAGATCTTATCTTTCAAAATGGACAGCTCTATTCTGTTGGTTCCCTTATAGGAAAAAAACAAACAAAACCCCCACACAACACCAGCAACCAGAAAAATCACACACAGCTTAGAAATCACACCTGGCATAAACTTTCCTGGGAGGAAATTCTCTCCTCACCCATTCTCATTGAGTTTTGTCAACATGCACATATCCACTCATGCTCCAAAAGAATACAGTGTTTTCCTTGTCACAAGAAAATAGCATCCAGTGGCTTAGACTTGCACAGCTATTTATGTACCTAAGGCAATTGTTAGCAAACAATTTGGATTTTCAGCAGTACCTGTGCAGGTTACATTCTTGGCTCCCACTGGAAAGAATAATGAGTTATGCAATAAAAATACACTTTGGCATAAATTACACCAGTCTGCCACATGCTGCTTTCAAATTACAGCTGTAAAATACACTATATTTGTCCAACAGTTATTGCTTTGAATTGCTGCAACTCTCCCTGATTTGGGGCCAGAAGCCTGAGTCTTACCAAGGTCAGTGCTTAACATTTCATAATTCTTTAATCAATTTTCTCTTTCTACAGAGAGCCCACCATTTTTATTGTCATATGATTTTTACTGAAAATTCTTACGAACCAGTAGTATTATTTCCAGAGCTGATAGGTCATGAAACCCCTGAAGCTGTCATTAAAATTCAAAAACATTCTCTCATGAACTATTTTACTCTATATATACATTGCTGCAGGGTGGCTCAAAATATGACAGGTGCAAGCCCAAAACTATACCTGACCTGCATTTTAATTTTGTCTTTCTCATAATCATATTTCACAAGAGTTTCCTTTCTACAAAGTCATTTCTAATAACAACATTACAAACACTTTCAGATGCATAAATAATTGCTACTCCTTTTCCAACTCATAATGAACTTATTTCTTTTGAAAGATACCTGTCTGTAAAGGGTTTTTTCCATTTTAAAATTGCATTTTCTTCTTCATACTGTGTGCTTAATACTTTCTGGAGAAAGAGGGCTTAGGATTTTATTCAAAGCATATTCCTGAAATCCTTGTCCACACATAATGTGCACTCTTTAAATTGGAAAGGAGGCTGGCTCTAAAGCTCACTGGAGATGGAAAGAACCTGCCTTTGATTAGGATGGTCCTTCCTTCTCAGTAAGTATCTCCTTCCTTTTTAATACTAACAAACTCCTACCTTTGATTATCCTTGACTTTGTTTTTTAACTTTTCTTCACTCTAAAGGTAAACACTTAGAGACTGGATTTTATGCCTCAGGATTGTTCTTTACTCCAGTATTACAGCTAAAATCCCAGAAAACACCAGAAGCATGTTAACAGAGAATTCCAACTTTAATGTGGCCAAAACTGCATCCTACACATTTTTGTTTGTCTTTCCATTTAAAGCACTGAGACCTTTAATTTAAACAATTACATAAACAGGCATAAGCTTCGAAATTTAAATATTATACAGCCAAAAATCTGCTCTTGCAGCCTTGAGCTCCCTGGCACAGATTTGGATTCTTGGTAAAGAAAATAGCAGCTGGGAAAATCAGCAGTTAGCAGAGACTCCTTAGGACTACGGAGTTACCCTGGTACACATCTAGCCAGCCAGCCCAGTGTGAAGGGGCAGGAATTAAACATCCACATGTGACCTGGTTCAAAATGCCCCTCTCAGGCACACAAGGTGTTAGAGGTCATGGTGTCTGCAACAATGTTTGCAGGCAGCTTGTAGGATCAGGTAGGGTGGGCAAATCTACGTAAAACTAGGGAGTCACACTCATGTTGATCTCACTCAGTTCCCATAAATATTTGCCCAGCAACATGTGGTCTTGGAGATACTCAGAACAGGGATAACAGAGCCCTGCTAACCTGATCCAGTTTTGAAGTTTGACAAGATGAATGTCACAGATTAATCTTAATTATTCTCTGTGGAAAATCTCCATGAAGGGTTAATGCGTAACTCCATTCAGCAATATTCAATTTACCTGTTTGTTTTAGAATTCTAATTTTAGGGATCCTAATTTTAAAATAATCATGGGCATTTTATAATTGAGGGGAAAAATTAAACTCTGAACCTATCAGTTCCTTCAGAAAAATCAGAAACAATAATTAGCTACACTGTAATTTCATCACTAGACCCATAATTTTCCAGACCTGAGAGTCTTACTTAACAGTTCGGTCAGGGTTGTTAGGTTTTGCAATTTTAGTGCCATTCTGGTAATATCTGAAGTTTGATTTGATACTCTCAGATACAGCTTCTAATATCTGTCCTTCAGTAAAAAGAATACCTCGCTGGTGCAATATGCTATGCATGGGTTAGCAGCAGGAAAAGAAAGAAAGACTATTTCAAAACTACTATGCTTGATACTGAGAATATATTCGTGTATGTTCACCTGATCTGAAATGGGCTGTTAGTGCCATAGCACAGTAAATCCATATGGCCATTGGTCACAATGTTTTCCAGAGGCACCATTTATCAAACTCCCAGACGTTTTTCTTTCAGAGACCATGTCTTCACCAAGTTATCACCTGCATAATATTTGAAGTGTGTAACCTGGATGAAGAGAGCATCTCTTATTTTCCTGTTTTAAATCCATTCCAAATTAAGAACTGGTACCTCAAATTATTACTTTGCTAATTCTTACATGGAAATATGATAAGAGATCAATTGATCCAGAAATAATATACCTACAGATGAATTGCTTCCAAGTTATCTGCTCTAGCCAGCACCATATAAACCTGTTATGAATTTCAATATGAAACGCAGATAAATGCTATCAAAAACTGGTAAAAGACTGTCATGCCACAAAACACAAGACAGTACAATGTCTATTTGAGAGGAATTAGGTTTTTTGAACTTTAATTTGGAAAACTGGGTTATTTCTGAAGAAGTTATTCCAAGTAGGTATAAACTAGAGGTGAAATGAAAATTCATTTCTTATTGCTATATAGTGTCATGGAAACCTGCAAGAACATAGAGCTAGGAACATATTTCATGTTTTCCCTGGAAACCTATCTGCATTTGGAAAAAATAATAAAGTAGCAGAAATGCAGACTCACAGGGGATAGGAAACAGAGAAGGGTCTCATTTCAAATCATGGGTACCAGCACCCATCATTGAACCCTGCCCAGGCTGAGGAGAAGCAGAATCAACTCTGAAATGCTGAACCCCAAACTGGCTCTGGTAGCTTTCCTCTGACTGATCAGCTTTGTGGCCAATCCTGCTTTTATTACCTACTCTGCAGTGGGGAATTATGCTTAGTTATGATTATGCTTGCCCAATTATAAATACAGCAGATAGAATAATCAAGCAATATGAGGACTGGATAACTTAAGGACATTTTGAATTTCAAAATTATTGAAAATTACACGTGAAGAAAGAAAATGCATTGCCATTCAGAAGTGTCTGTGATTAGAGGCATTTAAATTATTTAAGTGACTTTCAGAGTTGCCAGCATAAGTTGACTGCACAGATTTGGGGAATCTTAATGGGATTTACTTGTCTAGATAACTGCCTAAAAAGAACAGAGCCTCTAAATGCTTATAACAAGCAAAGCAAAATGAGGAATTATTCACCACTGCAATTAGCCATGATCTCCCTCCTAGCCAGTTTGAAAGCTGCAGCTCATGACGTGTTTACTACTAAAACAAAGTCAAATTGTCAGAGCATCCAGGACAAAAACAGGGACAAACTGTGCTAAATGCTGAAGAGATGAAGCAAATCGGTGATCCTTGATCAGATGATTTAAGCACTTCTTACACCTCGCATGTCTAACCACTGCAGATTGCAGTGATGCCTTCTGACTGTTCCCCATTTTGCAACTTCAGATTAACCAAACTACACTGAAAGGGAGAGCTCATTCTGTCACAGCACTGCATCAGAATGGTCAAATATCCAAACCACAGCTTTTGCCTTTGCTGAACATCTTGCTGTAAACAGCTCTTTGTACCTGCAAAAGGAAATTATATACGAGAATTCTTTTTCTTTTTTTCTTAATGCTCACACTACAACACACTGATTGGAAAGGAGTAAAAGTCTGTACACAACTGGGAACAGAAGAAACCGCAGTGCAGAAAGAGTTCACCCAGTGGCAGCTTGCCATTGAAATGATGGTAGGCAATTACATAAAGTGGACACTCCATGCAGAACTTTGTTGCCAGTTTGCCAGCTCCAAAGGGCTGGCAATCAGCTTTGGCAGCATTTGTGGATACGTGGTACTGCCTGTATAAAGTTGCTGGACTGGGAAATATACCTGGGGAAAAGATGGCTGCACACTGCAGTTTGAAATCATCCATATTCATTTTGCTGTGCCTCCATGCAGATGTAGGATGCTTCAGATACTCATGTTGGCAAGCCTGAGAATTTTTAAAAGGCTTTAGAGAAGAGAAGTGGCATATTCAAACAGTGGAAAATATTCCAGAGTTTGCTAGGGGCTCGACTCCTAAATAACAGGGAAAAATATCTGAAACCAGAACCATATCCTCCCCCTGTTCAGTGTGTTTCCCAGTGGGAAACACATGACAAAGCAGGCTTCAAACTCTGCTTCTGGCTTAAACTATGGGAAGGTGATAAAACAGATCCACTCAATGGCAAAATACTTCAGGATGAAATCTGAAGAGAAGCCAACCTGACTCCAAAGTTACACTTTAACTGTGAAACATAGGAGAGTTTTACCCATAAAACTTCACATCATTTTAAGACCAATCCATCCCCAGATGATGAACACAGGCTTCCGAAGAACCAAATGGGAGAAGAATTAAGTATCAAACCCTGCACTAGTAGAGATAATTTTCCCACCCTTTAGTTCATGACTTACACGTTGATAGAACTGAAATCATAAAAAAAGATAGAATGTTTCCAAGATGTTTATGGGAAATACTAATAAAAATTACTTCATTAAGCATCTTTAATACCCCCAGTAAGGCAACAGATACCAGACAATTCAGAGAAAATTCTGAGCCAATGACTTAAGGAAAAAACAACCTGGATGAGTAGTGTACACAGAATAAAATCTCAAACAGCCTTTCAACTTGAGCCTTGACAATGCTGCTGGTTTTTTGTTGGTTTTGGTTTCTTGTTTTTTGGGCTTTTTTTTTTCCCTGTAATATTTTGTGTGATATGATTGCTGGTACCTCATTGAAAAGCTTTGAATTTAGGATAGGGAAGAAAAAAAGAGTTTTCACTTACAAATTTCTACAGGCATTAACAGAATCAGGAATTTAACTGTTTGATTTGTCCCTAAGGCTTAGAGCAAAACTATTGTAATATTTCACTTCTCGAAAGTCAGCTGTCAGTGTCATAATGATTGTGTGAAGTCACGATTGAACAATATGAATAATATTTCAAGGACTTGCTGTTAGTATGCAAAACCCCATTATGTTACTGACAGTAAGTGATAGCTCTCTGATAGGAAACACTTTTCAAGAGACACCCCTAAATTTCTAGCAATACCTCCTTCATTTTCGTGTCAATTTGATGGATCTCTGTGCACAAAATAAGAAATGTATTCAAATACAATTTAAAAAGACATTTTAAAGATAGCCAGCCTGAACAGCCTAATGGAGGAGTAAACAGAGTTCAAGGTAGCAATAGTGACTACTAAATCTAACAGAAAACTGTCCCCATTATCACCAGTGTCTAAACCAGTATTTGTATCATACATGAGTGAGAGCTTTCCCCAAATGAGTTTACTACAGCAGAAGCAAACAGATAAGGGATTTGCTAACAGGTCAAGCCAAACCAAGAATACCTCCTTGGTCCTGGTGAGTTCTGCTCCTGTTTCCTCAGCTGTGCTTCTTTTTATAGATGAGTTTGTTTATAGCATTAAACTGATGTACAGCCACCATCAAACATACCATGCTATTTCTTAGGTGGACTCTAGAACTGGTTTTGGCTGAGGTAGAATACATTTTTTGCGTAGTGGTATGGTGCTGTGTTTTGGATAATTTGGGGGTGTTTTAGTTATTGCTAAGCAGCGCTTACACAGAGTCAAGGTCTTTTCTGCTTCTCACACAGCCCCAACAGCGAGAAGCTGGGGGTGCACAACAAATTGGGAGGGGACACAGCTGACCCCAACTGACCCAAGGGATATTCCACAGCACATGTTCAGTGCACAGAGCTGGAGGAAGGAGGAGGAACATTCAGGGCAATGCCATTTGTGTTCCCAAGTCACCATTACAAATGGTGAATGGATACCTCAATTTGCTTCACTTCTGGGTGCAGCTTTTGCTTTAGTGACTAAACTGGCTTTATCTCAACCCACAAGCCCTCACTCTGGCTCCTCTGACCCTCTCCACCACCCTACCGGGATGGAGGGAAGGAGAGGCTCTGTGGGGCCAAGTTTCCAGGTGGGGTTAAACCAGGATGGCTCCAAGACTGGGCAGTGCCTGAAGCTCACACTGAGTTTGAATGTGCACATCAGAAATAGCTTTTAATATACACATAATCCAGGCAGTTCACTACAAGATGTTTCATTTTGTTCCACCAGTTTCACTCCGTCACACGGTTCTCCAGTATCCCTTGGCACTTAAGCACCGCCTGCCTTCAGAAGATCTTCTCCATGAAACTAAGCTCTGTTTTAAGTCCTCTTGGGTATAACCTTGGCAGGGATTGAATTTGTCAGAGAACACTGCCACTCCTTTTTTATTGTTGAGAGAGAAATATGTATTGGCTTGACGTTAATCCCATGATCAATATGTAATATTTCAAGTGCAGGAGATAGATGGTGCTCTGGAAACTGAGCCAGCAATGCACAGTGCTCTGGACACCCACATGCAGATAAATTCTGATCGTTCACTGCCAAGCCTCGTTCAAAGACATGCTTCGTGTTCAGAGCTCTGCACCTTAGAGGTTGACTGCAAAGCCAACCCCACAGATTAATATCACAGGTCCCAGCAAATTAAACCTCTGTGGGAACCCTAGAATGTGAATGACATTTTCCAAAGACCTCCTTCTTACATAAGGTAAGAAAGATGTATGTAATAAGAGAAATTAAAAAGAAGTTTTAAAACAATTTGTGCTGCTGAAAAAGCAACATTAACCTGAACACTGTATAGGCTATAAAACTATTTTATAAGCACTAACAGAAATCACATATTGTCTATTAAAAATTTATCAGTGACCCTAAAATTTTATTTCTTCTAGAGCATAAAGCACAATTGAAAGGAATAAACAAAGAAGAGTAGGTTAATAGTGCACAGCTACAGAACAAACTTCAGTCTAAGGAACTGTGGAAAGCAAGATAATGAACACATTTTAAATCATGCTACACAATAGGAATTTACTCAAAAAGTGACGTTGGACAAGTGTTGCAAGGGAAATGATAATACTTAAACCAAATTTTCATTTTCCAGGTGTTTTTATAGATAACTCTGCTTTTTACTGCATGTGCTATATATTTTCCGGATTGAGTTTGACTCCCTTCACTTTTTCTTGCTTAGAAAATGGGGGAAAAATCGATTCTGCTGAATTATTTATTATTTTAAACACATCAAGGAACTTGCCTCCTAAGCTTAAGCATTTTGTGAAGGTGTTGAACAAGAATTATATGATATAAGGTTGCACAATTAATTTTATTTCAAAGACTGAATGAGTTTGAAGCAGAGTTTGAGGGCAGAAACTGCCTTCAAATCCACACACCAGTCGTCTACTAGGACAGTGTATACAGCATTGAAATTATGAGGCGGGAGAACAGATATTTGCAGATATAATGTCATGTGGGAAATAAATTGTCTGGTTGTTTAAGATTGTAGCTGTGCAAGATATTTCACGAAATATATTCAGTGGATTAACAGACCATCCCGTTGCAGTGGGCAGAACAAAAGATTTACAGGACCTTTTTTAGGATAATTAACAAGTTATTCAAATTCATACAATTCACACTTTTTGTGCCACACCACATGTTTATATACAGCACTGTGTAAAAGTCACATCCTTCTCCTTTCCAAAACAAACCATGGCTGTGGAGAAGAGAGAAAACACTGATGTGAAGTGAATTATTCAACTTCAAGGAGAGTTCACTTGAATAAAGTGAATAAATTCACTTTATTCAAATTAAAATAAGTATTCAAGGACAGAGACCAGACTTGCAAACCAAGAGTTTTCTGGTTATACCGGGTGTACTGAAATCTAATGACTCTTCCAAAAACTAGCTGTGGGGAAAATGGGATTGTTCCCATGGACTTCAAAGCACTTTGGACCAAACCCTAAGGAAGATGGGAAAGCCTCAAGGATGACAGAAGACTTGGATGAAAAAATTTACCATACTGCTATTTTTAAGGGGAGATAACAACAAGAGAAATTTGAAAACAAACACACAAGAACAGCACAACAGTTGAGCAGCACAAGGGAGATTTTAGCAGTTTAAAAAATGTCCTTGTGGAAAGACAGTTACAGATAAAGGATAAAGTACAGAGAAACACAAAACTATCTCTAGTAGAGGAAACAGAATTCAGTAATTCATGGTAGTCCTGATTAGAATTTTAGCATGGCTTTTATCCTGAACTAGAAAGAAAATGAATGTGAAGTATGAATTATCCACGTGATCTGAATCAAATTTTCATGTTGAATTCCCTAGCATTTGCTGGCTTGTCCTACTTATTTCAGAGTAATTTAAATGTGTTCCACTAAATTAATTTTATTTAAAATAATCTAAGCTGGTTTTTGTACTTTTTCTTTGCAGCATCATACGTACTAAGGCTCACTGTCACATCTCTCATGGTAAAATGCAACTCTTTTGTACAAAAAGACCAAACCAAAGCATACAGAGGGCTAAATGCCTATTACCTGAAACAGCCTGTGTTTCCAACAGATCCTATTTCAAGGTAAATAAAGGTCCATTTAGCAGGACTGGCTTTTAGTTAGCTATACAATTTACCTTGCTTCAGGTCAAAGCTTTCAGGTTGTCACAGAATGATTGCTTGCATGGGCTGTTTACTTCTTAATACACTGTATTACCCTGAACAAAGACAAAGCTACTTCTTCCTCAAGGTGTCTAGCAACTGCAATAATATCATTAACACGAGACAACACGGTTTGCAAGGCTGAACAGTCCCATGGGTGCACCCCAGAGCTCTGCTGCCGCGCAGGCTGACAAAAGGTCTGGCTATCAAAAAATCTTTATGTAACAGCTTTACAACAGAACTAGAAGATGCATGGCACTGCAGGGAAGGCCTGGATGGAAGAGCTATTGATTGAGGCTGCGATCAGAAATGGGAGAGTCTGGAATTTATTTCTTCCTTTGGCTACTGGTCAGTTTTGAAATGTCATGGAAATACCTTTTGCATCCCCCAGGCTGGGAGGAGTGACTCCTCCAGTGCTCGTGCAGTACCAGACTCTCAGGAGAGCTGAGAACAATGAGTAATTTGCTCCTTGAGCAGCAGTAGTTATATCCCAGAGGAGCAAACTCATGGGATGCACATAGCTGCAAAGAGCTGGATTCCTTCCTCAGCCACTGGATGCCAGTACATACAGTTCTGTAAGAAATTTTTGGCATGCAGCAGTTCAACCATCAAGTCCGTCACCAGCAGTACCTGGTGGGGCACAGCCACCTCTACTAAACATCAGAGAGACAAAGTGGGAGCTCTTGGTAGAAGGGCAAAGCACAAGGGTGCTGCTCACCAACTCAGCCGCTCCTCAGCTGGTGCCAGTGAAAATGCCACCACACAGCTGGGTGCTGGGGTAACAGCACAGCATCACTGGGGATGGAATACACAGCTTGTGCCAGTCTCAGGGAGCTGCGGAATCACTGCAGTTCTCAAAGTCTCCCACACACAGGAGATAAAAGATTCCCCGAATGTCTCCACGTGACGTGTTCAGCTTTCATGGCCCTCTGGGTGCATGCAATTGGAATCCTTCTGAAGGGTGCTAAACCAGCAGCTCTCCCTTAAAGCACCCCAGCACATGGCTGACTAGCACAGTCAGCTGCTGCGTACCTAATGCCTTTTCCCTTCAGAAACCTTCAAGCCATATGTGCCTGTGGTGACAGTGGGACAGTGGTGACAGCAATCAGAATAAATGCTTGTATCACATATAATAACAGAATCACTATATGCACAGTCCCAGCTGCCTCCATGTACTTACAATACTGCAATGCAATGCCTAATATAAACAAAGCCCAGATTTCACTAATTTCAAACTTTGCTACATGGCAAATTCTGGGTCTCTGTCTGGCCATTTCAAAATTTGCCATCATTGGAGTAATAACAAAAGATTCAAAAGTAATTTATAGGAGCACTTTTTTTCTAAATTACTCTGATTTTTTAGGAGGGGTAATAGATAACAAATGCAAAAAAAAAAAAAGGTATTATTCGGAGATGAGTGTAAAATTCCCATTTGAGTCAGGTACTGGGATTCTGCTTAGGTGGAACACATTTTATTTAAGATCATGACATTTCCTACTCAGGAGAACCAGTTACAGACTGAAATATCACTACTAACTTCTGGGTTTAAATCAAGTTATGAGTGACAGCCATCCCTTATGTGTCTTTCTCTTCTGAATATTTTTTCAATGGCTAATCTTTACAGATTTCACAAAGAAAGTTTTCCTCTTTTATGGCCTCTTATGCTCTGCACTATTCTTCATAAAACTTCCTTTTGCCCAGAGACATTGCTTGCTCTATAAGTTCCAGACTGCTGTAATTTGCCTTGCTGGGGCATTCTAATTTTCTATTCCTTCCTCAGACATCCAGGGCCTGACTCCCATTTAATTCCCACCAAGTGATTCTGTGGTTAACCATTTCCAAAGAACTCTGTCATAGTTTGTAGAGTGGAATTCTGCACCACTGCATCCACGAGCTCACTGTAATTGCTCCCAAGCTGTTGGCTGGTTTTATGGGACTGCAGTTAGAGGGGTATCCTAATGACAGCAGGAACAGGCAGTGCCCAGGACATGCTGACTCACTGCTCACCCAATGCATGAATGTCACTGACAAAAACAAAGGCTTCAAATTGAAAGGCTAGGAAAAAATAAAAAATAATAGAGGCCTGCAGATGGAGATTACAGAAATTCCTATGACTCAATTTTTATGAAAGTTCTGAAATATTCCTAAAGTGAACACTTGAAACAGGAAATTTCTACTCCTTCAGAACAAGAGTCCCTTTGCCATCACCCCCGTTTCTGACAATTTAGCCTCAGATTTCCTGTTATTTCAGGCGGCCACGTATGTAAGAATGGAAAGCAACTTTTATTTAATAAATTAGGACCTTACCTATGGGTCTGTATTATAAATAAGGAATACGTGAACTTGCATATTGCTTTCTTCATCCCTATCCTTTGGATCACTGAGAAGTAAATTTCCAGGGGAATTTATCTATACCCTAAGTCATTCCTCGGACAAGCAGTGAACAATCTGAAGGCAAAAACCCCGTGACTGCATGAAAAATTTATTGAATAGCAAACACAGCCTCCAAAGCAGCAGCACATTCACAGGCTATTCTTAGTCAAGACAAAGGGTAGGTTCACAACCAGGACAGAGACAACTGGGCGCCACAGCTTGTTCAAGCAGCTGTGCAACAAAGGGCCTGTGTGGAGACTGTTTAAATAAAACATTCCCTGTACTGACACAAAAACCCCAGGGTCAATGTCCCAGGTCCTTTTGCAGTGGCCTGCACTTGCTTTATCATGAAACAAAGTGGAAATTGAAAATAATAAGCCCAGAACTGGCATAATGGAAGGAAATGAGAATTACATTCTTTGCAGTTAAGACCACATCAGTACTACTGCCAGTTTGATTTTGCAGTCATTACAAATTCCACTGCTTGAAGATGCACAATCAGGGTATACTTCCAATAAAATTTTCCTGAATTAAGTGAATGTGTGTTTATACATTTTAGATATCTTAGTCCATAACACAAAAGAAGTTAGATGGTTAAAGAGTTTAAGGTTGATAGAACACAACGTTTCCTTTATCACTTTTCTATTGCCTACATTAATGCAAGTCCCCAGATGGCTACTTTTCAATTGAGCAAGACTACAGAGACATTTCCTTCGAGAATGAAAATCTTTACATAGAATCACTAAGCTTAGTGGCAATAACAAGACAGAATGAGTGGCTGTGTACTTGTGCTTATGTGTTTGGTGAATACTGAGTTTCTGAAGGGTATTAGCAAAGGATCACACATTTGTGTTCATTCAGGTTTCATTCAAGGAAGAGGAGAAGATGCTCCCGCCTGCTTTCCAGCACACCAATGGACCGTAGAGGAACCCATCCATTTGTCATTCAGAACACAAAGTATAACAGAAAGGAACTTCCATCAGCTTTCCAATAAGAAACAGATTGTTCCCCAAACCCCAACTAAATTTGCCAACTAAATTGTGTGAAAGGAAAATCCTAACAATTCCCAATGTTGATGTAGTAGCGCTGAAATGCTAATCTGGACATTAATTAATGCTAAATTAGTTACAGTGGAATGAAATTACATCAACATAAAAATCAAAAGAGCTAAGCATAATTTGCCACATAAGATAAATAATTCTACTTTACATGGGAATTGTAACAAATGATTTTTATGTCAAGTTAATTGATGCCAAATAACAGTGAAATTCCCTTGGAAGTGAATATTACGTTCACATTATTTTCAATAAAAACCCTAATTGCATTGTATGCCGTTAACATAAGAATAAGATTCCCACAGCCTGTACATGGAAACCCAAAATATGATGCCACACATTCAGGGTGAAGCCATATACCACCAGTGTCCAGAAAAAGGCTGAAATAGGAATTTTAAAAGCTCTGTCTACATTTTATTTTATTTGTAAAAGTACCTATCATCCTAAGTGGAGGCTCTCATCTTGGTGAACAATGGATATTGGCTTAAAGCACCTAGAAATATTCTTGGCAGTTCATACTTGTTTTAATTTAAAGAACCTACTAAAATGGGTATTGGGGTAAACAATCTCTCACTGCTACAATATTTTGACTTCCTCAAGTGATGATTATTATATTAAAAACATATTCTAGCTAATATCAAAATGAAGAACTGTAATCAAGGGAGATAAGCATTTTAAAATAGTCTATAACCTTAACAGCATATATATAACATTATAGGCAATATCCAGACCTTATACACTATTTACTGCTATCATATAAAGAATCCACCAGAAATTCTACAGCTATACACATCCTTGCCTGAGTACAAGCTGTGTTTCTGCAAAAGAACTTCCCTTGTTAAGATTTGTGCGGCAATTATTCATGAAATTCATTAGTGGATTTGATGCAGCTCTAGACTAGAACAGGTTTCCAAGGTACACGGGCTGAGTCATCCCTTTCAGTTCTCAGTTGGCTGTAGTGAGACCCCAGTTGGAATTTGATGAGTCACATTCCACTTTCACTTTAGATTTCCCCAGTAACAGTGAGATATCCAAGACTATTCCAAGCCCAGTTCTGTTAGGGTACATAATTCCTCAAGTCCTCTTTCAAAAATCTGACTTACAGTCCCACTGACTTCAGTGAGCATGAGTGATTAATGAGCCTTAAGGTTCAGGTGGAAAAACAGAATTACCTGGCAGTGGGGCAATCCATCCATCATCACAATGGATTTGGACTGCTCCAAAGAGTTTAAGGTTGGTTGAGAGGAACTGCACACACCTGAAAACACAACACACTGCCTGCAAAAACATCCTCATCCACTTCCAATTCAAGAGGTCTCATTTATTTTACCACTTTACCTGCAAGAATGAAGAACTGATCTCCCCAAATACCTCAAGAATGAGTTATGATTTAATGATTAAGGTTTCTGCTATTTTTAATGGAAATATGAATTACTGAATCCGTGACACAAAATATATCACAATTCCTCATACAATATTCTGAATAAGACACTGACCTTCAGTTCTGACTTGGTTTTCCCCTTTAGTTTTATTCCACTTAGTAAATGATTCCTTTCTAGAACCTAGTCTCTACCTGGCAATGTGAAAAATAAGAGCTAAACAGAGATTTAATTAGAGAGATTTCAGAAGTGGCATTCTATTGAAAATTCTGTCATAATGAACTGAAAAAGCATTCTTGACTCAGAAAAAATATTTTATCAACCTAGCATATAACTAAAATACATTGGAATGGTACTATCTTTTAGTATAAACCTCCCCGGAGGATGTTTTTAAGTCAGTATACACACTTATCCTACATCCCATTCTTATTTAGTAAATATGCTTTTGAAAAGTGAAACCGATATTTTAGACATGTAAATATGTACTTTTCTCCAATCAACAGACTTCCTTTACTCAAACATTTCGACTAGAAAGTATTACAGGAGGTACACAATAGCCACAGTTTTCAAGGGTTTATGACACCAAAATGGACCTTTGCATCTGTCTATAAAAGGAGAGTGGATTGGGCACCTGCTGAATATTTTCAAAGGAAAGTGCAAGCAGGGTTTGCTGTATAATTTTACTATGCAAGCATGAAGATTGCCACATAAATCACATATCATCTTTCCATTTCTTCATAATTGTGCTTTGAAAATCTATAAACCTCCTTTTACAAACAAAACGGAGGGCCAGATTTTTTTCCCTTATTCCCACTACTTCATGCCACTCTAAAGGTGCAGGAGAGCTATAAACTGGGATTAACAGGTTGGTTAGACAGGTTTATAGCCCCTTTATATCCTTGCAATAGTAGATATCAAGCAAAACATGGTCAAATTTGAGCCTGAGGCTCTAAACATTATTCCAGATACAGAGCTAACCTTTTAAATGTGGCATGTATAGCATGTCTGCCTAAGGCTGCAGACAGCTTGAAACAGTCATGTGGCAAGGTATATATTATTTCTTTCATCTCAATGCAGTATTAACTCATAAATCTCATCTGGCTGGATATTAGCACAGTTAACATCTTAAGTGCTGATGGTTTTCTTTTCTGGTTTATTTATCTACCAAAAAAATAAAAGTAATGGAGAAAACCTTTGTATTTTCTAACTAATTTGAACAGTTAAGCAGATGGATAGGTGCATTAAGTCCTACAATTCAAGCTAAGGTGACAATAAAACAAGACTATCCAACAAAGATTTCAGAGTCAGAATAATTTGTTAAATCCCAATTGCAACAGTCTTTAGAACACTGGAAGTGCCACACGAGAACAACACCCTTTGTACCCACAGCGATTTGTGCTCTACTTGGAGTAGAGAACAGAAAACCCCTGAAATTTATATAAGTTCAGTTTGAATTAATTCCTTCCTGGTGAGGCTGAGTTCAGGCATATTGGGTGAAGCAAGTTCTAACAGACCTTCCTGTCAGAATAACAGCTCTACACACACAGCATTTCCAGTTAACCGGTTGTATACAACAGGATGTTTCCGATTTGTATCAATATATTTGCTCTAAGAAACCATCATCCACTGGGATATACTGGGAGAAAACTCAGCAAAGTTCTTGGCATGTAAGTTCAGGTTTGCAATTCAGAGATGAGTAAATCATCTCTTCCTTCAAACCCTGCAGTTACTTGCCAAACACGAGTGCAGAGCTAATGGATAGAGAGATGAGGCTTGCTGGACCCTGCCTTTGAGAAACCACAACCATAAATAGAGGTGGAAACTGCCATCCTGGTCTGTTTGCTATCCAACAAAAGTTGGCATATTAAAAAGACTGAGAACTAAAAGTGAAAAGGACCAGAACCATATTCTCCCTCTTCACCTACCCAAACATTCACCAGTCTCTCTTTCAGCTCCTTTCCTAACCTGAAGTAAAACTCAATTAAAAATAGTGCTAGTCTTATTTTTAAAAAATATGCATTTTCATTAAATTTCTTGTAGATTGCTCATTTAGCATTCTTTGAGACCAAGCTAAGAGATGTTAGTGTCAATAGATTCAAAAATATTCTTTGCCACTTACAATGTTTGATATTTCCAAAAAATTCCTGCTTCAATCAAACATTGAGATATTTTCTCTGATTTAAAGTCACTGGACACAATGGGAGAGTTTACAAATATCTCCATGCACTTTTGCTTAGGTCCTAAATGCACAAATCAAAACAAAGCCCCGGGTAGCACACTTAAAACATAAATAAGTTTAACCTCATACATACATCCTGCACACACCTCCAGAAAGTTTTAAACAGTAACAAGCCAGAAATGAACTGCTATTAGGCTGTCATGATAATTTTTAAAAACTCAAGATGTGTAAACAAGACTAGTAACATTTTTTTGGCTGCTTGCTTGTCTTCCTGACACAGAGTAGGTATTCATTCGATTTACCAACAGAAGGCAAAGCAAACCATCACCCCTCCTATTTAAGCTCATGTTTTCTGAATAAAAGGTACTTTCAGTCATTTTATGAGAAATGGATAGGAATTTATTACTATGAGAGCATACAAAAACATAAAGACAAATTTTATTTGCTCTTAATGCTCTTTCAAGACAGAGAATTAATAACTGCCTGTGAATATGTCATTTTAGGCTACTTTTATATGCACAAGAACCTTTTGAAAATACGTATCTTCAAGCAAAACAGCTTGGGAGGATATATCAGATTTGTCTCAACATTTCCATCTTTTATAAACAAAGCCTTTAATTTTTGCATCTTCTATTCCTTTGCTATTGCTCAAGCTAGAAAGTCATGAAACACTTCAGGCAGTGCATCCTGGCAAATTAGCACACACACTCCTGTTTTCTGCTTGAAAACACTCATGGCTCCTCTGTATTCACGGCGTGATGTTCCACTTCCAAACCCTTCGTTTCACAGGTGGCCTAAATATCTGGATGACATAAATTGTTCCTATTGTCAAGTCAAAACCTCTAATCTGAAAAAATACATGCCTGAATTCTTGTTAGTGCCATTCAAGTCTCTTGCTTTCTTTCTGCACAGAAAAACACTTGGGAGGATCTTTTCTGCCATCACAGCTGACCTAAAGACTACAATATCCACTGTTACTTTTTTATCTGCCTTGTTCAAAAGCAAAATAAATAATTTACCGTAACTGATCCTACAAGTAAGAGTGCTAAGTACAGATGGATCATTTCAACCTACCTTATTTAAGGACCATCTTTCTCAGTTATTTACATGTCAAAGTTGAAGTCCTTGAAAATGGGTTTGGAAAACCTGTGGACTGCTCCTTTAAAAATCTCATCCAGCATAAGGCTGAGAGAGTATTGGTTTGAAAATCACATTTCTTTGAAATCTTTGAGTCCATTCTGATCACTTTCTTCTAATTCAAAGATTTTTCCAACAACGTACCTCAAATTTTAAGCTGTTTTTTCATCCATCAAATACAAATGAAGTGTAACAAAGTAAATGAAATTAATAAAATGTTAAGAGAAGGTCTTGGAAACCTGACCTTAGACTGTGGTAAGTTGATGGCTGTAGACTTATCGTCATGCACTGAGGGATCTTAAAAGGTGCAAGAAATAGAAAGCTACAGAACAGGAGAATATGAAGGTTGTATTCTTCTAAAACCAAACACAACTCACCTGGGAAGGAATCTGGATCTACTGTTTTTCAGAGTGTGCCAAACCAACACTATTAAAAGCTCCATGCTTTCAGTGCCTTTGTCAGATTAAATGAGAGGATTCTCACACCATTCTGAGACTGATCTGCACTTTGCAGAAAAGGGCTCTAAATGGTATCTGACTCAATACTCATCTCCACTGAGCAAGGGATTTGGGCACTGCAGAAAGCCAGCCGCGATTAAATCTGGGTTACGCATCACTGATCACATTTAAACAAGGCTTTTACGCACATTTACACAATGCAAAGCTTTTGATATAGTTCCAAAATAAAAACCGCTAAAACTTTGCAGCTGTAGAATTCATTTAATAAACTATAGCTCCAAGAATGGTTGCCAAATTTCCAGCTACACTTTCAGGGCAGAATTTGATTGGGTGTTTAAAGTATAAAAATGGTCACGCAGCATCTGTGAGAAAGCATTAGTGCCTCTGAAAATAATCATGGTTGTGCTTTAGCAAAGCACTGAGGATGACACCCAAAACGTGGATCTTTAGATAGCCTAACATATGTTTTAAGAAGATTTTAGATGTCCTAAATCTAAAAGTAAGCCACAAAACCCAAGGACTAACTTCCATACACACCTAAATTTTGGCAGAAATCCAACTCATGGATCCAAAGTCCTGTTCTCCCTTACACAAAATTCTCCTTGGTGATTAAAATAAACTTCTAGGCACACCTTAAAAATAGAGAAAGTGAACCCCTGCCACTTTGTCCCCAGTAAAATGTTGCCTACCCTAGTCATACCTAAAATACGTGCATGCCGATTTTTTTACAGTCTTTAAACTTTTAATATCCCTCCAGGCCTGAAAATTTAATTTTGGAAATGCACAGAGAAACTTAATTCTGGCAAGTTTCATGCAGCATTTCAGTGCCCAGTTTCTGCCTTAAGCTGATGAAGGTTCACCTAGTACCCCTGTTCAGAGTCTAACTAAATCACACCTACACAATCAGACAAATGCAACTTTCTTTAAAAGAGAAAAAAGAAAACAAAACAAACCCCAAACTCCTTGTGTAATAGTCTAGTGTTTACAGCAAATTTTAGAAAGAGTGATCAAAGTGCCTACCTACTTTATGCCCAAGGGTGCTCAGATTCCTGTCTCCCTAGTGAGGACTTTGACCAAATATCTTGAGGCTAATTTAACATGGGAGGCAAAGAAAGGCTTTCTCTGGCCCTCACACTCAAACTGCTGGAAATGGTATTGCTGGAGGTACAGAAATATATACAAACTAAGAGCAAGAGTGAAAAAGGAGAGGGGCTGAAAGCACTACTGCAACATTTTTGCCAGCTTATTAGCTGTAGCTTAATTAAATTTTGAAAGTGACCTTACTTTAAATGCTCTGACTGAATATCACCAAAAGGATTGTCAAGCAGTACAACAGGCTGCCCGTGGGAGGGGCTGAGCCATTGTCCCTGGTGGTATTTGAAAGTAGGTGTGGTACTCAGCAGCATGGTTTAGGGACAGACTTGACAGTGGTAGGGTAACAGTCGGACTCTGTCTTAAAGCTCTTTTCCAACCTAAACAATTCTATGATGCTGAGATAGAGGATCATTTAAGCTTTACAGAATTGCTGTTTTTAGGTCTGTGCTACATTGAGACATGACCATAACAGCTCTTTAAGGCCAGACCTAACAAGAGCTCAGCATTAAACTGATGAGGCGATTTTTAAATTCAGGACATAAAACATGTCCCAGTAGATACTTTGGGATGCTTCTCATTGTGTGCCCAGTATTTAATGCATGGTAGCAAAATGCTGAACACCCAGACAGTGCTCTGAAGTAGTTCATATTTAACAGGAAAACAAAATCCTACCACAAAAAAGTACTACTAGTCATGGTGATAAATAACGTGAAAATCTCAGCAGCACTAATACCACTTACATGAAATGATCCCCAGCTACAGTTCCCAAAGCAATTATCTCCCAGGGCCATAATTAGGTGTGCTATGAGCACAGCCTGCTTCTCTCTCTGGAGTGCCCAGTATTGCCTAGTGAAGAGACAGAGGATGCCAGTCACGACCATCCCTTATTCTGCAGCATCATTCTTAGGAGATGGATATGGAATCCTCCAGACATGATTTGGGAGGTACCAAGAAATATATAGGCATAAAATAACTCATAATCCAATTTAGTGAATATGTGCAATACATTTTACATGATGTAAAAAAAACTAAACTAAAAAACAATGTAAAGCAGAGGAAACTCATTCGGTAAACAAGATCCTTCAAAAGGCAGCATTTGCTGTCCTCAGAAAGAGCACACCAATTTGAAGCAGATAAGTAAGGACCATTATCAAAGGGATAATAACCATCTCATACTTATGCATGCAGCATAATGAACAGAAAAGCACAATAAGGCAGATATGTTAGATTAGCATAATTTTATTCCACTATTCAAATGTGTAGGTTGGAAATGGGTTTTGTTTCAATTACTGCTTTTCTCCATGGGTTTTAAACATTTTATTCAAAACCCAGACTCTGTTTTATTTTGGTTTTAGCCCATTATCTGCAATTACCGTCTACCTTGCCTCTGTTTTGCCGATGAATACAGCTTTTCAACTATCCCAACAGTCTTAAGAATATAATAGACCATTAGTTACATTTTCTAGTAATATCTTCATGATATTTCAGATAGATTTTGTAAAATGTTTCTCCCCTTTCTTTATTTGGTTATATATTTAACTTCATCCTTTGACTAAACATTCCCTCTGTCAGAAATACAGTATTTAGAACCCTGAAATTTTTTTTCAGAATATTTTACTCCTGTTAGACCTGTGTTCTTTAACAATTTACATCCATTGAATTAGGCAATTGCATTTAACTTAAAAGTATTAATCAAGAGGTAATTGCTACACATGAAAGTCTAACCTACTGTACATGAAAAACTACCATATTTAATTCATTTACTTGTATTCAGATTATCGAGTTGTTCCTAAAGGAAAGCAATCATCCAAAGATGATAGTTTAAATTTTAACTAAAAGAGAAGATAGCAGTGCCCTTAGAGAATTGTTCCACAGGCTGGTCACCATCACCATTACAGAAAACAATAACACAGAAACTTTTAATGGCTTTTTGTTTCACTTCAAGTACTGACAACTGTGACATTTTCTTGCAGACAGACTTACAGGGTATTTTCCCTACCTCTTACTCTGCTGCTGCAAGAAAAGAAAAGATAGTGTCCGAAAGGCAAGTCTCTCGTAAGACACTCCGTCTATCTAGAAAACAATTCCAGAGGCAACTTCTTCGGACTGCTCTATTTTTTCTGTACCTTTTCTCAAGCACACCACAACTACACACACTGCTTATTTAAAAGGCTAACTGCTGTCATCTAGAGAAATAAAATTACCTCTGCAGACTCTCACACTCATCTGCTTTCACAGTTAAACCTGAGACAATCCCTTTTGGCCATGATACAACTCTCAGAATTTACTGGTTTAGAACAGCAGTGTTTAATTTTGCTGGATGTTCTTGCGCCCCAACATTAGCACACACAGCAGATTTTGATTTTTAGTTTGTTCTGACCCCAAAACATAAGCACAATCTTCACAACCTTTCTAGTTAGTGGTGTTTGGCTCCAAGGAAGACACTGAGGTGCTGGAATGAGTTGAGAGAAGGGGAATGGAGCTGGGGAATGATTTGGAGCATGACTCGGATGAGGAGTGGCTGAGGGAGCTGGGGGTGTTTGGCCTGGAGAAAAGGAGGCTCAGGGGAGACCTTACAGATCTCTACAACTGCCTAAAAGCAGGTTGTGGAAAGATGGAGGTCAGTCTCTTCTCCCAAGTAACAACAGGATGAGAGGAAATGGCCTCAAGTTGCAGCAGGGGCAGTTTAGATGGGATATGAGGGATAACTTCTTCCCTGAAAGGGTTGTCAAGTACTGGACCAGGCTTCCCAGGGAAGTGTTTGAGTCGCCATCCCTGGAGGTGTTTAAAAGACCTGCAGATGTGCTTGGGAACATGATTTAGATTTAGTGGTGGAGTTGGCAGTGCTGGGCTACGAGTTGGACTCATCCGTCTTAGAGGTCTTTTCCAACCTAAAGGATTCTATGATTCTAATTACTGATCATTCAACAAGTGCAATTACAAAACCTTGAAAAAACCCACCTGCTTTTGCTTTAAAGATAAAATGAAAGTGCAGCTATCTAGAAGCAATTTGAGTGATTAAAGGTCTTCTATATCAGAACAACAAAATTGTACTGTCTGTATTTAACAGATAGGTGATCCACTGTGACACCTACTTTATTAGAGTTCAAACAAAAGCTGTTTATTGCAGAACTGCAATTAGGAGGCCAGGGAAACAGGACTGCAGGATTACTGCAAACATTATCTGTTAAGATAGGGTGCTCTGGGAAACCAACAGGAAATAAGAAGAGACAAGAGCCCTCACTGTATCCCTGGGATAGGAATTGGTACAACTACTGTGTGTGAATCCTTCCAGGACAGACTGAAAGCTACCACAGTATATGGAGAATATAGATATCAGAGGCACAAAAAAGGAAAAAGTTACTGAAATACATTAAATAATTGCCTGTTTCCTTTCAGCTGAAAGGCTATCTGAATAAGATGTTCAAAGCTGGTAATATAATATCTTATTGAAATCACTTCCAATAACACAAAATAGCTTGTCAGCCAGGGAGTAATAAAACAATTAAACTAATAAACTGAAAAGCAAATAAAACTACAATTATTCTGATCATACACTAGCGTATTTCCCCATATTACTATGTTGACTTGCATCTAAAGTAATGCCCTCAAAACAGTTCCCTCATAGACAGCAAGAGATAATCTTGTCTGCACTAGTTCACAAGGCAGTTGAGAAAGTAATGGTAATAAGAAATAGTTATTTAATTACCATGCTAAACAACATTTCCTGAGCTTTTGGTTTCACAACATGCAGTGGCATGGTTTTGTATCAGGCGACTGTTAGTGACTGGGGATGTTTGGTTTGGCACAGCTTGCAGTTGTTGAGACTTCCTTGAAAGTAAAGTCCTTCTCCATTGTCTATATTTGCTTTTGCTTCATTTCACAACTTGACTTGCTGTTAGATGGCATTTTTTACATAGCATAAATGAATTTATTTGCTTTAGCACAAAAGCAGTCCTTCCCTAGAAGGTCTGATGCAGTAACATAAGAACACTGAAATACAGAAAGGATATACTACTGCTCAGTGTGGTATTGACTAATCCACTAAAATATGGAATACAGTCTAGTGCTACCTGATCAAAATACTTAAGGATCTTATCAAGGTTAAACAAATCCAAGGAATCAACTACGTCTTTTTACTTGCCATTATGTTGTGGATCTCTTTCTATCTGAAAATGGTTCGCAATGCAGCTCTGCAGCAAAAAGCTAAAGCCACAAGGGAACTCGTCTTTTCTGCACGCCTTTTAATCAGTGTTTGGTTATATACAACGGATTCCTGGACTCTGTCATAACCATTAGTAATTCTGCAATTAATTTAACTGCATAGAATTTCATTAATTGCACACACTCCTCCCAAGAATCAATACTTTTAGTTTCTTGGCAAACCTCAAAGTCAGAGGAATCCAGAAACTAAACCTGTCACCTCCTTCTAGCAATAGCAATAAGAATCACAAATATTAATACTCACATTGAAGTCAGTTGACTTCCCCATGAATTCAAAAACATTGGCTTTCATGTGGAAAAGATGTTGATAAAAATCTGTTTTGGTTAAGTAAAATAAGTCTAAATCAATAGGATTTTTTTCCTGGGAGTATTTGCTTCAGTTGGTTAGAGTTGGAAAAATCCGTTCACCCTTCTAAAAGTGAATGGTGAAAACATCTTCCTACTCTGACAACCATCCTATGGGAATGCATGGCAGTACTTTGTCTCAGCAAGTAAGAAAATTTCCAAGTCTGGATCAAAGGCCTGATATTACTGAAGACTTTGAAAAAAACCCCTGGCCTGTCTTTCCACTCTGAAACAACTCCAGTCATAATCAACTGAAACAACAGTGTCATAATCATTTAGCAAAAATACCGCAGTGCTGGAAGTCAGGACCTACCCAGATGTGCTATGGCTACAGGTATTAGAATTGAGTGCAAAGGAGAAACAATCCTCTGCCTAATGCCATGTACTGATTCTATTATCTAGCACACCCTGAGACTTGTAAAAGCATTTCTAAATTATCTTTGGCAGAAAATATACTCTTCCAAAGCTCTGTTTACTCATATGGCTCTACATTAATAATCAGCAAGGAAAACAAGAGCACAAGATTAAAATGCTTTTGAAGTAATTAAATACACACCAACATATTGGATATCGGTGTTCAGGAAGATGAGAAGAGTACGCACCTTTTACATGGTGTGTGAAAACAGATCACTCACAGCTTGCATAAAAAACCACTTGTCATTTGGCATAGCATGGATATCCAGCTGTTAAACTGGAAGGGAATCCCAGAAATATTTTTATAAGCATTGCTATAGCTCCATTAAGTTCCAGTGGTTCCAAATTAATTGAGTTGGACTGAGATTGTGACACAGGGTATTTTATTATATTTGTGAAGTTCAGAGAAGTAAAATAGAACCTCAAAATCTTGCTTGAAAAGTAGTTACATTTTTTCAGTACTCTGAAAAATATTTTGCCCGATCTCTCTAATCTCAGGTCTAAATCTTTCCTTTTCTGTCCAACTGTCATATGGTCCTGTGACATGAAATGCTTTAAATGCAGTGATACCTCACACACCCCAAACTGCCCCTCTCAGAAATGTCCAAGAGACACTTGGTTGTGGCTCTTCCCCTTCACATGATCTCTGGATGGCCATGGCATACCTGGCTTAATTATCATCACCTTTTCACAGCAGAACTTAGAGATTAATTCACAGTCTCTTACAAAGATAAAATTCACTGTAAATTCCTTGAGCTTGGAAATCTTAAATATGTTTATAAAATGTTTATAGATGTCTCTGCTTCTGCTGCTTTCATTATGCAAACATGTTCACATGAAAATGTTCATTTCATATTAAAAGGATGTCATTTTTGTTGACCACATCATGGTGAAACTAACGGAGAGATCTTCTAACTTTTCAATTCATCACAGTAATTCCTATAAACAAGCACCCACTGACAGGTTTTTTAGTAGCTAAATTAACTTATTTTATTCTTCTGCTTTCACAAATATCTACGTTTGCAGTCATCAAAACATTATTGAAAGTTTTTTGTTGCTTTATTTTCCCCTCTGCAACTATTTAACCACTTCTTTGCAAAGCTGGACAATTCTTTATCTTTAGGTTAGCTGTCAGTTTAGTTGCCACACAGAAGACTCATGTGAAAGTCCACTGATTTATTGTTGAGATTCACAGTGCCTCTATTCTAGTTTCCAATATATTTTTATTTTAAACTAGGAGCATTCATCCCTGTTTCAGCAGATCCTGGGACAGTTCATACAAGGCCATGTTTAATTATGCATGACCTCGTTGTTTTTCAAGTCTTGATAACAGAAATTGTTTGTGTTGATGTATTGCAAGATGTCCCCACAAGTTAACAGTGGGAGCACCTTAGCAGTGGTTTCTCAGCATTCAGGAAGTTTGTTATTGTTCCTCCTGAGAATTTAGTTGTTTCTCCTGTGCACCGCCCAGAGTGAATCAAAAAGCCTCCCCATGAACACGCCAAGTGAACCAAGGCATAACAACATGAGACGTGAATAATAACCTTATGCAAACCCCACATCAGAAAGGTACATAATTCACTCAAATTAAAAAAAAAAAAAAAAAAATCCGTTTAGGAGCTTAGCAAAGAATTCCGTTTATTAACCAGATTAAAAAACAAACAAACAAACCAACCCCCAACAAAATACCCAGCAATTTCTTTGTTTCAAATCCAGATTACTCATAGATAGATTAGTTCTATTTCAGGCGAAAATCAAGCCCTGAAAAATATGCATAATAATAACAGATTCAAGAAACACTATGTAGACAACCCTTGAAGCAAAGGCCAATGTTAAGTGACATGGATCACCAACTAGAAGTAACTCTTTCCTTTGAACAGCAAAAATTCTTTAGGCACTATGGTCCTAATTTAGTACTTAGTTTAGGTATTTTAAGATCGATGACGATGGTCACAGGCAAAAAAAAATGCATGTTAGTGTACTCACATACATTCATTTTCACAGTGCTATCTTCTGCTGTGCTTATCAGTACCATGAAAGTACCTAATCATTACCAGAGGCGGTTGCAGTGAAGTATAAAAATGGATCTTGCCACAGAAATGATTATTAGAGATTTTAAGGAGCTAGAGGAAATATAAATGCCTGCACAAAGTCAGTGAAAAGTCAATATTTCTTTCTGTAATACTGAGATTTTACAAATGCTTCCTAAAGAAGAAATATCCCATTTCTGTAGAATGGTGCTTCCTTTCTGTGACAGACATTCTTTCAGCCTTAAAACGTTCTTTTCCTTATCTACTTCTGACTAATTAACATTGGGAGCTTTGGCTTTGTAGTATATTTGCCCTGCATGTTGTTAAATTGGTCAAGTAATAAGACATGACAACGCAAGTGAGGTAGTTATGAGATAATAATTTTGCCTCTCCAAGAAAGCGGATGAGAAGGAGATAAAGCCAAGTGTCCTTCACGCTAATGGGTGTAATTACTTACTAGTACCTGCTCCCTGTGGAATTCCACTTTCTGTTAGCAAAGCCTGATCTGCACAGGAACTGCCAAGGTGCACACATGCACAGTCTGTGTGTGCACTACACAAACACACATTTTTCACTGCCCGTACGTTTGCGCCTGATCATATTACTGATCTTTACAAGTGACCTGACTACTGAACAGCGTTAGTGGCGTCAGGTGAAGCACAGAAATTGAAGTCTCAGTGGAAAGGTAGCATTCTGAAAAAATGAACATCTCAAAAAATTGTTGTACAGAATCAATCAAAAATTCTCAAACTTGTTTTCCTCATTTCCTAATTCATGTTAAAAGCTCAAACTGATACCGACATACAGATCTACAGAACATGTGTGAACTTCTGACTTCTCTAGTAAATGACTACATGCAAAGGAAAAAAACCTGTAAAAATGTCATGAAACTTAAGTGTCTTTAACTCTAGGATTCAATTATTAAAATATTATGGTTTCAGATTCAAATTGATCATTGATGAAAAAAACAAACATTGTTTATGATTTGTTTACAGATGGATCCCAAAACCCACAGAGTTTAAAAATAAATTTTAAAAGTAATTTATGCAGGTTTTGTTCAGAGTACTCCCTGAAGCCTTCTGAGTAGCCCTTTGCAAAAGTTTTTTCACAAAATTGGTGGAAAGTTCAAGCTAAAAGCAAAGGGGTTTAGGGCTAGGCACAAAAATCTCTGCAAACAGTTAGGAGCTCTGTGACACCTCCTACAGAATTCTTAACTCTGGAACAAAAAACATCCCCTCTAAATTTCACCCAGGGAGTTGTCCTAATAGCTCAAGTTTTCTCTTTTGAAATGATCAGGCTGACTGGTTTTTCGGACATCAGTAGTTTGACCAAAACTATGTTCTGAGACTACATTGTGATTTACTTGCTCCTGGGATTAAGTAACCTGTCCTTCTATCCTTCTACTGAAATTCCATTCCCTATAAGATTCAATTCAGCCATTCTCATTGTTAGTTATTATGGAATACCTTTATTTTCAGAAATTAATTTTAATGAACCTCTGATTTTCTGGACAATGACCACTCTTCAAATCATCATCTGCACAACTGAACCCAAATTCTGCTCAGTTTTTAGGTGGGGATTAGAAGAAGGAATTTATGACCAAATATTTATCATAAATACCTTACTCAACACTTGAACTGAAGCAACAAAGTATTCTTTGTTGCTTCATATTCGGCATAAGAACCCATTTCTTTCATCTTGTTCAAGTTCTGCTTAAAATTAATCATCCATTAGGATCATGTACTCCTTCATTGATAACACCCATTTGTTGTGAATTGAGAGGAAGAAGTTTCCAACGGAATGAACAGCTGCAGCTCAAAAACTTTACTTGATTTGCATTTGCAGAACAAGAATCGTGGCTCCTGAACTCCTGCTCTAAATCACAGTTTCTGTGGAGCTTTAAAAGCCTTGGAGAGCTCTTTGCTCTCTCAGTCCACATGTCTAAAACAAAACAGTATAAACAGAATGGAGCTATGATTTCAATATTTCCATTTTCTCCAGACTTGAAACAGTTTCTGTTTTGCAGTTTGCTTTATTTTCTTAAACAAGTTTGTGTCCAGAAGAAGATAAATACTGAGAGCAAGAGAAATGAGGAAGACAGTGCAAGTGTAAAAAAACAGGTTGATTTAAAATAATGTGTAGAGCAAGATCTGATTATAAAACATGCATATCATTTTTCATATTTATTTCTAATATTTTTAGGATTTGGTTTACTTTTTATATTAGTAACATTTAGTTTAGTAATAGCTGAGTGCTTATTTTTATTAATGTAGGTTTGTGGGCACATGGATCACCAGTATATTTAAACATGAATAAATCTGTTTATATTTCCTTGGTTATAATACTGTGCTCAAATAGAGTATGTAACTTGACTAGTGCAAATGAGGAAATTATGCAGAATATATGAATTTTACTGTCATAAAATATTTCTTAGCATTTATCTACATTTATTCACTGCAGCTCTCTTTTAAAAGGATAATTCAATGTAACTAAAATAGCAGTGATCATATCATATTATGGTTCTGACAGTCTAACCTATCAATTACACAAAAGGCAATATAAGACTTCAGAAACAGACTTCCAACACCAGCAAGTTCTAAACTTCATCTCCCTCATCTCCTTTTCCTAAACATATTTTATTTTGTAGCAACACAATTGTCTTGGGCAGTCGAGAACAGAAATGCAGCAGATTTACTGCTGGCTCTGCAGGCTAACAGTTCAACTCCATGCATTTTACCCTGAGGCTGGCAACTACCATGTGTAATCCCAAAGTACTAATTCCTCTACTGCTGTATTCTGGGAGTCCCATCTTTATGAATGGCACATCTACTGTGGATATGTAAAGCACCCCACTCTGACTCACATACTCACAGTTTTCAGAATGTTAACCCATATATTCCTTTAATTTAACTGAACTTGAATGGGGATTTGTATTTAGATTTTTTCAGGAGTAGGGTTATGTTCTTGTTTTGTTCTTTTTTTAATATGTCAAAGGTTTCTACATTGTGAACTTTACAACCACTTGTATTTAATACTCTAACTCTTTAATTATTAAAATTTAATTATCTAAGATGCTGTTAGATACATTTATCTATAAACACACCTGTATTGTGCCCAGTAAGCTTACATCAGAGATTTACATTAAACTAGTATTTACATTCTGGAACTGGGTACCACAAGCCCTTTTTCCTTGCACCTTATCCAACTGTCAGGAGAAAAGCTATACAGTTGCTGCTGCATAGTTAAAAAAATTTTCACTGCAGAGCAGTTCCCTGATTTTTGGCATAAGTTTAGTGTCTCACACACATAATCACAAAGTAGCAATAGACTGAGAAAGCGGCCTACATATTCCTTACCTGCTACAGTTCTACCTAGTCAAATATTCAGGGAAAAATTTAGCAGGAATAAAACTGCAATAAGACAGAGAGAGTTTAGCACTAAGTTGCAAGCCCAGATATGACTGGACTTAGACTTGGACAAAACATGCAGTCACCTGAAGAAGAAAAGTACAGGAGAGGACTTGTCCCTACCACCTTCCACAACCCACTCACAATCCACTGTGCCATCACAACATTCATATTTCCCCCTCTCAGTCCAGGTGTCTGAACCATCTCTGCTCTCTCTGCCTTTCGATTAAGTACAACCCATTAGATTGAGCCACAGTCTCACTGTCCCACCAGGTACAAGTCCTCCACAGCGTCTCCCCACTTTGGGGCTCATAGGAGGTTAAATTCTTTCAGTGGCATACAATTAACTGCAAATAATTGACTCTCTTTGCCTTGCATAAGAAAAGCTATATGGAAAAACCACAAGTTCAATAAGTTAGCAAGAGCCTCATTTTGCTTTTGATTTATTTTCAGTGTTTACGCTGTGCTTAATAGATTGTTGTTGGAGAGAGAGACAGTAAAAATTCCTTCTGGTAAACAATTTAGCTTAAGAATTAAAATTAGAGATAAATAATGATCCAATTTTATCGAGACTGAATGCAACTGAGAAGAATGCAAATTGAAGCATCTTGATAGCAAATTAAGTTGTTTCATTATCTTTCATAAATTGCTTTGGGAGGATTCACTCTTGGCTAATGAGTATAAAACTGAAGACCAAATTACATTTTTTTCTTCCCTGGGAGTTTCAGTCTTTGAGGTCAAAGGGAGTCTCTCAAAGTGACTCTAACAGAGCCTGGGCCCTTGACAGTTACTAGAAGCAGCCATAGCTCTCGTGCTAGCTCTCATACTAAAGTATGTCAAAACCCAGCAAAAACCGATCCACTTCTAATCCATTTCATGGTCATTTCAATTAGTGTCCTTTCTCTCAGAGGTCTTCACAAAGCGTGAGGTCTATTGCTTGCAAAACAATATACACTCACCATACTATTGAAAGTTCAAATGAACACATAGTCAAAGAAAAACTGTAGGAAAAAAATCAGAACTGGTCACATTGAAAGAGACTTTTGAAGGCCATCTGGCTCATTATCCCGCTCTTATCATCACTTTTCACAGGAAAAATGCAAACAGCATGTGATTATGTTGAAAATGTATCTTAAGAAATATATACAGCAAGCAACTCCAAAGCAAAATCAAGTACTTGTGTTACAGTAAGTGCTGTACTGACGCCATTACTGTATTATGATTGTCATCATTAGCCATGATAATGTGGGAGCAGCCAGTCATTTCTATCACACACACTATGGTCATACCAATGAAAGCTCCTGCCCCTCCAGCCCAGTTTAAACCAGCATACCACTGACCCACAGTAACGGGAACCAGCCACTCCTGACTCATCCTGAATCCCTGGGTCTTGGCTGGTGGCCCAGGGCTGCCCACGGCATTTCCATCACCAACTCAGGCATCTGCTGTGTCTGCGTTTGGGTGCTCTGGCTTAGGTGGGTGCCACATGCCCACCACATGCCCATGGCCTTGTCAGTCACATCAGCCCCTGAGTAGTTCTGGATTTTCTGACATCCAGTCAGCAGCCTGATAACGAGTGACTTTTCAAATTCCTGTCCCTAGGTTACAAAGGATGCCAAGCTTTTACAAATTTATCTGTGCTTCTTTGCCACATTAACCTAAAACTTTACAGCAGGATTGCTGTAGGCCACAGCTTTCCCGTAAGCCTCCGCTGTAACAATGACCTGTGCTTTGCTTGTTCTCCCAGCTCAGTACATAGCAGGAGAGGTGCAGACTCTCCTTGCCCAGAGCAGAGCAGGTGACACCCCATGACCACACGGTCTCCTCTCCTCCTGCCTTTGGAAATACGGTTTATAAAATGAAGGTCTACCTGTGAGTTTGTTCTGCTTGTTATGGACCCAAAGATCCCCTCGGTGCACGGATTTGGGGGCAGCAGTAGTGTACTTCCTGTGAGTGCCTGCCATATTTGTTCACAATTGTGCAGCCTATGAAGGTAGCAGCAGCTTCTCGCCAGCTATTGGGGGGAATAAGGCTACCCACAGGCATCTGAACAAGGTGGGATGGACTGACAGCCACCGTGTAATGCTCAGCTGGAAGAGCCCAAACTGGCTCTTCCAGCACTTCAGACCAAACTGGTTTTGGCCCACAAAAAAGCCTACATGAACTCCAGAATGCACCACAGGGATGAGATGCTAATTTTGCTACTTGCTTCCCTTGTCATGGAGTTCTGGCCTCTCTCCCTCAGATATAAAGCACTGCCAGAGACTGATGTCAGCAGAGTCACCATGCAGCATCAGACTCCTGGCATCTTATTTTGTTGGGACTGCTCAGAAGCTCAAGAGAACTTTCTAACTTCATGTAAAGTCACAGAACAAAAACTTCAGGCGTGGCATCTTCTCGTGCTTTGGTCCTGTGCTTCCATATGTAAAATAAATTTTTCAGATTCAAATAAGCTGTTTTTAAATAAGACACAGAATACTGAAGTATTTCCAGAGTATGTTTTTCTAAACCATTCCATGGATACTGGGGAGTCATAGTAGCTTATTTCTGATCTCACAGTTTGCCAATTTCCATAATTACAATCTCACAGGCTTTGGTTTTCATCTTAGCAGTTCCACTCAAGTGGCTCGCATTACAATTTGCATCCTAACCCCAGGATGCTGCCAAGATTTTGTGTGTTTCGAACAGTGACACAACCTGTTCTGGAATCCATGCTGCTTTCACTTTGCTGTGCTGAACTCCATACTGGATTCCACTTTGTAGCGCTCTGTAGAGGTACACTTTGGAAAGAGTGTAACACTGGGTTTACAAGGCTGCATAAAGTAATATATGAACTACTTACCTCAGAACCCCATCTCTCTCAGATTTTCTATTTTTCCACTTTGGTTAAAGAAGCAGTAATTCATAAGAATCAACAAGTTGATGCACTTCAAACAGCTACCAGTAGATAGCAACCTAAGTGACTCACAGTGTATAAATTTGATGTGGAAAATAGAATATGAGCAACTGTATTGCTATTCTAACTGCTTGCTTTTAAATACCTTTGTTAGTTCATTATTATTAGAGTCAGCCCTCAAAAAAAAAAAAATCACACAGAGAAGTTGCTGCTGGAAGTTGTGTTATGCAAAGGAAACAAGACAAGACAACTATCCATATTGCTTATAAGAAGTTCTAATAACACAAGATTTCTCGTTCTTGAAATCCCCACATGGTATAAAAGATAAATGGAACCTGCCACAGCCTTAACAATGCAAGAGTTAAAAAAAAATCCTATTAACACTGTTGATATATTCAGTGATCTCTCAAAGCATGGTATACATGATCCCCCACATGTACTTTGGCCACCACATTCCATACAGAAGCCTGGCTAAACAGACTGGCTTGCAGAATGAGGACAACAGATTAAGAAAGTAAAAGACCATTTTATAAGCACATGTATGGGGGCCACTAAGTTTTATGCCTTGTCTTCAAGTGCAGCCAGCACTGCCTCAGACCTCACAATGATAAATGGATGGTTTCATGACTGACCGGCACAATCTCCTCCGTGAACGCCAGGAATAATTCCTGCTGCAGTTCATGCAGTGCCCACTCTGAAACTCACAACAAGTGCTCTGCAGAGGCTACCACAGCAACCACAGCAATCGCCTCACCCTGGGACTGGGTTACAAACAGCCTGGGCTTGGTCACCTCCACACTCTCACCTGTTGCAGCAGAGCATCCTTCCAGCCCACCCCACACTGGACAAAGGTTGTGGTCTGTTTCTTACTTGCACTAAAGCAGATTAATCAACAACAAAATCTCTGGCCCCATACTGAGCACTTCCCTGACTAATTCTGCTTTTCTGTGACTATATTGACTCTAGTAGGAAAACCACAGTGGCGTCCAAGAGATATCATAGAACTCAAGCTCATATGTGTTTAAATCTTTAGAAGGAGCAGGAAATTTTACCATCATTAGAGCGAAGTTGAATTACTACACCTTAAACCCCTAATTTTTGGATTCAAATCAAGCCTTACAAAATAACACGTTCCTATCATTTCTGATTCCTGAATCTTCGCTGTCGACTGCTTTAAAATAGTGATAAGGAAATATGAGTTACTAGCAAATAATATATCTACCAGAGATCAATCATTCTGCATGGATTTTTCATGATTACACTATTTAATATTTAAATATAATTCAATAATATTTGACTGGCATTTTTCAAATCTGAAGGGCTTGAGGAGCAAACCGTCTATTTATACAAAGTACATAGCACAACTACATAGTAATTAATCAAAAGCTCTTTCAAATTATTTTCACTCATCCTTCACATCAAGAATAGAAATCAATAACAGGAAATACTCACATTAAAGTAGTTTTGAAATCAAGATAATTACAGAAATTTCTGACATCTTCAGAAAATAAGCAAGAGCAGAGCTTGCCAGATTAAATCTCTGTAATGTGAGGTTCATTATCAATAAACTGAACCGTTTTGTCCCCCCAAACATTCAACAAAAATCCTTCTAAATAATCATTGAGTCTTGAAGTTAATAGGTGTCATAGAGCTTTATAAAGTGTAGGGGTTTTTTACACTATGCTGCAGATAAAAACATCTTCCTTAACTTTTTTTTCATGCATTCTTCATTCGTTTTTTAATTGTGCCGACTTCTAATTGAATGGAACATCAGAAGTTTAAAATTGTTCCACTATAACATGAAAGAGGATGTAGTTCAGAACTGCAGTATTAAAATTCAGATCTGCATTACTTCTCATTCTCCTCAGTTAAGATTTTTCCCAAAATACTGCCTCTTTGCAAATGCCAGAGGAAAACAATCAATCTTTAATGCAGAAAGATACAAACTTTCTATTGATTTGTTGAAGTCTAATCTGATATCTAAATGTAAATTATTCACTTCAGTAGCTTTGTTTTTAAGCCATTAATTAAAAGTGTGACATATAATAAAGCTATTAGTTTTGTTTCTTACTGTTTTCCTCTTTTCCTGTATCTGATGTGCTGTAAAGAACTGCTCAAACCCTATAGTCTTAGGAGTCCATTGTTGCTAATTTTCTGTATTGATCAAAAAACTCTAAAAGCTTCTAATAGATGATAAAAAGATAAGGATATGGTTCTAAAAAGAACAAGGCCCCACGTTAACAAGATTCTGCCATCAAGTTGTTGTCGGGGAGAGGTGTGAGTGAATGGGACTTTCAGTGGGAGGAAGTTCACACCACTGAAAGGAAAAGCAAGCATCTACAGAGGGTCTGTGCGCTTCCTCTTCCAGGATCAACTGCCTGCTTGTGCTGCTGGGCCCAAAGGGACACGAGGAACTGGGCAACACTGATGGCAATGCTTAGCAGTGTGCAGGGGGAGGATGTGATGCAAATAAAACCTCTTATTCCCAAGTTGTTTATCCAGACAGGCTAAGGATCACTGGAATTTACAGCCACCTAAAAGTCAGCTTCAGCAATAAATCTGTGCAGAGACAGCAGGTTAGACAGCACTGCTTTCGACAGGAAGCTCCTATGAATTTTGCATGTGATTGCTTCTTTCAGCACAAATGGTGAAGTCCTGGTAGAGCCACTGAAAGAGCCTTTCAAGGTTTTTCTGGAAGCTGCTTTTCTGTACATTTGCAGACTGAGTGTGTCCAGTTAGGGACACATCCTGCACTGATCCTGAGCAATTCGCTGAAGGAACACCTCCCCAGGTTTGGTTAGAACAATGCCATGGATCGACTTAGGGCTGTCTCTCCAAGAGCAAAAGTGGGACTTCCAGCTCCGGGAATCAATATTGCAACTGTGTCACACCCAAGGGCTTGTGAAGGTATATGACAGGAAGCCTGGGGGATTCAGCTTAGTGGAGGAAAATTTCAAAGGTACTGGTCTAGACAGATGATTTACAGCAAGAACCCCTCATCTAGAGCCAAGCAGTAAATCCAATTAAATGCTTTCAGAGTCTAAGCAGAAAAAAATCACAGAAAACAGGAAGCTCCCACCATAAATGTGGGAGCAAAAATCAATTAAGTGAACTCTAGTTCAGTCATCTGGTGAATAATGCCCAAATTCCCAAAAAATTACAAAGCTTGTTAAATGGTACATTTTGTTATTTACTGAGAGCTTATTCAGGGTAGCAAGGATGAGGTGAGATGACTTTTCATGTTTTGGGAAGTCCAAGATTCATATCACCATTCCTAATATAATTCCTCTTTCAAATAATGTCCCATAGCGAACAACAAATATAATTCTAAAAATAATGATCTAGAAATTGTCTTGATTTCCTTAGAGAATCATGGCAGTCAGGAAGGCCAAACTGGTGGTTCAAATTCAGTACTGAAGAACTGTTATTGACTTTTTGGAAGGCACTAACAACAGACAGGGAAAACAGAGTCATATTAGGTAGTTCTTGAATATGCCAGTTATTTTATATATAGATATATGACATGTTTTAACTTGAGCTTCCTTACTTAAGCCCTTACTTCTCAGCTCAAGCCCAGATTTGTATTTTAGGAAACATACTATCCATAGGAACACCGTTAAAAAACCTCGTTTATGTTGAATAGACTAATAATTGTGGTTATTACATGCCATTTAAACACTTCCAGCTGAAGATTTTTTTTGTTAATACCCATCCACAAAACAGATCAGAATGAAAATCTTTAATTGTTGTTCATGGCACCATTCAGACTCATTTAGGGACAATGTCAAAAAACTCCTAAAGTTCAGTTAAAGTTTTTTTCTTTAAATCCCATTTGAAAAATTAAACCTTCCAGTTAAATAAAAATTTTAAAAAAGCTAAATACATTAAGTACAAGCCACATTAAAGTAATTTGAAAGTTCACCTGAAAGAAAACAGGTTGCATACCAACACCACCACTACAAACTCAGTGTCAGGTCTCTTGAAGGAAGCACAATAGCTATGGCATAGATACATGTATAAAATATTAAATAAGAATTCTCATTTAAAAAAAAACAACTTTATTGCAATTTATATGTACATAACTTTGTAATTCCCTCCTCTCCTATGGCATTTTCATACATAAAAAAAGAAACAATTAAAATAATCTTTCAATAACAATTTTCTCCTGCTGGGTTCCAGTCCCAGCTGCTGGGAATCATTACATGGCAGAATCCATATGAGTTTATTATTCTGTCCTCCAGGAGAAAGTTTAGCTTTCTGCAGAGAAGCTGCGCAAGGTCGGGGCGTGATTTCTATTTGTCCAAATGTTTTGGTTGAACTGTAACTCTGCAAGCACGACGTTTACTCTGCCAACAGCGTGACACTGACAATTTTAAAGACTGCACAGAAAACTTGCACGCAAGAATAAAGGCAAGCCAGAAAAACGTCAAAGGATGTGAAAAGGAACAAGCTGGGCAGCATGGAAAGCTCTCATTATGAATTTGAGCTGTGCTTGGCTCAAACACATTTGGCACCGGCATCAGCACTCTGTTAGTCTTTATGCTTCTGAAATATTCACAAGTGCTACAAGGACTAAAGTAGTTTATTTCCAATTTGCCAGTTTTCCTAAGCTAATTAAATATCTATGAAAGCAATTTGTGCTTACTGGAATCCAGCTTTTAATTTTTATAAGGATAAAATGACTAGGATTCAAACGATAATTCATATTGCTTTGTTCATCTATATACATCAAATAAACACCTTTTTTCCTCTATCCAAATAATCTCTAAAAACAAACAAGTCAATTAGCTTGGTTATGAAATCTATGCGGTGACATCCCAAGAGCTGAAATGCAGGGTCACTGATACACAATAGTCTCATGACAATTTTTTTTAAAAGATAAATATTTACATCTGGAGTGTCTCACCACAGAATAGGATGTAACGCAGTCATCACATTTTAGACAGGAACAGAGATGCACACTTGATGATTGCTCCCAGGTTCTGTCTAAGCAGAGCACACAAATTGTTTTAAACAGCAGCCAGTTTTCAGGTTGCTTCTCAAGGACTAGACTAGATTTGAGTATTACTGAGCCCAGGACTCAGGCTGATCTTCACATTTTTATGGTTTAGCTGGAGTGTTCAAGTTTCACCTTCATTATAATGAGCAATATCTTATTTCCAATATAGAACCACTGAACTGGGAGCCAAGCTTTTCGAGTAAAGAAAGTATCCAAGTGCTGGTGAGGTGACAAATGTGTGATTTCAGAGCACAGCTGCACACAGCATCAGCTGTTTCCTTCCTTAGCTTGCTTAGCACCAGTGACATTATGGGGAGATACAAACCTTAGTGCCACAAATGTGCAGGAAGGCTGGAGCAGCACCCAGATCAGCCACTCTGCTGCTTTGTCAAAGAACAGTTTCAGCCTTTTTTCCACCTAAAAAGTCTCTGAAAACTGTAGTTTTCATCACACTTTTTTTTTCCCCTCTCCAAACTCAGTCATGGGATTTCCAAAGGAAGAAACCAAACCAACTTGTGCTGCAGTTCAGAAGGTGCAGTTTCAATGGCTAATGCAAAAGCTATAAACTCTTTTAAACTCCCTAAACTTTGTCCTTCTCAGTAAAATTATAATCAACTCTTGTAACTTATACCCTCTTCATTTCTTATTAAATGGAATCCAGGGTGGTAGATCTTAAGACTTTGGAAGAAAAGTTCACTAAATTAAATGAGAGTTGAGTCTAAGTGATGAATATATAAAAATTTTGACCTGTTCTTCATATTTGTCACAGCCACCTCTGATTGCCTGAACAGCCACATTCACATTCACATCCACATTTTTTCTCACGTTTCAACAAAACAAATACAGATCTCCACTAACACTAAACAAGGAAACCAGCTGCTAAAGAAGCTGATCAGGGCCAAGCATTTTGCAGTCCAGAGAGTCAGACACATGAGAGAGCTTTCAGCTTCCCTAATGGAGCCTTACTCCTGCTGACACAAAAAGGGTGTGACATGGGCCTGCCAGAAAAGCAGAAGAGATGTAAGCAGAAGATACAGTCCCAGAGAAGCAGGGTCCTGAGCGAGATGGATTTTGAGACGAGTTAATTTGCAGTTCAATATTCCAATGTTACAAGGGACAGAAAGAATCATACAGAGCCTTTGCCAAGGAACGGGAGCTGGTAAGCCGAGCAGCACGCATCGTAATGGCCTATTATCACTCCAACAAAATTATTTATTACTAGCACCTATGAACTCAGAGGCTTTTGATAGGAGTGTTCATTTGCCCTCCACAGATAGCACAAGAAACTGAAGTCTGTAGCTCAAATGTGCCATGCTTATAAATCCATAGCAGGTAAATCAATTGTCAGGCAGGGAGATTTCCAGCTTTTCACTTTGTCCATATCACTGGCATTTTAAAAGGGCTTGTTCTATAGGAACGCTGGAAAGGTAAAGCCAAGGCATCACTGCTTCCTTAGGTGATGCCACTAAGGAGCACACACCAAGGAGGAGCTTCCCAGGTCCTGCATGCTTCTCCTTGAAACCCTTGATAAGGGTTTTCTAACTTGTCCCTCCATTCCAGTCTAAACAAAAATCTCATTAACTTGTGTACTGAGAGCATCTCAGCAGCCTCTGAGCTCAGAAAAGCTTTCAGAGCACGGTGCTGCCTGTGGGACACAAAGCTCCTTTCATATTGTCAAAGCAAAAGGTTATCTGCAATGAGCCAGAGATAATGCCTTGGAAAAGAATGTTTTCCTTCCAATAACCCCTCCCCATGAGAGCTATTTCTCTTCACTTCCTTTAACACTTTGCACAGTTTCACCTATTTGTTTCCCCTTATGACACTATTACAGCCATTGCAGAAACTGTGCTGGCCCCATATTGCAGCAGTGATGCAAAAGGGAATTTACAGTAGAGCTTTTGAAAATTAAAAAGAAAAAATTACATTTTATCTGGAACAAAAAGTACATTATAAATAGAGAAAATAATAATCCATGGTAAAGGTCTCAGCTCAAGTAAAACTTTACTGAGGCTGTGCATCATGGAAGTTTGGACTTCACCACAACAGGACTTCCAGGAAACCTGACTGAATTTTGTCATTCCTATCCCATTCCACATCCTAACTGCCAAGCTTTTGCAATAAATATGTGACCCTAGAGAAACCTCACTTTTCTCTCTGCCATTCCTTATCAGGTATAGGTTATAACCAATGCATTTGAGGCTTTGAAAAAAATTGAACAGGACTCACATTTAGTAGACTTCGATCTTGGACTGCTCTGAGAGGCTTCTGTTCTGCTGTTTGTGTCCAATTCCTTCATAAAATCCTCACTGCTTAAACCTGTGCCCAGCACACACCCCGAGTGAGTTGCTGTTTCCTGGAGAGAGCATCCACCCGAGCTGTACTTCTCCATAGCTGTTAAAATAAATGGAGTTCTTACAAAAGGGGGAAACCAAGCAAACACAAACACCACTCCACAACCCCCGCCACACAGCGAAACAACTGTTAATCTTGTTCTCAAAAAAACCCAAACCAATAAAAGTGTTCTGGGGTTTTGTTGCTAATCAAGGAGAAATCTGCATTTACAGTCTATATCCCTTAAGCTGGGTAAATGGATATTGCTTAAATGGGTGGCTTGATTGGACAAAAATTTGATCTTTAACTGATGTACATTTTAGTTTTTCCCAGGTTATAGTCAAAATGTAAAAGCAACATAACAAAATACAAGAGAAGAGCTTTACATTTTAGTCCCCCAGTTCTCAAAATACTTTGATCCTTCAGTGTTCTCAGTCTCCTGTCTTTTTTTTTGCTTCAGTTTCTTGTTACAAGCAACAATACCACTATTATATAATAAACTGTATATTTTAACAACTGGGTTAAAGTATTTCTATAGACTGCATGCAGATTTGCAATCAGACATTTGAGAAAGATTTTGCAGCACTTGGAACATTAAAATTATTAAGAATATTCCCAGTATAATTAGACTAGAAATCTACCTTCTGTGTAGTACTGTTACAATCAAATCTATTTCTGGTGTCCTGATTTTTATAGCAGAAAGTCACAAATGTCTGTTTTCAACACACACTGTTTTTAACCCCAAGAAAGCAGGACCATCACTTAAGCAGTCAAACAGGAAAATGTGAAGAAAAAGCTTTGCAGAGTTTCTGTCACAAATGTAATTATTTTGTGTACTAAATTGTAACACTTAAGCACAGATGTGGCAGCACAGTGAAATTTGAATAGTGCCTGGGAGTGTATGTTCATTACTCAGAACTCATTGCCTGCTAACAAAGATGTCCTTATATCAGATCATAAATTACAGGTTTTCTGAAGTCTCCAAATACCTTGAACTGGATGTTTTTAAAACTGCTGAGGTTAGAAAGACCAAAAATATATCTGGAAATTTCACTTTTTTATTATAGAAATGAGGATTTTCAAAGTCAACAGTAATATTCCACAATATTGATAATTAATGAATTTTAAGTATTAAAAATATTTATTAATTTATAAAAAAGGAAAAGCTTTGAATGCCAAATCGTGATGGTTTTCGGGGACAGAGGTTGTTTGGTTTAGGTGAGAATGGTACCACCACGAATGAATTTACTCCCAAGTCATTTAATTCTCCTCTGAGGAGCTCCTCCCTCCCTGGCAACTGCTGAGGTTTCCATTTACTTAATGTTTACTCTACACTCCAGAAAATTGCCAATCCACCTCTGAGCCATCCCATTACAACCTTGGGCTTTTCACCTCATGCCCTCATCTTTTCCTTCAGTAATTCAGGCTTGAGAATAAGTGTGGAGCACAGAAGACAAAAGAAAACTGCTTTTACCTCATTCATATTATTAACTAGATATAGGAAAATATGCAAGACTGTAAACATAAGATTTTAGTAGAAGGACAAAGCCCTCAGAGTAGGCCTGCTCTTCCCCCCACTTTTTTAATTAATCCACCAACAATATAAATCCTTACACATAGTGAAGAGAAAAATCCTTAAAATATCCCCTGCATTCACTTTAAAACCATTGTGTTAAAATTCACAGTATTTTGTGAACGCAATACAAATATAAATAATCATTCCAAAATATCCTGTATTAGAAATCTACTAAATTGTCAAATCTATACCTTGGATTTCAAACTTTCCTAAAAGACTTGAATCTCCCTTTGAAAATGCTCTCTACTTAAAATGTTGAAGTGGGCATTTAGAGACACGTGAGGAAATAGCTTTGTACTCGAAACACATAAATACACACTTTGTTCAAGATCTGATCAGCCAGAAGTCACACAGAGCGCAGCAAGGACTAAGATATTATATGAAAACACCAAGAGCTGGAAAAAAACAGAGCTTGGGCAGAATCAACTGTTTAGTGAGTGGATAAAACCACCAATACTCAAAAATAAAGCAGTGAAATTGTTTTCTTTTAAACCAGAGATACATGTGAATATTTACTTTCATAAGATTAAAGGGTCAGTTAATGGCAAATGTTCTCTGCTTTTACCAATAGAAATTACCCAAGTTTCTCTGAATTCCTGAAAAAAGAGCTTGCAATTTATTTTCCAGTCAGATATATGCATAGTTCCTCATTATATATTTTATTTTGCAATTGGATTTCAACTCTGATTTAGTATAACTTGCATAAAATTCACCCACCACTCAAGGCTTATTTTAATTTATTGGGTTTTTTTAATTGCCAAGCCTCAGAACTTCTTAAAAAGCCAGCACATTTAAATGCAGGAAATCTGAGTGTATTCCCTTTCACTTTTCCAGCAGTTTCTCTCTGGATATTTACAAATGTGCATTAAAACACTTTTGCTGGGCTTATATCACAGAAAACATCGCATTCAAGCAGTTGTGGATTTTGTGGGTGACAAAAAACCTGCTTAGCTCGGGAAGCCACTTATGTTGCTCAGCTCCTTTCTCAGTAGGTGGAAAAGAGGAATAAGAGGGAATAGGAGATGGAAAGATGGCTAAAGCAGAGATAAGGCACATGGCTGCTGAGCTGCAGTTGCTCTCCTGATTGCTTCTGCAGAGTTTATGAAGTCTTCCATGTCAGCTACACTGCAGCAATAGGTAGTTTCAGTGCATCCAGCTTCATTAGAAAGTCAAATAAGAAAGGATGAATTCCAGGAGCTGAAAGACCAAGTTTAATTCAGAACACTTCTTTCCTCATTCTGAAATATTTGTATATGTTTAATACGGTTATAGAACTCAACAAATACTGGCAATCAGCATAAGAAGTGATGATTAATAGCTCAAATGCAGGAAAATGTAGTTTTCAATGGCACAAACATTCCCACTACCCAGTGAATAGCAGCAATGACTCTCAGTCCACTATCAACTACCACTCTAGCAGACACCCACCCCATCCTTCCCCAACAATTCCTGCATTTTGAAAGGTTTAACAAATCCCTTAGAGTGACAAGGGTAGCTTTCATAACAGAAAGGCACACCTAAACAGGAAAGAGGATTATATTCACTTCAGGCCAACAAAATTATTCCGTTTTTCCTGTATCATAGCTAGGGAAGCTCCAGCTAGTTTGATGTTAGTGTTCTCGGGCCTTTTCTTCCTGGAAGAAAACACAGACCAACACTGAGGATGAGCAAGCCCAGCCTTCCCCAGGCTCTTCCTGCAAACACTGCTCCTGAGAATGAGGCTGTTCAGTGTGCCAACATCTGCAATGACAACACTCCAATTTGGGTGCGCAAGGCAAGAGATATTTTCTTAGGTGCATAATAACTCAAGCACAGAAGTACTTAATTTTCTTTTGGATCTGATTGTACTGAAAGGCTTTATGAGCTTCTGGACATCTGCTAAGCTGTTTGCTCCTAATGCTTATTTTTCTGATTCATATACAAACCAAGCAAGGTTTGTTGCTCACCATCCTGCAGCAAACAGGCACCTTGGATCTATTTTGAATTAGGTGATTTGTTTCACAATCACTGGGCAAATTTCCTTCTTTAAATTTATTCTTATCTTTAATTTCCTTCTAATAAGTTAAGAACAAAGTAAATACTAGAAATAAATTGTATTGGTTGCACTTGCACTCTGTCTAAAAGGTATGCAGATGAATGGTGGGCTGCTGAGAACGATGTTCAACACGACTCCTTATTTTGCCAAATCACATTCATTCTCTTCATTGTAAAACCATGTTCCCCTGCAAATTAACATACCAAAGAAGCAGGCTGAGAGAAGCCCAAGCATGGGTCAAAGCAATTACTAGAAATTTAGCATAACACGTGAGCTCCTCCCACAGTTTTCTGGTCCAGGAACAAATGTTTGCTCTGCCATTAAGTGACATGAACAACACTAGATCATAACCTGCCACTGACACACTCCTGCATGTCTGCATCTGGAACAGCGTTCTCGAACAGTAACTTCCCTTCAGAGCACTGAGACTTTACATAACAGTCTTTTCAAATACCATCTTTATTGCCTAGACATTATGACTTAAAGTACATTGACCCTGGCTCACACAGCAAATTGTTTTCTTGCTTAGTTCCCTAAGAATATTCACAACATTATTTGATAATAAACTGCACCGAAAAGGGGATCTAAAACCAAAACTAATTCAGAGCTGTGCATCTGCCGGTTTTCAACCAAATGTGCTACAAAACCTTGTCTTTCATGTGAAACAACTCCAAAGAGACTGAGCTGACAGCACTGACCACAACATCACATGGAATCACAGGATCAGTCTGTGAAATTGTGCTGAATTTTTGGCTAGGAATCCCTCAATACCCAAACAAAAGGTGGCTCCATTCCTCTAAAATACAGAGCAGTGTGTTCACTTCTGGCTTCTCTTGTTCTCCACCTCCTACTTTGCATGGAATTTAGTTTTAGTAGCATGAGTGCAGAGAAATCGCAACCTTCAAAGTAACCATTAGCATCCATTTCCCGTTACTACTTTTCCACTGAAGAAGCGCCTTATGTTGTACTTTTCTTTTGCACAGAAGGGAATACACATGCCAAGTCTGACACTGTTAGGCTAACTTGGAAGAATGCATGTAGTAAATTCCCTTGATCCAGTCTGCAGCTGAGAGCCCAAGCCTCTCTTCTGATTGTTGCCAAAGTGCTGAAGTTCCTGAATTTATTAACTTCAGCAGGCGTGTCAAGAAGCTGCCGCTAAACAGCTGATTGAAACACCTGACTGAAAAAGCTGAGATCAGTAGCTTTGAAACAAGTCAACTTCTCCTGCATGTACCAACTCCTCCACTTCAGTTTCTCTTTGTGTCAGCTTGACAGGGAAGCACAGCAGAGCAGCCAGGACAGCGCTGGTAAGAGATCCCTCCACTGGCACAGTCTGTGTGCCTCAGTAACCAGCTGCTTTCACTGGCAAGGAAACCTCTGCTTCCCCTAAAAGGGGAAAGGTGCCTGAACTCGTGGATTCTTTTCTTGCCTTCAGCACAGCTGTCACAGACACGGGCTGTTAATTCTGCTATTGTCTGTTCACATGCAGCTGAAAATCTGCCCCACCATAGAGTGCTCAATATTCTGACTCATGATGCGCAAAGGGATCCACTGTGGATTTCTGTTCCATGAATGTAAGGAGGAAGCCTCCCCACTCTTTGTTTTGTTCAATATGTAGAACAGGTTATTTCATACCCTTTTATAGTATCTTCTGATGGGCAGACCTTGAATCATGATGGTTTTACACAAACTAACAGCTAGTGCAGCACAGGCCTCAACATGTTAGATCAGCCTAACATTTTCTCTGAAAAAAAGCCACTGCCGTATTTCATTGTCAGAAAACAGCAAAGAGTTTAAGAAGAAATAAACTCAGCAAAATGCTCTTAACAAAACTGATCTGGACTGCACTTAGAGTCACACTATCATAATAGTTATAGCGCATTCCTCTGTTAACCACATAAATAATTTGCAGGTATAATTACAGTTAAAATAAATGGAATTTTGAAAACATATTTTTTCTCCTTTATCAAAAACTCCCATCTTCTTTGGAACTGTTTGCTAGTAGGCCCGTGAAGAGACTGTTATTAGCTGAAAACAAATTTAAATTTATTTAGTGGGAAAAAACCCCATAAAATTAATAATCCTTAAGATCATTTAAAAATGATGGATTATAATTTTTAAAATCATTACCTTCCACAGGACATAACATTCAGATGCTTTTAGTACAACTCTGTGCAGGAGATACAGATACCTGGATTTTATTCTATAAGAATAAGAATAATTCTTAATACTTGCTTCAGAGGTATTTACTTTATTGTTTCTACTTCTTCTGGCCTATACACCTTAGCACAAGGCCTCCTACAGACATTAGGCATTAATTCAAAACTGAACATATCACATGTGAAAGCCATCAGAAAACACCAAATCCACACAAACTATTTCTGCCCTTCCCAAATTCCTCCAAACAAAAAAGCACCCCATCCACACAAATTATTCTTGTCCTTCCCAGACTGCCCTGGTACCACAGCTCTGCTCAGCTGAGCAGAGGCATCTCTCGGGTAGGTATCATCGAGCCTGACAGCCAACCCACCACCGCCCAGTCCACCCCTGCACCACATCCCCGAGTGCCACATCTACACATCTCTTAAAAATCTCCAGGGATGGTGACTCAAACACTTCCAGGGACAGCCTGTTCCAGTGCTTGACAACCTTCTCAGAGAAGAAGTTTTCCCTAAAATCCAGTCTAAACCTCCCCTGAAGCAATTTAAGGGCATTTCCTTTCAACCAGTCACTTGTTACCTGGGAGAAGAGACTGACCCTCACTTGCTACACCCTCCTTTCAGGTGGCTGTAGAGAGTGATAAAGTCTCCCCCAAGCGTTCTTTTCTCCAGGCTAGTCCCCCCCAGCTCCCTCAGCCATTCCTCAGACTGTGTTCCAGACCCTTCCCCAGCCCTGTTGCCTTCTCTGGACTTGCTCCAGCACCTCAGGGTCCTTCTTGTGAGTGAGGAGCGTGGAGCAATTCTTCACTACAGGCACATTTAGCATCCTCTGATTCTTTATTTCCTGTTAAGAAACACAGCTCTATTAATATGATTCTATTCTAGAGAGAAATAATTTCCTTGAAGTAATAAATATGGGAGAGCAGCAAGTTTTCTCTGTTTCCTCTGGGAATTTGCAGTTTTGTAGCCTGACCTTGTTTACAATTCAACTCTGTTCACATTGATTCATGCTTTGCATTTAAATCTCTTCCTGCCTTTGCTGTAACCCACATAACGTATCTGTATGTTGTGTTTCTATTCTCACTTTGGAAATACAAACTCCTTTGGACAGGGGTTAAATCCTCAGTAGGTGTTTTTATGCTACCTGGCACGCAGGAGTTCCAGTATCATTCTTTAGGAGAACAAATGAACACCTCCCTTAGTGAAAATGCATGTCCTAACCTTTCACAGCTATTTATAGCTGACCTCTTGCACTGTGCTGCCTCTGCTCATAATAGCTCTTTTCTCTTGTTCTCTCCAAAATTTCCTACTCATCCCGAAGGCCTGATGGATCCAGGCTGCTGAGAGCTGCACATTCCTGCAGTAACCTTTGGGAGAGGGAGCTGCTGTGCCGCACAACAGCCGAGGACCTCAATTGCGAACAGCAGGTCCCTTGGAGCTATCCAGCTGTCTTTAGCTATGGAATCCTTCCACTTCCAGGCCACTCATTTGCCTTTATACAAACTGAACTCTTGGACCTTGAGCTCTCTGAAATTAATGAAGACCTTGATTTTTTTTTTTGATTGATGCAGAAGGACAGAATTTATGTATTAAAAAAAGCTCAAAGGATTATTCTACTTTAACTAATGATGAGAAAAAAGTTACACTTTATGCAAAACACATGAATATTGTCCAAAACACATAACTGCATATAGAAATACTGATTATTGGCTGTACTCAGTTACTCAGTGAATATATTAATTTTCTTTTTTGACTCTGCTCAATACTATTTTAAAAAGTATCTCCAAGCTTTCAATCTAGTGAAAGGCTGTATTCCTTAAGTAAGCAATTACATACCACAAAATAATTACTAGCATGTGAGCAAATCAAAGAGCTCGTGATCAAATGAATAGGTTAAAACCTATTTATTGAAAACATTACCAAATATATAAGTGTATAAAAATATTCTCAAAAGCTGAAGTCACTTCACAGGTTCATGAGCAGAAAATTCATGTGAATAATAATAATGAATTCTGGCTCAAGTTTTTAAATCTAGGAAATCCATTTCCATAGTCATAATATTCCAATCACAACACACGGTGTGGATCTCATATAACAGTGTTATTTTTTCCTTTACAAAAGGCTGCCACTTTTAATATTCAATGAGAGGCACAACACAATTTACACATCAGTGATGTTTCAAAACCCTACGTCGCCCTCTCTCTGACATTTCCCATTCCCCCATCCTCCCTGTGGTACATTCCCTCTTAACCTCAAAGGAACAGCACTTTACACTCCATCTTTTTGAATTCACTTTGCTTGATCTTGAGCAACCAGAGACAGACACAGTAACCCAAGACAAATTCTCACCAACTCTTTGTGCAATTGCGCTTCTTTCCTGGTGAAATCCCCTGCTGAATGGGTAATAAATTTGTCTCTCTCAATCACCCTGTGATCCACTAATACACTTTCTTGTTCCTCTCTCATTTCCTATGAAAACATTCCCACTGCCGGTAGGAAACTTGTTAATTTCAAGAACACAAACTTTTATCTGGAGATGAAATGTAAAAATACTGCAACTGTGACACAGCTCAAGGACATCCAATTTAAAGCAAGCAAACAAACAGCGAGCCTCCTCCTCTCTCACAGTGCCACTCAATTGGCAGTAATGAAGAGAAAAGGCACTAAGGACCCAGCGCTTCAGACTGTTTTCTTATTATTCAAGTTAAACTGTGATACGGGATGGGAAAACAAAGCTGAACGAAGAGTTGAAGCCCCCTTAGAACAGGGAAAGGTCATGCCATGTTTCCCAGTATCAATACCAATTACAAAAACCAGCATCACTTGAGAAATAGAAGTGTTTTTAATACAATCACTAGCAACCCAAATTCCATACACCATCATAAATAATGTTTCCCAGCAGCTTCCTACAACTATTTGTGGTGAAGTCATTATTGCAGTATCATCCTGCCAGAGCTGTTAGAGGCAATGTGGGCTGACACATCTGTGACAGGAGGCTGCGGCACCCAGAGGTGAGTGACAACCCGCAGACTCACCAGGACTGAAATAGAACGGGGCTGGGCACAAATTGCTTCAGATCATACCCCTTGTCTCCCTCCAAGACTGTGCAGCTCTTCCCAGGGCACCTAAAACACTTTCTTTATTCATCTTCCTATCAAAATTATTCCGACACGACTGTACTCTCCCAGTAAAGGTCACATATTTAAAGAAGTTAAAAACTTAGACCATTTTTTGGATATCTTGAACCATCTTTCAGACAACCTTGAACCAAAAATGCATAATACAAACACCACCACGAACATGGAACAGCAAAGAGGAAATTAAGAAGCAATTTGAATAAGCAAAAATATTGTGGCAGATAAAAGCAAGCCCTAGCTTTTCATCTCTCAAGAGAAAATCAGGATTTTGGTTCTGTGGCCTGATTTAACATTCAGAATATATAAATTTGAATTGAAATAGCAACATCGTTTTTCTGTCCAAGTAACTGATGTGGTCCCTGCCTCAAGTCTAAATGGTTACCCTTGTAAAAAGTTTTTTTATGCCTCTCATTCATTTGGATTAGACTTTTCCTATTCATTCGGTAATAAATTATTCAAGCATTAAACCCTCTTGATGTTTTCTCATGGCAGTTGTTGAGTTGTATTTAACTTTATTTCACTTGTCCTTAAGCCACTATGACACCAAATTCACAATTTTTTAAAATAACTGTCACTGAAATGAGTTAAATAAGGAGACATACACAAGACACATCCTTTACATTACTAAAACATGCTTTCATCCTTTCTAGTTTATATTACACTACAGGGGATGAACTCGATGCAAGACAAGAACATGTTAAGGTTTTGTGACTGTTTTGTTGACCTTCCCTTGAGATAACGTTCTGTGGAGGCACTTATGTACTGCTTCTTTCCTTTCAGATCAGGTGCACCTGGAATACACTTATGAATTCTATATATTAGTAGTTAAATACTAGCATTAGGTAATAAAATGCTGTGTCATTATAGCAGACTAAAGAAAATGCTGGTATTCAGGTTTCAAATACTCCTTTTACAAATTCCAGAACACTGGAAGTATAGAAGAAGCCATCTTTCATAACAGAACATTTCAGCCCCAGATTATTTACTTGCAAGCGAACACAGTTACAAGTTCCAACTCAGCAACTGCTCTGCCTTTTAAGTATCAACAGCTCATTCCAGCTGAGATGTACATATTTATTTTTCGTTCTCAACTATATTAATAAATATCCATGGAGACTTTCTCCCTCAAACTGCTCTTCTGGAAGGACAGAGGAAAAACGTCCACACTAACACTGTTTGTATAACATGACATTAATGGACAGAAGAGTGCTTTGCTGGATCTGCACTCCATCAGTATGATTTCAAAGAGCCTTTCAGGTACAGTCCTGGTAACTGCATTTTTGGCAAAACATGGGTGCTTTTTATCTATTCAGAAAACATACATCAAAAATTTCTACCAATCCACTATGATTTTGTTTCCATATATACATTCTTTCCCTTGGACTGGCTTTTTCCCAGGCCCATTTCATGAAACAATTTGAAGTATTATTCATACTAGTCAAAAGAAATCAGACTCATTTCTTTGGTTTTTTTTGGGTGGAATGTCCCTGGCATTATCAAAAAAAAATCTTTAAAAAGACACTGGGAGACAGTTTGTCCTTGGATTGAGTGTGCAGAGCGTGCAGCTGCACAGCAAGAGAAAGAGAAAGCAATCAATGCTAGCTGATATCAATAGAAATCCCCATTAATAGCAGTTTCATGGCACGATGTTTGTGACATGGTCATCATTCACTTCCTTGGGGAACAGACTTCAGGATGATAAAGCTGGACAGGAATCCATCTGTCAAGGGGTCAGGAACCAAAGAGAACCACAACAACTCCACACAAACTTCCTTCCCAGCACAAGCAATTATAATGCAATCTGGTGAGGCAGAACCCTGGCTAGAGTGTGGCAGCTGAAACCACATAAAAACACTCTGCTGTCTTTAAAGGATGTGTAAGTCCCCTGTTTAACATATTCACCTTGAACTGATTATATTTAAGAAGTTGTTTCACATCTCCACGATTCTCAGATGGCATTTCCTATTTACTGCAAACCTGTTCATATTTCTGCACCCACAATGTCCAGCACTGCTCTTGAATAACTTTTCATACACCCCATTAAAATTATAATAAATTTTGAAATTACTTTCTACCTTTTATACAACAGTATTCCCTTAGAATTCTGGAAGCCAAATGTTAACTCCCCTGCAGTATTTTAGATTTCCACCTTTGGTTAGCAGTGATTTCCTTTCACCCTTCTTTTTTCCCAGGAGCACAGGAGATAATACCCCCATCTCAGTGCAGCCCAGTGCTGCTGCACCAGCACAACGAGGGCTGTGCCAGGGCACCACTGGGGAAAGGGTTTGTAGTTAACTGCAACTGCCACAGCTAAGGGCACACAGAAAGCCTTTGTGGGGATTTCAGGAACTCTCCATCTATCTCACAGTCAAAACCCACTTTTGCTTTCTTTTTATGCTAAGTATGTACATTCAGAAAAACATTCCACCCCATTTTCTGCACTAGAAAATTGTATTAGTGCAAATAATGGGACAGAATATGAACTCAGGAGGCCATCACAGCTTCCACCATGGTTATAAAACAGCGTTAAGGTGGCTGTTATTGCTGAGCTATCCAAGCTTGGACTGAACTTTCTAACGCTCAGTGTCTATTCAGAAAACAACACAAATCTGTCTGTAAGCAAGTCTGTGGAGGACATTGTCTCTTTGTGGCCAAACTACTGCTTTCATTTGATACTGAATTCTAGTGCATCCACAGTTGGTAGCAGAATTTATTCTCATCCTCTGTTGATGATTTTTTTTCAAATATGCATGATTACATTCTTTTCTTGAAAGAGAGGACAATGAGTAAATAGAACTGAAAGAAGGAATCCAAATCTTTGTCCCTGCTGTGTGTTATAAATATTACACATGTACACATGTGTGCACGTAAATGCACACATTATGTATATTTTCTGCTGATTAGACAAGAAACACAGCAAAGAAATGTAGTATTGCCTTCACAAAAAAGCCTTCAGGGTTTTTGCTGTTACCTTATGCCAATTCTGTACTAGCAAGTTACACCTCTGAATTATGACCAGGTTTCTAAAACCAAGGAGGTAAATTGCATCGAAATGTTGAGGATGATCCCCATCATTAACTTGACCCAAACACTCTATAAACCAAACATCTGTCTGGATCATTCATTCTGTTTGCTGCCAGGGGGTTCCAGGTCACTCAGGCTTGTTTGCAAATGTGAATAGGCCCAATTCTAAAGGTTTGTCAAGGTTGGTTTACAGAAGCTGAGGTTTCCCTGCACCTCAGGGAACTACTAAAGCATAAATATTCATGCTTCTCATTATATTTTTAAGTGCAGAAGTTTACATTCAAATTTCCTGTATGGGAATCTGTGGAAAGCCTGGACCAAAGAGCTTTTCGTTGCCTGTAAAATTAATAATGACAGGCAAATTGAAGCACAGATCAAATGAATACTCATCTTTATAAACAAATGATAGTGATTAATTTTGAAAATACAATTTTAAAGCCAGAATTTAGTGCTGTATATTTTTTTAAAAAAGGTGAATGGACACAAGGAAAAAATAAAAATCTGGGTATTAGAAGATTTTTGTCATTTTCATGTTCACTATTAAATTCAAGTGGTTTCCTAAAACTCAAGAAAATTTCTTTCCTGCAGATAACATTTTAAAGTATTAGAGGATTTTGCACTGTTTACCCAAATCATTTGGTAGTGCTCTTTTCAGTACCTGTGGGTACCCATATAAATCTTATGTACCCTCATCCTCTATTTTAATCCCTGTACACAAGCTGAATGTCAAGATTAAAGGCAGATCTTAAGACCACACGTAATCTCCTTTGCAATGGGGTATGGAGCCACTAATCTCAAATTTGTAATCAGACATACTCCTAAATCTTCTTAGAAATCAGGGTTTAAATACCTCAACTCTAATCTTGAGCAAAGGCTGAAAACCAGAGTGTATGCTCATAACTGTTCATAGACTCCAAGTTAACCAAAACCTACATGACCACATGAGCCCAGCATTAAACGTGAACTAAAATCACTGGTTTATTCTGTGGCCAATTCCTATTATTCAGGTTCTCATGATGCCTTTCCCTGGTCTTAAAATTAAGAGGTAAACACTGGTAAGAGGGAAAAAGGGTTTTACCTTGGTATTTATTTAAGGATCCTCAGGTGCGCAAAAAAGCACCTCGAAATGCACCCTGAAATGCTCACCAAAAAATGGCCTCCCCCGATGTGATGTGTGTGCAATTATAGACCTTGCAAATCAGCACATCTATCAAAGATTCCCCAGTGAGGGACTCCAGCGAGACCCCTCAGCAAGGAACCTTCCCCTGGCTGGGCCTGGCTTTGTTTACAGAATGGGTTCTGGAGAGGCCCTCGGTGTCTGGGGCTTCCAGAATGTTTGGTCTCTTGGCTTAACGGGATATTGGGTCTAAGGGAAGTTATCAGACTTAAAGAATTACAACTATGTAGGCTAAAAGCACTAAGAATACATAAAAGCTACATAAAATAGTATAAAAAGGTGTATAAAAGCAAAAGCAAAAAATCATCATGGCATCACTCACATTAAATTTAAAATAGCAAAGGCTTCTGCAGCTTTTGCTGCATCCCCAGTACTACGAACACATTCTGAAGAGGCCTGGGTGTTACTTTAGGCACTGTAAGGCCCCGCAGTTCCCGTTAGGCTTCATGGAAAGACTCTGTTTGTCCAGCTCAGGTATCTCTAGAAAAACGCCTGAAAGAATTTATCTCCTTTTCATTTTACATAGAAAAAACTACAAACTGCTATTAGATCCATTGCTACTAAATAGATCCCTGAAGCTGCAAAATATCCTCCCAAAGAAAAGAGTAACTAAGGTTACAGCCAAGGTTAGAGTGAAATCAATTCCAAATAATATGAAAAGGTGCTCTGATTGCTATGAAATATTAAAGACTGGAGAAACATTCAAAAATAAAATAGTCAAAATAAATATAAAATAAATAAAGACAGAAGAATGCTTTAAGTGTTTAAACAGGGAAATTTCTTAAAAGGTAAAAGCACTTCTGTTTATTTTCATAAAACCATAGAAAGGTGTCATTGAAAAAATTATAAATAAAATATTGCAGCAGAAGTCAAAGTCCCTGGTCACATTTGGAGTGGAAACATGCTTAATACAATTCAAACTGAAAACATGACTTCTAAAAAATAACACTGAAATATTCTCCTTACATTACCACAAGGGTTTTCATAGCTAATAAAAACAGTTTTAGGATTTATTTCACTATATTGCAAAACAAAAGTAAAGACCTAAACCCTGTTGCCTTTTACTGACAATTTTCACTCTAAGGGCAACCAAGCCCTGAATTCTGGAATAAACTAGGGCAATGTGCCCAGGCCAAGCCAACCCCCCGATCAGGTTTTCAAACTGAAGCATTTCAGACTCTCATGAAGGCACTGCTCTGCACTGGCTACAGAACTGCAGCTAATGCAATTAACTTCTTGTGTCACAGGACCTGTTCTCCACATCTTTTTCCACAGACAAGCTCCTTTCTTGATGTTTGTCCAAAGACCTGTCACCCTTCAGATCTCTGACACAGACAACATTGTTCTTTAGCAGGCTGCAAGTTTATCCAAAGAGGAGGTTTTGTGTTTGTTTTTTTTTTTCAAGTCAGTTCATAAGTAAATTATTTATGCATCCTAAACCCCAATTATCAAAGCAATGTACAACCTTGACAACTCCCCATGAACAACTCTAAGTATACCACAAGTGGAGCCTGTGCATTTACTACCAAACCTTTACATGGGGGCTCCTGTCTGTCCTTCATCAGCAAGATTTTCACTGTCCTGCCTGAAACTTCTGTTTCAGCTTCCCTTGATGAAACCCTTTCTTGTCCAGCCTCCCTTCCCACCTCCACTGCTCCTGGCCGAGGTTGCTGCTGTGCTCATTTCCTCCAGGCTGGTCTCTGCAATCCCCTCTTCTCTCCCCTGCAATGCTCAGCCAAAAGGCAAAAATGAGTTTCCCATGCCTTTTGAGGTTACCACAACACATCTGATATCACATTTTTTTGTAAACGATTACGTTTGCTTGTAGTTGCCACAACAAACTCTTAAATTCTATCTGCAAATAATGTCATTAGACATAATATTCTGGCAAACTTATTTACTTCCTGCAGTGCAATAGGTGTGACAAGCTCCTTGACTTACATTGGAGCATGAGAGCGAGTGAGCACAGTTGTTTTTCTTGACCTTCAGTTTCCAACAATAGTTCCTAACACAGAGGACTTCCTGAGAACAGCTGTTGTTGTTCCGCTGCTTTGCCTCTTCAGATTTAATGGGGTTTTCATAGACTCTTGGAAGGAAGGCTTTGCTCAAAAACCCCCCACAACTTCTCTCATTAAACAAGGGAACTTCTCATCAAAGTAGAAGTCAGTCATAGCCTATGTTTATGGCAACATTTTGGTATTAGGACTTCCTCCCTCAGGTAAAGAAAGGCATTAACTACCAGAGCCAGCTGCCTGTCTTGTAGATGAATGCCAACAAACCAGGACTGGTTAAAACAGAAAACCTTGTAGTAAGCAGCAGTATTTCACATATCATTGATAAGCAAATGTCTTGACTACAGACAGTAAACACAGTTTTCCTGCATGCCTTATTTCTTTAAACTAAAGGAAAATGTGATCCAAATGAATTCCAAAACACCAGGAGTCCAAAACACCTTGGACTTGCAACAAAGGCCTGAAAGTCTGTGTCTCCAGTGAGTTCTCTTTTTCAGAGTCTGGAGGCCGGAGTATTTCCTCTGTGTTCTTGAAAGCTTTTATCTTAAGCTGTGAGGAAAATCTTTCCTGTTTGCTTCACCAACTGCAGCTTGGGTGGCTACATTATCAATGTATTTTTCTTTCTTCCTTGTAAGATTTTATTAAGTATCTGTTGAGCTCAGTGAAAATACTGTTTTATAAGCATACATAATAATGTGTGATAAAAATTTAAACTGAAGATATGACAGACTGATTCATGCATGAAGTATGGAATGTAAGATAAAAGCATTTTACTGATTAGCACAAGTATTTCTTGCTTTTGCTCAAGTCTAAAAATTCCAATTATATTCAAATGCCTTGAGTTACACCAAAGATTTTCAGGAAACTACTTCCTATATAGTTGAAATGAAAACGGTTGCAGATTTCTGATCTTTCTGCATCTCTGGATAGCTATAACAAAATATAGAAGTCCTACAGTGCTTTGTATCCAAGCTGAAAGGTTAAATCTAAACCAGTTGATTTCCCAGCTCTGTTCAATACCTGGACTGCATTAGCATCCTTCCAAGAAATGCATAATAAAATCCTGCAGTTTTCTATTCACAACTTTAATTTCATCTCCACTCTGAAGGTGTCCATTTTCAGGTAGATAATGCATATGCAAAGTGTTATTTGGATTTCTATTATCTGCCACAGCTAAACCTAATCTGTAACAAATTTATAAGCACTATCCCTTAAAATCCCCATAGTTTTCTTATTCATGTATATCATTGCTCAGGCTTCACGGGACATTCTCTCTAGTTCTTGCAAGTTAATATTGCACATGACTGTGTCTTAGGACCAGCAATTTCTATGAAATTCAACTGGATTTTAGTAAATTTCTTTTTTTGTTTCACAAAGGCAGATAGCATTCCCTCAACCCCCAGCATCTCACAATCAAGCTGAGAGCTATTCAAGCTTGCCTCCTCGCTCTTTTGTCTTTCGTGCTGATAATGGAAAATAAGTCTTCCTTTCATCTGCTGTTTGTTACATGTTTTGTTTCAGCATTAGTATTTCTTGTACTCTCCCCTCCTCCCCCCTTTTTTTTTAATTTCAGCTTGAACAGAACCATTCATTTAAATTTTGTGCAAAACAAGCACTGCATTTGTTTTGGTAATGAAGTTAAGAGAGCATTCTCTATTAAAAGCCCTGAGTAGCTCCAGGAACCACCAGTGAACAGGCAGAGCAGCACTGTGAGATGTACCTAGTCATGATATGAAATAAAATTTGTAACTCATTAACAGAAACGATTAAGATTAATGTGCATATTTTGGCATATTTGTGAATATAATTACAGAAAGAAGCTATAAAAATCAAGCTAGAAATTAGAATGGATCATTGAACTAAAATGCAAGGTTTTAACAAGTTGTCTGAAATGAAGATTTTGTTAGAATGAACTCATACATAGTAAAAACTAATCTATGATTAACATACAGCTTCCATGGTTACAATACCACCCAGCAGTACTCACAGCACAAGGAATACCTTCACGTCACTCAAATGTTTTGAGCCACAAAAAACATCAGGAATAGTTGCTAAGGCTTTCCTGCTTTTTAGTCTGGAACTATTGAGGGTTTACAAAAATGATCTACATAATGAAGCAAAGCTAGAAACTGATTGCAGCTTGCAAAAAATAGGTTGCAGTGGAATTGATCATTTCTTGGAGAGGTTTTTCATGGCAGGTTAGAGAACGAGTGAAATGGTTTCTCATTGTTTACATGCAAAGGAAACAATATGCATAATATGCATGAAGGCAGAGTCTTGTGAATAAACAGGTTTGGTAACTGCACTGCAAAATAAAGGTCTGAGGGATTATAAGTTTCTGCTGTTGCTGGAGGAACAGTATATAAAGAAAAGAGCACTGTTATCATACTCAAACCATAGATGAATCTTACATCACTGGAGCATTAAAAAATAGTTGCACTAAATACTTGCAATAGTTGATATTGGAATGACAGGACACAGTTCCAGAGCCATCTCCTTTTCAGAGAAAAGGCTTCCCTACCAGCACAGTGCTTTACAGAAAGGGCCTCCTTCTGTGGGTGGGTGCTTCGTCTGCAACAGCCACTTTCCAGATGCACAGTTCACATCTGCATAGCCTCAAGGTGCTACTCGTTTATTGCTTACAGGTATTTTGTGAAAAGTTACTCTGGTTTCCTTCTGAAAGAGATGGGAAAAGAATGGAGAGGCAACTGGCTTCAAAGCTGGGTAAGCAAGAGCCAACACCTTATGCAAAGAAGAACATGGCCACTGTGTGGTGTGAAAGGAAAGTACCACGAGCCAGGGCTGCTCCTCCTTCTGCAGGTTCAAAGGTGTGTGAAGAGAATCAAATCAATGTATCTGGAAAGGAGAGAAAAAGAAATGCAGGATGGAAGGAACTGGAATAGTTAGGCACTATTTGCCAAAAGTAGCTATTGCAAAGGGACAAGCGGTGATTAGGAACAGCCATAACCATCTCTTCTGCCTGGAGAAGCCATCAGGCACCCTGGTTACAGCGTAGGCACTAATTACAGTAATGAGGCTGCAGCACGGCTGCAGCACATCTCCATCACCACTCAGTGGCAGGATGCGTCTGCTTTGCTCACCCTCAGCCCCTCCGGCAGTGGGCTCAGCCTTGCTCTCAGAATCGCTGTGCTCCGAGTCAGCACTGCCTGAGCCAGTGCGAGGCAAGGCACAGCCCGAGACTGCAACTCGAGAGCTTTTAAAGAAACTCCGCTCATGACATTGCTGTAACACACTGGACAAGTGTTTCACTCAATTAACTGCTGGGGCAACCTCATGTAAAATATGAACTGATCAGACCTGTCAAATATTCAAGCTGATCCACTCAGCTTAAAATGACTAGCAAGTTCTGCTCACTCATTTTGTGTGAGTCTAGATGGAATCCAAAGTGTCAAACTGATGTGTTGATACATTAGGATAGGGGAATGACAGAATCTGCTCTTAATCAGTGAACGTTGCTGGTTTCCCTGAAGCAGAATCCCCTTTTAAGAAACTAATAGCTGGTTCAGCCCTCAACAGCTACTGCTGCCACTCATCTGCAAACATCCTTCATCTTCAAGAGTGGACAGCTTTATTAAGCTGTTGTTCTAGCAGAACAGATGCTACTCATTAACTTTACCCAATTATTAATCACATAACACTAGAATGCTTTTCAGATACTCATATATCCCTCCTCACAAAAAACAAGTAAAGACAGCTTTATTACTGACCAGCACTAGATTCAAAACCCTTTCCCGAAAGCTTTGAAGAAAAAACCAAATTGTTTTCATATGAGATAAAGACCATTCTACGCATCACCGCCTGACATTTTAGAGACTGTTTGTCACTTCAGGAACTGCAGTGTAGACCTCCATTTCTTTCAGAACACGCTGGGAAAACTCTGGCTGATACAGAATGCCTGCAGCAAAATTAACCACCAGCAGAGAAAAGCTGCTGCCGTGCTGCCCCTTCTTTAGACTCCATACTGACTTCTCAAAGTTTCATTTAAAAATGTTTATTCTTGTACAGAAAATTCTCCAGGGCTATGACCATATTTATCTGAGTTAACATGGTCCCTTATCCTCTAGAATCACATGTTCTCTATAGCTTAGTCTATTAATCATGCAAAATAGAAATAGAAGTCAGTAGATACCACAATCTTGGTAAATTCTACCTTATGGGGGCTGCTGACTCAGACATCCAGCAGCCTGTTCAGTACCTAAGAGAAAATAAAATAGTTTGGGGGATTTTCTTCAAGCTTTCAAGTGCATCCAAAAACATTCCTCTGAGCTGCCTGAGTTGCTCTTCCTTGTGTTGAACTTGTTACACATCGTTATCAAAAACTTTTTGGCGAGATTTATTGTACTTTGATATAGAGAAAAAACTGAAGAATAATTTGAAGTAGACAATATCACTCCACTCCACACTTTGAGTGACTGGACTCGAAAGAAGGCTACCATCAAAAGGCAGAAAAGGCAAGAGCAAATGCTCAGAAATGCATTGTAACAATGTCAGGCTATAGAACAATAAACTGTTAGCAACAATGGATGTATTTGAAAGTTATAGACTTCCTCACTCAGCATTGGGTCTTTGGACCTTAACACCATAACAATTATCTTGAAATCAAAGCAAGAAGGGAAACGTCCCTTAGAGTTGCATCTTCTCAAATGAAAATATTAGAGGTAACACAACACACACACCAGCACATCTAATTAGAGCGTAATACTGACCAATTTCCCACTCCATGCTTTTAAGGAAAAAAAAATTCTCTGTTACTTTCCCTCTTGTTCTTTGTTCTGTGGTACATCCTTGCTTCAACTGCTTCGCCCTTTTGTCTGTGTTTTTTTTCCAGTCTCCTCACAGCTCTTTTCCAAGACCCAGCAATGACATCTCCAGGGAAAACTGCTTTTAAACATGCTGAAGTGAACCAACATACAGCAGTATGGTTCTTTTTTCTTCCATTAGTTAATTGAACTTTTTTTCTAAATACAAGGCTCTTTTATAGCTATAATAACTACAAAGTACTGACCAAAACCAACAGGTACCTCAAAGGAACAGTTTCACTAAGTTACCTCAGAACGGCCAGCCTAATTTCCCAGAAATTCACATTACCGCTCCCGCCACATATCTGCAGTTATAAATAAGTAGTACTGCAGATATTTAGAACAACTACTATTTAATCAATGTGGGAAATTTGGGATTAAAAAGATATCTATGAAATTGATCATATGCATATAAAAAGACTGCATAACTTTAATGTATGAAATTAATATAGAGGCATTACAAAGATTTTAAAGCTTGCAGAATACAAGTTCAGGTGCAGTGCAAGACAAAAAAGGCTAAACTGCACTAGCTAAAAGGCAGAGTCACCTAACCAGAGTGAAAACATGGATTCCATGCAACTTCAGGATTTCAGTAACTTTTCCTTCAAGTCTCAAACAGATAAACTCTACCCCATCCTCAAACCTAGGGCTGGCAACTCTGATCATATACTCACAGAGTCTTCTGGCCTGAAGACCCTTCCTGAACTGAGGTGATCTGAAGGCATCATCCAGTCAGTTCTGAATCATTAACTCTCAACCACACCATACCAGAATTTGATTTTTTACTAGAACTAACCAGCAAGCACCTGTAATAGAACATTACACATTTGATGCCCGATTATGTGCCAATTATGAGTTTTAACAACTCTGACTTATAGCTCTCTTGAACTTTTAAAACATATAGGCAATAATTAACACCAGTTCAAAATCTCTTCAATTTGGAAAACACCTTTAAAGAGTTACTGAATTTTATTCAAGTATAAAAGACAATAAACTGCCCTACAAGCCAAGGCTGTTTCCAGAAAGTTCAGGTAAGTTAAAAAAAGTCAGGTAAAACATGATAAGCATTTCACAGGATACCAGCTTCTCTGCAGTTTCTGAATACCAAATATTGCACATGATCATATCTGTGAAAGTGAAAAGAACAGTTTTCTATCCATTTCCATGCCCTTAATCTCACTTCTAAACAATCTGTCTGAGAAACACGAAAACTTGCAGGTTTTCCAACATCTTGATTTAGCGCACTTCAGATAAGAGATGTGACTGCTGGCAGGAAAGAAGTCGTACATCAGGAAGGCTCCACATGCTCCAGTACTGTCCATCTTCCAAGGATCCAAACTCCCAGTCTGAGATTTTGTCTGAGCTATCCACAGAAACTCTTGTGCTGTCAGAAAGCTGTGGGGGAGCCTGAGGGGCAGAGCCACACGAGGCAAAGATAAAACCCACCTCACAGGCAGAACGGTTGGAATAGACATTGGTACCTGCTCCAGGGCTCAACAGGGGAAAAACCCACACCAGCACGGCTAAGGTATAAAGCACTAACAAATTAAGAGACAAGGGTAGAAGGTGGCAAGGCAACAACATCACAAATCTGCTTCAGAAAGCAGGAGAGCCAACTCTTCCTCTCCTGAGTGATGCCTGCCAGCAAAACCTCTTCGGGCATCTTATCCAAAGCAGGGAGCATACTAATGCTCAGCTTAGGAGATCATTAAATCCCAGCTATTTATTGGCTAGCACATCCAAAAGGCGAGTGTTTTATATCCAAATTGTGCATTTCCTGCTCACAGATTCTCTTTCTCCAGATACATTCAGCTGTGCCAAAATTATCCAAAAAGGGAAGGTAACAAGACCAAATTTCCTAAAGAATTAAGGAGATTAAGGCATTCAAATTTTTAAAATAGATTTAAATCCTCATTGAACCAGCGACTATTAGAAAATTACTTTTTTAGTATCCACCAGGTCCCTAGTATAATTCTTACCCATCTAACATGGAAAATTTGTCCATAAAGCCACTGTTTTTCAGAAACCAACAAGAAGGCCACTACAGGATTGTAAAAGAAATACATGACCAGCTCTAGCCATGAATAAGGTCACAATATTGCTGAATCCCACAGACACTGAGGATTTGCCTTTTATCCCTGGTTTCAGAGGGAGTAAAAGAAACACACAAATTAAATACAACATTAGGAGGTGCAGGGTCTAAAATCACTATGAATTTGTTATAGCATTGCTTTGATAACTAAAGACTACAGTTGTTGGGGTTTTAGAAGCTCTTTTTTTGTTGTTTTCTTTTTTCTCTTTGGGAATTTTTCTCCCATACGTGAGTGCTAAATACTTAGATGAGACAAAAGATTTGGCCACAGGGGGAGGGGTCCGGCTGGCCTCTTTCACCTGGGGGTGTCTCGTGTGTGGGGCAGAGATGCCGCAAGAACTGAACTGCAAAAAGGGGGTTGGGTGCCACCCCTTGGGCTCTTGTTCTCTCGGCGCGCAGAGGGGAAGGAGGCTGTGGGGGAGAACTCGCCATCGCTGCAGGCTCCTGCCTTCTGCTGCTTTCCTTCCACCGGGACCCCTCGGAGATCCTACG